>JAVSCE010014271.1:0-495292 GCA_032199065.1 Smutsia gigantea
AAAATAGTGGATGGGAGGGCTTTTTCAATAGCCAGGTTTCAGTTTCCACATGACTTAAGCATGGGGATTATTCAATGCAGTTGTAGGAAATAAGAAATAATCACATGCAAATGCACTTACTAGCAAATGAATCATCTCATGCTCAGGTGTTCCTCATTCTGAAATTAGAGAATATAAAACTTTTTGCATATATGCTTCACTTTCTGGGAATAATAAAAATTATTTTTACATTTGATAGTTAAGAATTTAAGAAATTTTCTCAAGGGGATAAAAGTTTTTACCAATACAACTTATTTGAAATATGTAACACAAAATGACAAGAAATGTGGGGTTCTTACACAAAAAGAAGGAAAATAGGATACTAAAGTTCTCAAATCATTAAACAGCTAAACTACTTGGTACTTTCAAATATTAGTTAACATAAATTAGCATTATATACAGGAGTCCATAAAAGTTCTTCCTACAAAAGAATTATTTAAATAGAACAGCTAAACTAGTATTCAATGAATAATTGTTTCAAACATTTACAGCATTATAAATCATAAAGTTATACATAATCCTAATTTTTTCCTAAATGATATTTTTTGTAGTAAATATTTTTCAGGAAAATATGAGTTCTCTCAAAACACATACTAGTTGCACAGTTACCTAATATGCTTCTTCTTACATCTAGTACTTATTCTACTTGGGAGCACTTATTAATCTCTAAGGAGACTCAATAAAGCACACTTTTAGAAAGGCTGATTATGCATGTCAAAGAACTGAGAAATATCAAAATGGTCGTTGTATACAGTGCAATGGAATCACTGGGAACTTCTGGGAGCAATGGCTACTCCCCACAGCAAGAGGAAGAAATCATGACTCAGTCTGTTATGCAGCCAACAGGACCAGATGCTATTTTGAATTTAGCGGCAGGAAAAAAGCCAGGTGTGACAAAGACAGTAATAATACTTTGAAATGCTCCTAAATATAATCAAAGCAAACACTTAAAGTTTTGCTATTTAAAATAGCCAAAAAAAATGGAGCTACAAGGGAGGGCTCTGGTCCATTTCAGTGGTCTGCAGGAGGACACCCATGACAACGATAACAGGGCCAGGGGCCATGAATGGAGGGAAGTGAAGTGAAGGTCTACTTTCAGCACTGGGATACAACACATAATGTTGGTATGCAGATGTTTCTAGGAAAATATAAACAATTCAATTATTAAGGAAAAATCCTAGTTGTCAGTCATGATTTTTAAATTTGGTTTTCCTTGAAGAATAATAGTGACCTTTACAAAACAGAGAAATCTCAAAAGAAATGCTCACATAATATACTGATAGTCCAACATTATTGAAATCATTCAAGAATAGAAATAAAACAAAGGTTAACTGAAAATTAGAATAAGTTCCTAATCATCTGTAATTTTAGCTACAAATTTACCTTTAGCTTAATGTTGTTTGTCCCATTCCCATCATTAAGTTTCAAATGAACCACAAAGACAAAATAAAGCCACTCTTGCCCAAAGTCTGCAAGCTGGCTGCACCTGGGCTCTCTTTGTGGCCCAGCAAGAGCTACAGAGAAAGAAGCTGGCCTGGATGCCAAAAAACAGTCACCTTGTCACACATGGTGGCTGGAGGCCTGCAAACGGCAGCCACCGGCCCCACAAGTCAGACGATGACCACTGTGCAATGTGAGTAAAGCTGCTTGATTTCTCTAAGACCTGCCTTCTGACGTTCTACATGGGTCTAGCACATACTAGAAAGAGCTGTCTGAAGAACCTTGCAAATATCACTTAAACCTCCTAATAGTCTTATGCTGAGAGGACTCTCATGACCTTTACTCTACAGGTGGAGACCCCAGGCAGCAGAGTTCATGTTACTTGCCCAGCACAGCCACAGTTCCAGCACAGGCATCTGGCTCCAGGGTCTTGCTTGTAACCACTACCGCCCACTGCCTATTGAAAGGGATCTTTTAGCTACCTGGCTCACTCGCTCGCAAAGAAGGACACGAGAACTCTATCAGCGTGGTTTTATTCCCTGTAAGACAAACAGGCAGAGTGGCTGTCTCGAAAGAGAGAGAGCAGCAGTGGCAGCAAGGGGGTGACTTACATAGGAATTTAGGGCCTTGGTGAGCAGGATGGTGGCCTTGTGACTTCTGAGAAACAGAAACTGATGCAGATGATAGGGAACTTAGAAACTGCTGTGGGGGACTTAGAAACTGCTGTAGATGATAAGGGATTTTGCTACACTCGGGTGCAGCTGCTGTTCAAAGCTGTGTGTTAAAGGGAAACTAACACCTATCACCAGTTTTCACAGCCCAGACCCAGAGCCATGTGGAAGGACTCAGCATTGTAACCCTCTCCCCATCCAACCTCAAGGCCCTACCCACATGTATCTGTGGAAAGAGAAATGCTGAGACTCCTGGAGAGCCTGACAAGCACACTGGCTCTGTCCTCCACTCACCACCATTCACAGGGTCCAACCAGGAGGGTCCCCAGGTACCATGAGCAGAGCACCAATCAGCTGACTGGAACAGTGTCCTGAGGTGAGCTTTCCCTGAGAAGCCCCAGCCCAGACAGTCCCCAGTACATGACTGGACACATTGATAAAGTAGGAAGGGCCAACACCAGAGAATCCCTTCCTACCAGAATTCCAAATCAAGCAAAGCCTCCCTGGGGAAAATGCAGTGAGGCCATGCAGGCTGGGGTTAATTCCCGGCCCACTCCCACTAGCAGCCTTGTCTGGGAGGTGCTAATGAAGGTGGCTGGGTAATGGCTGCCCCTGCCCACTGCTGCTCCAGATGGAATAAAGCTTTTGGCCCTTCAAAGGCTGCTTGACATGGCAAATGTAGTTCTCTTCATTTCTAATGAAAATCTAACACTAGAAGTAGTTTACCTTTACATGGTAGGAAAAAAATGCACTATAACTGCCTTGTGTCATTGACCCTCAGGCTCTAGGTCATTGGTATATTCAAAGTGAAGTTTAGGGACCAGCAGCATTAGCATCAGCTGGAAGCTACTAAAAATGTACAATCCCAGGTCCCAATCCTACTAAACTGGACCTTCATTTTAACTAGCTCTCCAGGGTCTGGTGTCACAGCCCGCCCGCAGGGAACCTGGCAATCTTGCCATCCCAGAGGATGACACGTGGGCCCACTCTGCGGACAGAGGGAGTGGGAGGAGCCTTAACTCTTTGGGTGAGACTCACAAAGGTAAAGGCTGTGAGGATTTACACACGAATGTTCGCAGCGTCTCTATGAGGAACTGCCCCCAACTGGACACAACCCAGGTGTCATCATCCAGTATGTCCACACAGTGGAAGACTACTCAGCAACACAGAGGGACCACCGATGGCCACATGCTCAGCTCTGAGAGGCCACGCAGAGACTGTGTGGACCAAATGGACAACATGTGAAGCCAACCCGTGCTGTGCGCTGCACTTTAGACTCCTGAAAAATATAGACCATTCTTGAGGGATAGTAAACAGGACAGGTGGGGGGCAGGAAGGAGCAGGAGAAAGGGACTACCAAGGGCCCTGAGGAAACTTCCCGGAGGGCATGGGTATGTTCAGTGTCATGACTGTGTTGACGTAATCACAAGTCAAAGTTACCATATTGTACACTTTAATATGTGCAATTAACTGAACATTAATTATACCTAACTAAAGCCATTTATAGCAATTAGAGGATTTAATATGAAAATGGTAAATCATATAAAAGAAGTATACTAGTTTCCTGACCTTTCAAAAACAGGGGTCGTTTGAGAGTTATAATTTAAAATTGATGAATCAACTAATACAGATATGAGTAAACCTAAAATTATAAAGGAAACACAAAGAAGAAAATGATGGAAGAAAAGAAAGGTGGAAGGGAAGAATTTAAAACTAGAAATATGCCAATTATGTGGCTACTCGTGGTAAGGCAACAGAACCTTCTAAGGGAACAGAAGATCAAGTGGACTCCACAAAGTCACAGTAACAAAGATAACCAGGCAGCACAAAAATACTGCCCCTTCTCATTATTACAATAAAACCACAAACCAGAAAAACACACCACATGTTTAAGATGAGGTTTTAAATGTAAAATCACCAAAATCAGAAGGCATAGGCAGTCGCCATGTCAGACCTAACAGAAAACATATAAATACATTTAGAGGAGTTGTATCTTCCACATATTGAGAAAAAGAATACAACTAGATCACAAAGCAACAGCCAACTACAGCAAAACAAAAAGAAGATAAACTTTAAAAATCTGAGGGATCACCATGGTCCCTCAGAGTCAAATACAAAGAAACACCTCATAATCTTAATAAGTAAGGGCAACATTGGGGTAAAAGCATCAAGTGGGCCAGAGAAAGGCACTCATGAGGCGTCATAAAGGAGAAATCCTCAATGACGATGGCGCACTGACATCCGTGCACCAAATGACAGCAGCCACAAACTCAGTCAACACGCCAAAACTGCGCAGACATTACCGCCATCCTCTGACCAACACGCACTAAGCAAACTAGAAAATAACAATAAAAGCACTAACTCATTGGAGAACGACAGGTATGGATGTCCTGGAGGCCCATTGTCGAATCCCTTCTTCCCTGAACTGTTAAATGCATGCCGCCTGACAGGTGCGGCCCCTCTCCCGCCATGTGGCTCCCGACCTTCGCTGCAGCGAACGATTTCTCTATCTAAACGGTCAATGGAAAAGTGAATAAATGAGCATGTCCTTAGCTCAGCTATAGCCTCCATCTTCCTCCTCTGGGAAACTGGCCTGTCCTCCAAGAACACAGGTCCTCGCACATGTGAAAAGTGCCATGTGGAGCCAAATGCCAGCCCAGTGCCAGCAAGTTGGGCCTGGGTGAGCCAGCCTAACTGGAGACCCAAATGAGCACATCCTATTAGCAGACCTAAACCCTCCCTTCAACTTAGCTAATACCAGTAATAGGGCAATATTTACACTTTTTTCTACTTATTTTTCAATTTATTCCAAATCTCAGGAAGATTTCTATTTATTAAGGCTCCCTCAGATACCATAAAATGATATTTCCTGTGTTGCTCTTTATAGCAAAAAAACTGTAAACTACTTAAATGTTCATTAGTAAAGGAATAATTTTATACATATGGTTATGTCTACAGCAAATAATACTAGGAAATCATTTTTTTTAATGCAGCAGTAAAAAAATCCACATTGCAAAAAACCAGACTACAAATTATTCCCAGAAATAATTTTTCAAATAAAATGTCTATCACACAGCTGAAGGGTAACCATGGAAACAAAATATAGTAAGAACCAGTGGAAAAAAAAGAGGAAAAATATACATAAAAAATTGAGATCCACAATCATCAAACACTGCAGGAAACTGTAAACTATAAAAAGTGATGAAATCGATTTTTTAAAAAAACCAAAAGTATTTTAAAATGAAACTTAAAACTCAATGTTTGTAACAAATCAGGCACAGCTTATGAGAAAATCTGTGAAATGGTAGATGTTGACAAGAAGCAACAAAGGGAAACAGAGAGACAGGGTGGGGATACCAAGGACACAGCAATAGGCCTAGCACATCTAATTGGCAGAAGGTAAATAAAACAAAACGTCCATTTTCATGGGTTTAAAATAAAGCAGAAAATTAAACCTGCAGAAATAAATTAATAAAATCAGGATAGAAATAAAACAGAAACAATAAAACTGGCAAAGCCCAGAACAGATTTTTAAAAATGAATAATAAAACTGATTAGCCTCTGGAGAAACTGATCAGAGAGGAAGACAGACAGAGGACACCAACAAGCGGTATCAGGAATGAAAGGGGACATCATGACTGACTTTCCAGGCGATAAATGCGTAAGAATGCTGTGAATGGCTTTATGCCAATGCATTTGAAAATCGAGATGAAATGGATAAATTCCTAGAAAACCGTAAATTTCTAAAAATGAAATAAAAATAGAAAACTTTATATGGTTATTTTCATATACATGCTTGTACATAATCTATGTCAGTGATACATACAAATAAATAAATAAATGTGTATATATATATATATATATGTAAAACCCAAGAAAAAGTTTAAAAGTTAGCATATTAGCAGTAATTACTTATGTGAGCAGAAAGAGAATAGGGGAAATCTGCTGAAGAAGTTTTAAATGTTTACATTAAATACATATGCAGATATTCCTTGTGAAATTAAAAGCTATCAAACATGGGAACGCCAAAAAAAATTAAAGATTTCCCTTTTTTAGATTTGTCAAATTCTAGAATAATCCAGGGTAGTATTTTGGAGTAAGTGATGGAACTGTTACTCTGGCTATATTTAGAAAAACAGTTTAATTTTCACAAAGCTGTCCTAACTCATAACATAATAAACATCCAATGAAAGTCAGCAAAGGCAATAAAATTCCGAAAAGGGAAGGACAGAGACCATAAGTTACAAACCGTGAGCTGTTAACTATTCTAAACCACAATTCAGTATGTGGGAGATGTTAATATTCATAAGGGGAAAAAACTAACTCTTTAGATACATGTGTCAGGTTTTCACCATTGGCAAGAGGATCAAGAAAACTAAAATTGAGATCCAGAAGTCATTACTTGGAAAACTAATAAAGACAGTTCACTGGAGTGTTTCATCATCTTTCATGTGTCATAATTCAGCACTTCTAATTTCTAGTTATTACACCAAATTGGGAGAGTGTGGGAGGGGGCAAAATACATGCTGGATTGCATCCAATTTCACTAAGTTAATTATTTTACCTTTAAATTTCCCTTTCCTCTGTATAAAATGTTTTTCTGTTGTGTTGTCTTACTGCCCTCGAGGCCGTATGCATGTATGTATGCGCTGATGTGTGCATGCATGATCCATATATAAATGGAATCCTTTGGCATGTGTGTGTTTCAGCGGCTTCTCCCATTACTTGATTTGAAGTGTCTTTTAATGAATGGATGTTAAATTGAGATTTTGGTAGAATTTATCAGCCTTTCTTGTATTTTGTGTTTAAAAAATACTTCAATCCATCAAGATCATAAAAGTTTGTTTCACTTCATAAATGTACTTGAGTGTCTGCCATTCCCTAGCCATCTGCAGTCTCCCCTCTCCTGCATCAGGGCCCCTGCTTGCATGGTCTGGTCTGCTCTGTCTCCCACTCCATTGGTCCGCTCCTCTATTCCAGAGCCAACAATGCAGCACCTTACCTTCCATACCTTTAAAAGAAGCCTTGAGGGCTGATAAGAAACCTCATTTTTTTAGTCATGTTGAGCTATTTTGGGACTTCTTTATGTTCATAAAGTTCCTCAGATAATTAATGCTGAGAATGGGAGTGTGATTACATTAAATCTGACACTGAATCATCTGTGAGGATCATCTTTTTGATACTGAAACTGCCTTTTCAAGAAGAAAATCTGTCTCCATTTAACTCAGTGTCTTAGAATAAAGTTTAATAATTTTTCCATGTATCTTGAATATATTTCTAGATCGTTTTTCTTCCTACTTTCAATCTTCTGTCTGTTGCTGGTATAAGGAAAGGCAATTGATTATTTTTAAATATGTATTTTATATTCAGTTATCCTATTTCTAATAATTTGTTGATCCTCTCAGATTTTTGATAAAGACAATCATATATTGAGAAGGGCAATGTTATATTTCTTTTTAATTCATCATTTTATTTCTATTTCCTGCCTTTTCACACAGGCCAAGACTTGCAAAACAATGCTGAGTAGTGGTGGTCATAGTATGTTTCCTGTCTTTTTCTTAACTTAGGACACTACTTGTACTTTGCTAAGGAGCAGATACATTTCATCAGGCAAAGAAGTTTCCTTCTATTCCTAGTTTGCTTGAGCTTTTTCTATGACTAGATTTGACATTTCTCAAATTCTTTTGTAAATCTATTGGTAAAAACATTATTTAAATTTAACGTGCTTATGTCACGAATTAAATTTAATGTTTTCAAATGCAAACTTCTCCCTCTACATTCCCCTGAATTCCTAGGGAAAATCCAACTTTGTCTTTTGTTTAAAGCTACTGGATTTCCCCTATGTTTTTAGTCAGACTAGCTCTACTCCTTCTGTTCTCCCATTGTTTTGTCACACTGATGTATCATGGTCACTGTCTGAAACGAGTTTAGGATGAGCTCTCACTCTGCCATTCCATCGAAGTTTGTCTACACTTGAAATAATTTGTTTCTTGCAGGTTTGGTGGAGCCACTGAAATGTAAATCACCTAATATGTAAAAACTGTGCTTAGTGTTTTCTCTGTGAAAAATCTTTTTAATGATTCACTTTTATGAATATAATTTTATATTCATTTTTAGCACTTTTTCCACAAGTTTCTTCTTTGGGCCATGAATTATTTAATAGTTCTTTTAAACTTTATAAATATATGGTTCTTAAATTATGTTTTGTTTCTAACTGCACTGTGGACAGAGAATAGGCTCTCTATGTGTCAATCTTCTGAAACTCAATGGAGATTTTAGGGTGCATTTTTGCAAACATCGCATGCTCATAAAAAGTATACATATTGTCTAATCTGGTGTGACAAATCTAATACATTTAATACTCATGTTGAACAAAACTTATTTTTAATTTTTGTCTATTGACCTCATGATAAATTGAGAGAAAAGGATTGAAATTACCCATGATAATGAAGTATTTGGTCTTTTAAAGGGTTATTTAATTGAATGTAGTCCCACGTGTTCATTTTTTATTTTGTTTCCCTTGACCAAGGAGATGTGTCCAGGAAAAAAATTGCTCACACTTATGTTCAAGAGACTTATGCCTATGTTTTCCTCTAAGGGTTTTATGGTTTCATGTCTTACATTGAGGGAAACTGGTCAATCCAATGTGGAAGCTAATGTAGCCAGAAACAGTGCCTCAAATCAGTGAACAAATGGCCCCAGAGACAACTGTCCTGCTACTGCTTCCACGGTGAGGTCAGGTTTCCTCTGCCTCGTCCTGACCCATTCCAGCTCTGGCACTGCTACAGCAGCAGGATCAGGAAGACAGATATTCTCTCAACCACTTCCATCCACCAACTGGGAAAAGATTCTTTCCTTCCTGCTTTCGGGACCAATTCAGATGAGGTGAGAGCCTTTAGTGGGCATCATGCGGAGCGCACATCCATGAAACAGATGCAAAGGAAACCTGCAGAGGGAGTACCTGTTTCTAGATGTGAGTCAAATGGGGGAATATTCTTGCCAATCAGGAAGGAGGGTTGATTTTGGGTGTGCAAAGTAAAAATGTTCCCTGCAGTCTACAATTTGTCCAAAAAAAGCAGTCAGGATTATCCAGAGAATAAACAGGAACACACACAGGGTTGGCTGATTGTAAGCTGTCTCGGATGTTGAGTCTGCCTTCAGTCCCCATGAGAGGTTGTTTCTCACAGGCTAGCTCTCCACAGTAGCTGCTCCTGACCCCTGAGGCTCCCACAGGCTGCAATTTGCATCTAATGATAGACCAAATAACAGAGGACTTTGAATTGGAATATCTGGTCTACTCTCTGCTCACATGAAACAAGAGTGCAGGCATAGGAGCATTTAGCTACACCCTGGCTCAAGCATGCCTCTCTGGCATGCCAAGAAATCAAGCCCTGGGGCAACTGCTACTTTCAGGTCCTGGTCTAGTCTGAGACAAAGAACACCAACATCATCTCTTGAGAGCCTCTTCAGCTCCTTTGGCCAAGAACCTAGCATCTGCATACACACTCCTTTATATATATATTCCTTAAATACTTAAATGTATACTTGTATGTGCTTATCCATTCTCTCTCTAACATCTACCTATTAATTAAAAAGGACTACTACTAAATTCACAATTAAGTGTCTTCAGGCATATTTAGAATGATATATCCTATATTCTATTTTGTGAAAAACTTTCAAAGAATGACTACCACTCTAGATTTTTTATTAATCACATTATATATATGTGATATTAATCACATTATATATAATCAATACTATATATACATTATATGTTTATATTAATATTAATTAATTTAAAGTTTATAGCAAAGGAGTTGTAATCTCTTGTGATGTGTGTATCCTTATAGATTAGATAGTTCATATGGATATCAATGCTATGCAAAATTATGCATGGATATGAAAATATATGTATGTAAGTGTATGTATATATACATATAATATGTAAGCTTTATGTATATGGATGTATAAATACATTTGAACTCTCAAATGTAAGTTTATTTCCCTTATAAGTAGATATTCACTCAATCAATTCAAATTTATTTCTAACATCAAAAATATTTCTTAAAAAATATTTCTTAATCAGGTGACATAAGGAATCTTTCTTCCACAGCCCAAGTGATTTTGTTTTCTATTTGTTCTATTGAACAGGGATGTCAATTGAAATTTTCCTGTAGGGTAATTATTTGTCTATTTGTGCTGTAGTTTTGCCTATTTTTTTCTTTGGATACTTTAAGGTGTTTTATTGACTTTCATCCTTTCATCAAATATACAGGAAGTAAGTGATCAAACATGTACAATGAACCTAATGAATTCAAACTATGAACCCGTTCATTTGTCCACGTACCATAAATGAGAACTATAGAACAAGTAAAATATTTCTCCTACCGATTCCCAATCATTTATGCCTCCTTAACTGTAGTTATTAATTTCTTTTATCACAGAAACATTTTTTGTTTTTAAATGTATTAAATGAATTAGAGTATATACTCAGGTTATATCTTCTTTTCATTTATTTCCATTGTTATTTCATGTATATTGTTTCTGTTCTACTGCTAATAGTCATGATAAACTAAAGATAGATGCCTATATATTTTTAATTAATAGATTTTTTGAGTTTTAAACATAAAGAAAATTTGAACAGAAAATATAAAGAATCCTCATATAGCCCATATACGCTCCCAGTTTTCGCTATTATTAACATCTTGCATTGTGGTGTATTTATTACAGTTTGGTGAACCAATATTAATACATCACTATTAACTCCACTGATTTCATTATTCAGTCTTCGTGCTGTGTGTTGTATGTATTTAGACAAGGGCATACCCACTGTCATATATCCATCATTACAGAACAGATTTATTGCCATAAAACTTCCCTCTGCCTCACCTATTCATCCCTCCCTATCCCCAACCACTAATCATCATACTGTCGGTACAGTTTTGCCCCTTTGATAATATTACATAGTTGGAATATACCTTTTTCAGATTGCCTTCTAACACAAGCAATATACATTTAAGTTTCCTTCATGGCTTGATTGTTTATGTTATCACTGAATTATATCCCATGTTTGTATGTACAAGTTTGTTTACCCCTTTGCCTATTGAATGTCATCTTGGTTGCTTCCCAGTTTTGTCCTTGTTTTACAGGACTGCTATAAACATTTGTGTGCACTTTTCAGATCATTTGAATAAGTATCCAGGACATGGATTGCTGGATAGTAAGGTAAGACTCTTTATCTTCATCAGAAACTGCTAAACTACATTTTAAAATGCCTGTGCCCATTTACATTCTCAACAGCATTGAATGAGAATGACTGTTCCTCCATCTATTCACCAGTATGCAGGGGTATCCCTCTGTTGGAGGTAGTTAAAAATGTGTCTGATACACAAAAAGAAGCTGCACAAAAGAGTGGGAAAAAGGGACTTAAAATATGGTAAAGTATTTATATTGTTTTCAAATAGACTAAAGTACTAATTTACATTAGACCTTAAAGAGCTAAGAACGTATTCTGTAGTTCTTTTAACTGATTAAAATATTCTTAGACTGGAGTTTTTTGAAGGGACACCTTAAAGATTTCAGAATTTACAGGTACATATGTTGAAACTAAATGATTAAAAAGAGTGCAGTGCAGATATTAACCAAACTACAGCCTTCCTTATGCCTATATAAGCATAATTAATTAGGACACAGTTAAATATCAGATATTTCCCATACAGTGGAGGTCAGTGTGCAGCTAATATTATATTATGTTCTTTGATTACATATTAGAAAATAAAAAGTTCATGGGTGATACTGGTAAGATGAAGAAATAAGGAATGGACACTTCTAGTAACAGGACTGGGACTAGATTATTCTTTCACAGGAAAAAAAACAGTAAACTGAACAAAATAATAAAACAAGTATTTTGAAATATTTGCCTTCACGCAGCACGGGACTGCAATCCCTGAGGGAGGGAAAGGAGCAAGGGGTCCCACCTTCTCCAGAGGTCAATATCAGAACAACAGCATAGAGAGGAATCCTAGAGAGGGTGAGGCAGGGCCACTGAGATGAGATTATTGAATTTTAATCACAGTTCAAGGCATAAGCATCTGTAGTTTATAATAGAGTGATATATAGAAAATGAGCCTGTGATCAACACAAGGATTCCTCTCAGACCCTTGCTAAATACTAACCAAACACACACATGATGACGCTCCAAAAAGCACAATAAAGACCAGTTGCCACAAAGCTGTAAACTGAACAATTCCCAGACGTCACATGGCAGGAAGACAGGATGGCTTTAAACAGCCGGAGCACAGATGCTCTCTGTCCACCCAGGATACTCAGCACATACCATGGAAGGAAAGTTCATGCTGCTAAATTAGCTCTAGGATCAAGTTTGCTCTAGACAGACCTAACAAAATTTAGACTATCCTCAAAAGAAAAAAAAAGAAAAAAGAAAAACACACAAAAAACAACTGTTTTTCAAGTTAATGAGTTGCCTGCTACAAGAAAGCCAATGCTGTTCCGAGGAAGGCAATGAAATCCAGGTGCTCAGTACTGGAACACCCAGTTCAGTAAAAAATAACACAAAATGCCAAAAAGCAGAAAAATGCAACCCATAAGGAGGAGAAAAGCTAATTACCCATAAAATGACAAAGAAAGACTTGGCAAAACATTGAAAATATAATTTATATGTGTGTATTTATACAAAATAAAAATGTGACATACAGTGATGAATAATAAATATTTGAAATAAAATTTTCATTAGATGAAATTAGCCAAGAATTTTACAATATGGAAAGACGAGAAACCTTGAAGGCATAGAAATAGAAATTGTACAAGCTGAAGAACAAAGTTTGCATCAAGAACACAGAACTCATTGACATACAGATGATATCCAGCAGTGTAACATTTGTATAATCAGTATCTAAAAAAAGATGAGGGGAAGAAAAGCATAGCTGAAGAAGTAATAAAATAAAGAAACACAGATCTGATGAAAAGTATAACAAAAGACCCAAGCAGATCAAGAAAAAGCAAGCAAGCTAACTTCTGGGAAAAACATACCACGAAATACAAAAAATAGACAACTCACAGGATAACTCCACGTTTCTAACCAGAAACAAGGCAACCAGAAGTAAACATAATGCTAGTTTTAGATATTGGGGAGGTTTCATCTGAGACAACCTATTAGTTTGCTATCCAGTGAAAATAGGATGGTCAACATTCAAAGGATTAGGAACAACAAATGCGGGCGAACCTTCCTACACTGCTAGTGGGAATGTAAACTAGTTCAAGCATTGTGGAAAGCACTATGGAGGTTCCTCAAAAAACTAAAAATAGAAATACCCTTTTGACCTGGAAATTCCACTCCTGGAATAGACCCAAAGAAAACAACTTCTCAGATTCAAAAAGACATATGCACCATTTCGTTTATTGAAGCACAATTTACAATAGCCAAGATATGGGAGCAACCAAAGTGTCCGTCAGTAGATGCATGGATAGAGAAGAGATGGAACATATACACAATGGAATGCTACTCAGCCCTAAGAACGAAACAAACCCTATCATTTGCAGCAACACTGATGGAGCTAAAGTGTATTATGCTCAGTGAAATAAGCCACGCAGAGAATGAGAAGTATCAAATGATTTCACTCATATGTGGAGTATAAGGACAAAGAAGAAACTGAAGGAACAGAACAGCAGCTGACTCACGCAAACCAAGAATGGACTAAGAGTTACCAAAGGCAAAGGGATTTGGGGGGATGGCTGGGAACGGAGGGATAAGGGGGGAAAAGGGGCATTACGATTAGCATGTACAATGTAGGGAGGGGACACGGGGAAGGTAGTATAACACAGAGAAGACAAGTAGTCATTCTAGAGCATCTTACTACGCTGATGGACAGTGACTGTAACTAATCTTCACTGAAGAATGCTTATACTCCCAGTTTGATATTTTACTTTAGAGAATTAATGTGACTCTGACTTTGCTTAACTGTTTAATATGGAGTGTTGGTAGGGGTCTTTTTCTAGAGGCCCTCACCCTACTCTGACTACACCCACAGTCCCTGTCTCAGAATCTCAGTGGCATGTCATAAATTACTCAGCTGCAGAACACACAACGAAATGACTGAAAGAAAAGAATTTCTAAATACAAGAAAGTGCTCTGTCCGTTTCCAGACCAAAGTAAAGAAATTCATTACCAAATACAAAATACGAGAAGTACCTTATGAAAAGAATTTTAATTTTAAAGGTGCTGCCTCCGGTCGGCCTCTGGGGCCCGCACCGCCTCGCCACGGGTCACACTTGAACTGCCCCTCGCCCGGCCTCGCCCTCGAGGCCCCCGCCGAAAAAAACCCACACATGGCCAAACGCCCACCGGCCTCCCCATCTGTGCGGCCCCGTCCGTCTTTCACTGCGGACCCTGCCCGGGCGGCGGGAGCAGGTCGGCGGCGCGGCCCCAGGACGGGAGGACGCACGCAGCGGGGCGGAGAGCAGGCGCCCTCCCACCCAGGCATGGACGGAGGAGCAGCGGCTCCCGCGAGCCCCTCTCCCGCCGCCCCGGCGAACTTCACGGACGCTGGCCTGGTCGCCCTGGGCGCACGGCCCCACTCCCTCCCTCCCCGCGCAGCCCCTCCGCGGAGAGAGCCGCCTCCCGACCCGCGGCCGGTCTAGCAAGCCCACGACGGGCCACGCACTACCCGTCGAGGGACGTGCACGGCCGCCCCCTCCACCGGCTGCCCCGCGCCCTCAGGCGGATCAAGGAGTCCCCGCCACCTCCCGGTCCGGCCGCGCCCCGAAGCCACGTACCTTCTAGCCAACAGAGCTGTCGCTGTCGTCTTCGTCCTGGACGTCTGGCCCGCTCCTGACGCACCACCGTAGACCTGCGACAGCGTTACCCGCTTCTCGGCCGATCTCTCTGAAATCCGGCCGCGCAGCGGTTCCAAGTCCGGGTGTGCCGCCGCCCTCCGCCCGCGTGGGGAGAGACGAGAAGGGGCGAGTGCGGCGCCGCGAGACCAGCGGACGCGAAGAGTCGAACTGAGGCTGGGGGGCGAGCCGGGTGCGCCTGCGAGTGAGAGCCGGGAGGAGGGCGCCGCCGAGCATGGCGTGGGTCCAGCCACATCTGGTCTCCGCGGGGCCCGCCGCGCCGACGGGACAGCGTGGGCCGCTCCTCCCTGGTCAGCGAACCGAAGCACGGAGGTTGCAGGAACCTCTCCCCTGGGTGCTTGCGACGCTACTGACTGCTGAAAATTGCGGTGGCGGCGCCTGCAGCCAGTACGCAGCCGACGGAATAACAGCTGCCCGTCGTCGAATGACGGCGCTCGCAGCCAATGAGCGCGCGGCGGAGTCAGGCATTGGACGCAAGGCTGAAACAAGTCATGTCAGCCACTGTCTTATTGCCCTTTTCCCGATGCCCTACTTTCACTTCTGATCCAGGACACCAGGTGCTCACGAAAACCGTGGGGTCTGGATACCAGTGGATTGAGGACATCAGGGGATCAGGACACAATGGGCTCAGGACACAAGGGGGCTCAGAAAAGCCTCCCCAAACACGTCACATGTTGGAAAAGCAAGTGCGTGGGAAACTGGGGGAACTGGTTTACGTCTCCAGATATTCAGAACCAGAAGGGGGTGCATCCAGAGAGGGAGAAACGCGGTTTTCCGCCCCGGGCGTCACACAGCGGCACCGTCCCCCCACCGGCCAACAAGCATCACACCCGCCTCGGGGCAGGGAGCCTGTGGGCTGTCCCTGGGACTCGCCGACCCCTCCTCCACGTCCGACCTGCTGCAGGCGAGGCAGGGGCACCCTCTGAGCCGCCTTAACGCGGTGCTACCCGCAGCTCCCGAGCGTCCTTCGCCGCCAGCCCTGAACCCACCGCCCGTTCCGCCCCACGTGGACAAGGAAGACATTCCGCCGGTCTCCTGTCTCTCCAGTTAGGCGAGGTGCTCGCAGCGACCCCGCACCTCACACGGACAGTGGGACGGCTCCCGCTCCCAGAAACCCCCGCTCCCAGGGCCAAAGCTTTAGACCCCGGAGCAGAGCTGGGCTCTCTGAAGCCCATCATAGGCGGAGGCAGCCACAAATCCGGGGAAGCTGATGTGTAAGTTGGCATGACGACGCCGAGACGCGGAATCTGGGCGGCTGTTTGAAAGCAGTGCTGTCGAGTAGAACCTAACCGTGGTTTTGCACGTTAAAGAATCAATTGCTTAAAGTCTCTTCCGTCTTTTTCTTCCCCGACCCCCTCCCAAACCGTTGCGTGGACGGAAAGCTGCGGGCAGCGACTCAACATCCCCGGCTGGTGACAGAGAGCGTAGGAGAGGATCACATCCCAGTGTCAGACCACAGGGCTCCTGCGTCCTTTCTGCCGAGCCAGACCCAGCGAGCCCAAAGAGCAACGGACTCACTAGTATTTTCATTTAATTGGATTTGAAGAAAAAACAAATATATACGGGGGCAACCACCATTTTATAAAGGTACCATTCCTGCAAAAATATTAGTCTTCAAAGCAAAGGTTGTATTCGTACTGTTGGTTAAAAGTTTTATTTCTAGTCTCTACCTTATAATGCTGTACGAATTAAAAGAATACTTATAAAGTGCTTAAAACTGTCTCAACACATAATAATTGCTAAATAAACGTTAGCTGTTATTATTATTAATATTATTTTATTATTATTCTCTATCTTCCTGTATTAGAACTTAAGCTCCAGGAGAACAGGAACCTTGCTCTTGTTCACCTGCGTATCTTCTGCATATAGGACAGTGCCTGGCACATAATAGGTGCTGATTAAGTGTTTGATGAATGAATGAATTATTGATGCACTATGAAGTGGGGAAGTGAATTAGTAATGACAAGGTGCTGACACGATTACCGAAAATACCCTTGTTTTTGTTACAGTGGCCTTTATCAACTCTGAATTAATGACCCTGATTCATTTAAAATAAAGCCCATCACCTGATCTTTTAATAACCCACCATGATTAAATAACCACTCCTGTAATTTCATTAATAGCAACACATAATAAGTCCATGAAATTTAAAGCTTTGGCTTAATGGTCTGAAAGTATTAATAAGAAATAAGAAAATTAAAGTGTTAGTATTAAGTAAAAAGTTTATGTATGTGATTTTAAAGTACTAATAAGGAAACTACAAAGCTTTTGGCTTAAATGTTTTGAAAATATTAGAAAGAGAAACTAAAATTAAGGTTACTTTAAACTTAAAATTCATCCTATCAGCTGCCTTTGCTGGCAAATATCTTATATAACCTCCCAAGAATTCTCATTTTAAAACAATGAATACAAGAAAATCTACCACACCGCCTTTGAATGTGCCCATACCCTCAGTTTTCCATGTGTGGTGACCCGAAACCCTCCCTTTTGTTCCCTGGGTTCCAAGTTGTACAGCTTTCTTAGTAACTGTCATCCTGCTATATTTCCTGTCTTTCATTATCTATAAATCCATCCCTTTCAGATAATTCTTACCACCCTTTGGATATGGTGTAGTATATCTTAGCCTTAAAAAAGGCTCCTATGAGTTCCGGGAAGATGGCGGTGTGAGCAGGGCAGCAGAAATCTCCTCCCAACACTATATTTATCTACGAAAACACAGAAAATACATCTATTCCTAAAAGAGAGACGAGAATGCACAGGAAAGCGCACAGCGTGCAGCTACAGCCAAGAGGACTAGGCACCCCAAGAGGCGGGTAAGATCCGGAGCTGCGACCCGGCGGGACACGAGCCCTCCCCCACCCCAGCGCACCGGCGGGAGGAGAGGATCCAGAGCCGGGAGGGAGTGGAAGCACACCCCGCGAAGTAGTAGCCAGCCCCGGTGATCTGCGTGGGGAGCGCTGACCTATATTGCGCAGTGCAGCGGAGATTGGAGAGACAGAGGGGCAGGATCTGAGCGGGGAACGCGCCAGGGTGCTTGCAGCCGGCTCCGGGAAGGAAAAAAAAAGTGCGCGCTTTCCTCAGCGGTCTTAAAGAGACAGGAGCCCAGCGGGGGAGCCGGATCGCCCCAGCACACTCAGCCCAGCAGGCTGGGAGTCCTGGGGAGTTTCAGACGCCTTAGCTGGCGACTGAGGAAGCGTAGCCATACTTAACACTTCTCACTGAGATCACCAGCCTCCTATTCGTTCCCACCCCTGCCAGAGCGATAAAGGGCCCTGCGGAGCGGCACAGTCACAGCTGTGGAATAGTGGGGCAATAGCGCCACCTAGAGCATTCCCACAGAATCTACGTCCGGTGGGCATTTTTTTGTTGTTGTTGTTGTTTTTTTTGTTTTGTTTTTTTGTTTTGTTTTTGTTTTTTCTTTTCTTTCGTTTTTTTCTTTTTTTCTTTCTTCTTTTTTTTCTTTTTTTCTCTTTTTTTTCTCTTTTTTTTTTCTTCTCTTTTTAAAGTCTTAAAGAGCCCAGCTGATATACGTGGCAACTATCAGTGACCAAATTATACAGCCATGAAAAGACAAAGGAATATGGTTCAGACCAAAATCAACCAGACAACCCCAGACAGGGAGTCTGAAGGAATGGAAATGCACAGCCTCCCTGAAAAAGAATTTAGAATAAAAGTCATAACCATGCTGATGGACCTACAGAAAAATGTGCAAGAGCTGAGGGAGGAAGTGAGGGAACTGAAGAAAGACAATACAGAAATCAGACAAGCGATCGACGGGCTTAACAGCAGAATGGACGAGATGCGAGAGACTGTTAATGGAATAGAAAACAGAGAACAGGAGTACAGAGCAGCTGAGGCAGAGAGAGATAAAAGGATTTCTAGGAATGAAAGAATATTAAGAGAACTGTGTGACCAATCCAAACGGAACAATATTCGCATTATAGGAGTACCAGAGGAAGAAGAGAGAGAAAAGGGATAGAAAGTGTCTTTGAAGAAATAATTGCTGAAAACTTTCCCTCGCTGGGGAAGGAAGTAGTCTCGCAGTCCACCGAAGCTCATAGATCTCCCAACACAAGGGACCCAAGGAAGACAACACCAAGACACATAATAACTAAGATGGCAAAGATCAGAGATAAAGACAGGGTATTAAAGGCAGCTAGAGAGAGAAAAAAGATCACCTACAAAGGAAAACCCATCAGACTATCATCAGACTTCTCAACAGAAACCTTACAGGCCAGAAGAGAATGCCATGATATATTTAACGTAATGAAACAGAAGGGCCTCGAACCAAGAATATTAATCTGCACGATTATCATTTAAATATGATGGAGGGATTAAACAATCAGATAAACGAAAGTTAAGAGAATTTATGCCTCATAACCACCACTACAGGATATCTTAAATGGACTGCTCTAGATGGAAGCACACCCTACAAGAAAGATGTCACCAGGAGGAAAAAAAAAAAAATCATAGCAAAGAAAGCAGACCATTCAAATACTAACTAAAGGCAAAGAATAAAACACCTAGTATAGAAAGAATGGAGGAGGAGGAATAAGAAGGGAGAGAAATAAAGAAACATCAGACAGTGTTTACAATAACTTAACAAGAAAGTTAGATTGTTAGATAGTAAAGAAGCAACCCTTGAACCCTTGGTAACCACGAATCTAAAGCCAGCAATGGCAATAAGTGCATACCTATCAATAATCACACTAAATGTAAATGGACTGAATGCACCAATCAAAAGACACAGAGTAACAGAACGGATAAAAAAGCAAGACCCATCTATATGCTGCCTACAAGAAACTCACCTCAAATCCAAAGATATACACAGACTAAAAGTGAAGGGATGGAAAAAGATATTTCATGCAAACAACAAAGAGAAAAAAAGCAGGTGTTGCAGTACTTAAAATCAGACAAAATAGACTTCAAAACGAAGAAAGTAGCAAAAGATAAAGAAGGACATTACATAATGATAAAGGGGTCAGTCCAACAAGAAGATATAACCATTGTAAATATATATGTACTCAACACAGGAGCGCCAGCATATGTAGACAAATACCAACAGAATTAAAGGAGGAAATATAAATGCATTCATCTTAGGAAACTTCAACACACCACTCACTCCAGAGGACAGATCAACCAGACAGAAAATAATTGGGGGACACAGAGGCACTTGAACAACACAATAGAACAGATGCATCCTAACAGACATCTACAGAACTCTACACCCAAAGCAACAGGATACACATTCTTCTCAAATGCACATGGAACATTTTCCAGAATAGACCCACATACTAGGCCACAAAAGAACTCAGTACTTCAAAATACAGTCCTACCAAGCAACTTCTCAGATCACCAAGGTATAAAACTAGAAATAAATTTTAGAAAAAAAAACAAAAACGCTCACAAATACATAGAGACTTAACGACATCCTCCTAATTAATCAATGGGTTAACGACCAAATCAAAACAAATCAAAGAATATATGGAGACTAATGACAACAACAACACAAAGCCACAACTTCTGTGGGACGCAGCAAAGGCAGTTCTAAGAGGAAAGTATATTGCAATCCAGGCCTATTTAAAGAAGGAAGAACATTCCCAAATGAATAGTCTAAAGACACAATTACTGAAATTGGAAAAAGAAGAACAAATGAGGCCCAAAGTCACCAGAAGGAGGGACATAATAAAGATTAGAGAAGAAATAAATAAAATTGAGAAGAATAAAACAATAGAAAAAATCAATAAAACCAAGAGCTGGTTCTTTGAAAAAATAAACAAAATAGATAAACCCCTAGCCAGACTCATTAAGAGAAAAAGAGAATCTACACACATAAACACAATCAGAAATGAGAAAGGAAAAATCACGACGGACCCCACAGAAATACAAAGAATCATAAGAGAATATTATGAGAATCTATATGCTAACAAGCTGGAAAACATAGAAGAAATGGACAACTTCTTAGAAAAATACAACCTTCCAAGACTGACCAAGCAAGAAACAGAAAAACTAAACAGACCAATCACCAGCAACGAAATTGAATTGGTAATCAAAAAACTACCCAAGAACAAAACCCCCGGGCCTGATGGATTCACCTCTGAATTCTACCAGACATATAGAGAAGAAATAACACCCATTCTCCTTAAAGTTTTCCAAAAAATAGAAGAGGAGGGAATACTTCCAAACTCATTCTATGAAGCCAGCATCACTCTAATACCAAAACCGGGCAAAGACCTCACCAAAAAAGAAAATTACAGACCAATATCCCTGATGAACGTAGATGCAAAAATACTCAACAAAATATTAGCAAACCGAATTCAAAAATACATCAAGAGGATCATACACCATGATCAAGTGGGATTCATCCCAGGGATGCAAGGATGGTACAACATTCGAAAATCCATCAACATCATCCACCACATCAACAAAAAAAAAAACAAAAACCACATGATCATCTCCATAGATGCTGAAAAAGCATTTGACAAAATTCAGCATCCATTCATGATTAAAACTCTCAACAAAATGGGTATAGAGGCAAGTACCTCAACATCATAAAGGCTATATATGACAAACCCACAGCTAACATCATACTTAACGGCGAGACGCTGAAAGCTTTTCATCTAAGATCGGGAACAAGACAGGGATGCCCACTCTCTCCACTGTTATTCAACATAGTACTGGAGGTCCTAGCCACAGCAATCAGACAAAACAAAGACATACAAGGCATCCAGATTGGTAAAGAAGAAGTCAAATTGTCACTATTTGCAGATGACATGATACTGTACATAAAAAACCCTAAAGACTCCACTCCAAAACTACTAGAACTAATATCTGAATTCAGCAAAGTTGCAGGATACAAAATTAACACACAGAAATCTCTTGCTTTCCTATACACTAATGATGAGCTAACAGAAAGAGAAATCAGAAAAACAATTCCATTCACAATTGCATCAAAAAGAATAAAATACCTAGGAATAAACCTAACGAAGGAAGTGAAAGACCTGTACTCTGAAAACTACAAGACACTCCTAAGAGAAATTAAAGAGGACACTAACAAATGGAAATGCATCCCATGCTCTTGGCTAGGAAGAATAAATATTGTCAAAATGGCTATACTACCTAAAGCAATCTACAGATTCAATGCAATCCCTCTCAAAATACCAACAGCTTTCTTCAATGAACTGGAACAAATAATTCTAAAATTCATATGGAACCACAAAAGACCCCGAATAGCCAAAGCAATCCTGAGAAGGAGGAATAAAACAGGGGGAATTACACTCCCTGACTTCAAGCTCTACTACAAAGCCACAGTAATCAAGACAATTTGGTATTGGCACAAAAACAGACCCACAGACCAGTGGAACAGAATAGAAAATCCAAACATTAACCCAAACATATACAGTCAATTAATATTTGATAAAGGAACCTTGGATATACAATGGGGAGATGACAGCCTCTTCAGCAGCTGGTGTTGGAAAAACTGGACAGCTACATGTAAGAGAATGAAACTGGACTACTGTCTAGCCCCATACACAAAGGTAAACTCAAAGTGGATCAAAGACCTGAATGTAAGTCATGAAACCATAAAACTCTTAGAAAAAAACATAGGCAAAAATCTCTTGGACATAAACATGAGCAACTTCTTCATGAACATATCTCCCCGGGCAAGGGAAACAAAAGCAAAGATGAACAAGTGGGACTATATCAAGCTGAAAAGCTTCTGTACAGCAAAGGACACCATCAGTAGAACAAAAGGACATCCTACAGTATGGGAGAATATATTCATAAATGACGTATCCGATAAGGGGTTGACATGCAAAATGTATAAAGAACTCATGCACCTCAACAAACAAAAAGCAAATAATCCAATTAAGAAATGGGCAGAGGACATGAATAGACACTTCTGCAAAGAAGAAATTCAGATGGACAACGGGCACATGAAAAGATGCTCCACATCGCTAATCATCAGAGAAATGCAGATTAAAACCACAATGAGATATCATCTCACACCAGTGAGGATGGCCAACATCCAAAACACAAACAACAACAAATGTTGGCAAGGATGTGGAGAAAATGGAACCCTCCTACACTGCTGGTGGGACTGCAAATTAGTTCAACCATTGTGGAAAGCAGTATGGAGGTTCCTCAAAAAACTCAAAATAGAAATACCATTTGACCCAGGAATTCCACTCCTAGGAATTTACCCTAAGAATGCAGCAGCCCAGTTTGAAAAGACAGATGCACCCCTATGTTTATTGCAGCACTATTTACAATAGCCAAGAAATGGAAGCAACCTAAGTGTCCATCAGTAGATGAATGGATAAAGAAGAGGTGGTACATATACACAATGGAATATTATTCAGCCATAAGAAGAAAACAAATCCTACCATTTGCAACAACATGGATGGAGCTAGAGGGTATTATGCTCAGTGAAATAAGCCAAGCCGAAAAAGACAAGTATCAAATGATTTCAGTCATATGTGGAGTATAAGAACAAAGAAAAAAACTGAAGGAACAAAACAGCAGCAGACTCACAGAACCCAAGGACAGACTAATAGTTACCAAAGGGAAAGGGACTGGGGAAGATGGGTGGGAAGGGAGGGATAAAGGGGAAAAAGGGGCATTACGATTAGCAGATGTAATGTTGGGGGGGCACAGGGAGGGCAGTACAACTCAGAGAAGACAAGTAGTGATTCTATAGCATCTCACTATGCTGATGGACAGTGACTGTAATGGGGTTGGTGGGGGGGACCTGGTGAAGGGGGTCATTTAATAACCATAATATTGCACATGTAATTGTAGATTAATGATACCAAAATAAATTATAAAAAAAAGAAGATTATAGTTGATGAAGTCTAGGCTGCTGTTTATTTCACTGAGCTGTAATCTTACACACGATAATCGTTATCTCCTGGAGCTGCAGGTCTGGCCTGGGGCTCTGAGGGTCTGTCTGCTCAGTTCTGGGCTTTGCTTCCTCCGCAGATCAAGTGGCCTGTGCAGATCCAGAAATCTGCCAGAAGGTCTGTAGCAACCCCTCTGGCTGCTCTGACATCGCGTATCCCAAACTTGTGCTGGAACTCCTGCCCACAGGTAATGTCCCCTGGCCCCTAAATCGAGTCCCCTAGAGCACCCAGAGAGGAGGACCTTGGCTGGGCTCTGAAGTGAGAGAGGGCTGAGATGGGAGGGCGGTGGGAGGGCATGGGCAGAGGGACTGAGCCCCAGAGCAAGGCCCTGGCCATCCTCAGAGGGACCCCACCCCTGAGGTCTGCCCCGTCAGAGTCCATCCTGCTGGGACCAGCTGGCTCTGGGCCTGGGGTAATGGGTCATGGGTAAAGACAGTAGCTGTGAGCAGAAGAAGCCTGAGGCCCACAGACCTCCCTTCTGCCCCCAGGCCTCCGTGGGCTCATGATGGCTGTGATGGTGGCGGCGCTCATGTCCTCACTCACCTCCATCTTTAACAGTGCCAGCACCATCTTCACCATGGACCTCTGGCACCATATCCGGCCCCGGGCATCCGAGAGGGAGCTCATGATTGTGGGCAGGTAAGGCCACATTGGGTGGGGCCGGCAGGGGAATCCAAAGTCCAGATACTCAGGATGGCGGAAGCTGAGCCCACCCAGGGGCCCAGTCCAGCCAGCGGCTCCTCCAGGCTGGCTCAGCCTCCCCTGATGGCAAAGGAGCAGTACATCAGGACTCCATGTATGAGAGTCATTTATTCATTCATTCAAGGGCTGTTCAGTGAGTACTGTGTGCCAGGTGGCCGGGCATGTAGCAGTGAAAAGCAAAGATTTTGCCTTCGTGGAGCTAGAGTGAGAGAAGGATAAGTCAGCAGGCCGTTACAGTCCCAATGAGCCGTAGGACTGGGGAGCCAGGAGACCTAGGGGTTCAGAGGAGGAGTCCGCAACCTGGAGTGGGACCTGATGGATAAGGAGGAGTTAGCCAGGTGAGAGGGAGGAGGGTGTTCGGGGGACTGGGGAGATAGTTTCCCTACCAAGGCTTCTGCAAGGTCTTGACATCTAATGGAGAGAATGGGTAAGACCCAAATGAGTGGCATGTAAATTTTATGTTAAATACATGCTAACAAGCTTTCAGGGGCTCTGCCCCTCAAGGTGCACCCTGAGGGCAGTCTTAGGGCTAGGGAAAGTGTTCTTAGGTCTGACACCAAAAGCATAATCCATAAAAGAAAAAAAGATAAATTAAACTTCACCGAAATCTGTAACTTTTTTTAAAGACACCATTAAGAAAATGAGAAGACAAGCAGCAGATGGGGAGGACATATTTGCAAGCCATATGTCTGACAAAGGACTTCTAATCTAGAAGAGTTTACAAAATAAGATTGTGATCTAGAAAAGTAGCGTGAGCCACCTCTACACCACCACTGGAATGGCTATAATCAAAAAGACAGACAAGGAGGTGGAGAAATTGTCACTGCTCATACACTGCAAGTGGGGGTGCAAAATGGTTCAACTGTTCAAAACAGTTGGGCAGTTTCTTAAAAAGTTAAACATAAACTTACCATCCAACCTAGCAGTTGTATTCCTGGAATTGAAAATTTATGTCTCCACAAAGATGTATACACAGATGTCCATAGCAGCTTTTTTAACAATAGCCAAAAATGGAGACATACCAAATGTCCACTGGCTAGTGAAGGATAAACAATGCTATACCCACTCAATGGAATATTTTTAAGCAGTAAGAAGGAATGAAATCCTGTGATACATGACACAAGGATGAACTCCAAACACATGCTAGATGAAAGAAACCAGCCGCAAAAGAGCACAGGAATAATGCCCATTTATTTGAAATGTCCAGAAATGGCAAACCTTTAGAAATGGAAGCAGGTAAATGGCTCCTTAGGGCAGGACCAGGAATAAGTTGTAAGTGGACATCAGGGACTTTCTGGAGTGATGGGTGTTTTAAAACTTGATCGTGGTGAGGGGTGCACAACTGTATACACATTTACTAGAAGTTACTGTTTTGTACACTTACAATGGGTGAATCTTATGTCTGTAAATTATACCTCAATAAAGCTGTAAAAAAAAGTGAGAAGTAAGTGTCCAGGGGAGACAGCACTAGTGGGGGTCTCTCCCCGCCTGGCACCAGGGTGTTCGTGTTGCTCCTGGTGCTTGTCTCCATCCTCTGGATCCCGGTGGTCCAGGCCAGCCAGGGCGGCCAGCTCTTCATCTACATCCAGTCCATCAGTTCCTACCTGCAGCCGCCTGTGGCTGTGGTCTTCATCATGGGATGTTTCTGGAAGCGGACCAATGAAAAGGTAGCTCTGGATCAGCCCCCACTCTGCCCATGAGGACGGGAGAGGAGGGAGAGGAGTGGATTGGATGGGGGACTTAATGCCACGGGTGTCATTGAGGAGGTTGAGTTCTGTGGAGGGAGATCCAGGGAGGGTGTTACCTGGTCTTTGAAAAAAAGCAACGGGGTTCTGTTTTGATGCACTTTGTCATTAAACAGGAAGCTGATTTAACAGGGGATGAGTAAGTTATGCATACTTCATTAGTTATATATGAAACATAAACAGATAAGTTGCTCCAACCGTTTCAAATCACTGACCCCATGCAGCAACCCTCACTAGAAAGACAAGCTCTTGAGATAGCTGGTTGAGGTTTCGGGAGGCCTGAGCCGGCAGCCCTGCTGCCCTGGACATCTCTAAGATGGCCTTGCTCTGATTTGCAGGGTGCCTTCTCAGGTCTGATCTCCGGCCTTCTCCTAGGCTTTATTCGGCTGGTCCTGGACTTTATTTATGTGCAGCCTCGGTGCGATCAGCCAGATGAGCGCCCAGCGGTGGTCAAGGACGTCCACTACCTGTACTTCTCCATGATTCTGTCTGCGGTCACCCTGATCACCGTGTCCATCGTGAGCTGGTTCACAGAGCCGCCCTCCAAGGAGATGGTACATTTGGATTTGATGCTCTATCCACTGAGAGCCTGCACTGCAAGCGACAGAAAGCAAACCCAAACTGGCTTAAGCCAAATGGGTTGATTGTTCAAAAAGCTGCAAAAATACAGGGTTGGGCTTCAGGGACAGATTGAATCTGGATGCAGAAAAGAGCATCAGAATCCATCCCTGAGAATCCCCCATCCTCAGGCCCCAGGCAGGGCCAGCAGCTTCTAGGGATTCATCCTCTTATTCTTGTTAAGCAAAAGCATAAACATTTTTGTCCCAGCATTTCCCGCCAAGTTCCTGGTTCCCATTGATGGAGTCAGCTCAAGACACATGTTCACCCATGAACCAAGTCAGTCCCAGTGGCCAGAGATATGCATGAGCTGAATGGCTGACCATTGGGTCCCACAATACCCCACGGCTAGGGCTAACTCTGGGGACTAGAATGAGGGAGGGTGAGATCCCGACAGGATCCCAACTAGGGCTGATGAAGAAAGACAGGGGATGCATGGGTAAAATGTCCTTTGCTTCTGAAGGTGCAGGGAGCTGAAGTCTTGGTGGGGTGGAGTGAGAGGCTGAGGCTGGGAGCAGACTCAAACAGGAAGGCTGAACTTGGGGCTGAGCAGGGGATGGGAGAGAGGGATGTCCCTCTCGCCCCCCATAACCATCCCATGCTTCCTCTCTGCTCCTTAGGTCAGTCACCTGACCTGGTTTACTCGTCATGACCCCATGATTCAGAAGGAACTGGGGCCACCAGCAGCTCCCCTGCCTCTTACCCTCCCCCAGAACGGGACACCGGAGGCCAGCGGCACCAACATTCAGCTGGAGATTATTCAAGAAAATGTGTCCAAAACCCACAGCTGTGAGTTGCCTCTCAGTTACAGTAGGAACTTCAAGAAGCATTCTGTGTTCAAGGGGCAATTTTTCTATCAAATCACAATCCAGGAAAGGGGCTGGCTTGGAAGCTTGGCATCCCCTGACCCCCAGTGTCTGGTGCAGCTGTGGGAAGGCGGTTCCTTAGTAACTCTGAACCAATGTCTCAGGTGGGCAATAACAACAGACACTTGTTGAGCGCTTACTGAAACAAGGTGGGCTGGAGTACTGCTGGCATTCTCTAAATTACGCTGGTGTCAAACAGACATATTTTGGTTTAGCTCACCTACTATTCTAATAAAATGTGAGCTAATGTTTTAAAATAAGGAGATTGCACATAAAATTCCAGATTTCCATCTTCTCTTGAAAATTGGGATGATCTGGCAACACCGGGCCCACACGTCTGCACAGCAGACATTGTCTGGATCCGTAAAGCAGATGCCCCTGAGACCTGGGGGGTGCCTTTCATGGTGCCAAGGTCCCTATTGGTTCCATGACCCTGAGGCTATGGGTTGTTATTTATCATCACATATGGCCTTTATTTATAGGTATATACATATATATAAAGTGTGAAAATAGCAGAAAGAGTCTCTGAAAATGCTAATCTCCCAGAATTAAAGTCTTCCAGAATTAGGGTTTTAATTAATGCTTTCCAGAAAATGTGCTTCAAGTACTTATCACAGTGCATGGACACGCACCCAGTCGGTCCCCTCTTCTGAGAGACATAGCCCTTCCTATGTCTTTTATATGGGTTCTTTTTAGGCGACATGACTCAAAAGCAGTCCAAAGTGGTGAAGGCCACCCTGTGGCTCTGTGGAATGGAGAGCAAGAGCAAGGAGGAGCCCCCAAGCAAAGCGGACCGGGTCATAGTTTCCCTGGAAGAAAACCCCTTCGTGAAAGCCCTCCTGGACATCGGCCTCATCGTCTGCATGAGCTGCGCTATCTTCGTCTGGGGCTACTTTGCATAACGTGGGGTGACTGCAGGGGTCCAAACTCTCCATTTGTTTCCAATGCCCCATTTTTTTTTAATGAAAAAAATCATAATAAAGCTTCGTTTGTTTACTATGAGCCTCCAAAGGTGTTTATGGGCCATTTTCAACATGACATTTAACTCTTCTTCTTCAAAAGGAATGACAGTTCGAAGCTGGAAAAGGAGAGAAGCATAAAAACTTCTTTTTCCCAAAAGGCTCCTTCTTCACAATCCCTGTCCATCAGGCAATATCAAGAGCCAGCTTCAAGCAGATCAATAAGCAGAGACCCACAAACCCGCCCAGCCTGACAGCAGCCACATCTCCCGGGTGTTTGCCCTTGAACTTTCCCCAGCTCGCCTTCAAAATGCAAGGAATGGGACCTGAATACTATCCCCTGCTGGTGCTGGGTGAAGGAATAGCTGGTCCCCAAAGGTTTCCTCACGGCAATCCTTGCTCCTTGATATTCTCTCTGAGAAATAGACCTGAGTTGGTGCCCTGGATTCTTGGGCTCTAAGGAAACCAAGGAATTGTGTGCACTTCCCAAGGTCTGTGTTTCCCTGCTTGCTTCTCCACAGTGCTGCTTCCCTACAACAAGCAACCAGAAGGATGAGCAACTCCACAGTGACTCTCTACTGGCTGAGGGGCAGTGGGGCGTTTGACCGGAAGAGCAGCCACCTCCGTCCTGGATCGAGCCAGCCGTCCTAGTTTCTCTATTCTGGGCCTTGATGGGGTCTGATGGAATGACCTGTAGGGGCTGTGTTTGCGGCATGCACAGCTGAGAGTTAGCTCTGAGACCACCTCTGGAGCAGCCCAGGGCCGTGAGCTGTTATTCTAGTCTTGGGATAAAGGGGGCTAATGGCATGGATTGGAGCTACTTGCTGGCCTGACAGAACTGGAGAATGGAACAGTATCTCGATTGCCAGACTCCAAAGGAATGTGGACAGGAAGCCCTGGGCAGAGGAGCCACCAGCTCACCCGTCACTCAGTGCCAGCTTTTGAATTCCTCCTTGATGCCTTCAACACCTGGGACCAGCCTGGTCCAAAGGTAAATGTATTAGCTCGGGCCCTGCCCTTTCAGAGGCCCGATTCAAATGGTAGCTGTGGATTGGACCAAGCCGCACTTGAGCCAGCCTAGAAAAGGCCTGCGTGATGACTGCTTGCTAATGTGCCTGCGACCCGGCCCCCCTCTGACTGGCCCCTGGCAGGAGCCTGAGATGGGTTTCTGAGGAACTGGGCTGGAGGGGAGGCTGAGCCTCCTCTCCAAGAGCGAAGCAGGGGCGTGGAGGCCCTGGAGGCTCCACTGGAGTCCAGAGCACCGCCCCCGAGTCACCCCCAGCCAAGCTCCGGTGGCTGCCCTGGCCCATCACACGCAGGCCTCTGCTGCGTCTGGCTGGGCCAGAGGCGTGTTTCAGTGGGAGCTCTCAGTTTGGACGTTCAGCTCCCTGCCACCTCACTCCTGGTTCACTGCCACCAGCCTCCCGCTGGCCTTTCTGCCTCTCCTCTCGCCTCCCCATTCACCAGCAAGGGGAGAGAGAGCGAATCTGATCAAGCCACTCCTCTGTTTAGGGGACACTCCTCTGCTCCTTCAGTGAGCTCCCCGAACTCCCAGGACGAAGTCCACGGTCCTTACTAGGAATGACAAGCCCCTGATGGCAAGGCCTCTCTCTGGTTTCAAAGGACTGCTCTCCTTCCACAGGCTACGGTCATACCGTATTCATGCTTTCCCACTCCGGTGCCTAACACAGTGGCTGGCATACAGTGGGCCCTGAAAGTATGAGTATAAATGTCCAATAAATGGGTTTTGCCTCTGCTCTTCCCTTTGCCCATACTACCCATCTTTCCTCTTCTGCTTAACTCCTATTCTAGGCTCATCTTAAACATCACTTCCTCCAGGAAGCCTTCCCTGGCTATTATGACATGTGCCTTCAAAGCAAGTATCACACTATATTATCAACTGCTTAACTGCCTTCCCAACTGCAGGGAAAGTTCCAGTGGCAGAGTGTGTCACTCACACTTAGGCCTAGCACAGTGCCTGGTGAGGAAACGAACAACGACCTTCAGAACCCAGATGCCTTCTCCCCTCCACCAGCCACATGCCTCCCAGCCCGGCTTCCGCCTATGCCCAAGGAACACCCACTATTCCTGCCCCTGTTCAGCTCCCTGGGGTCTGAGCTCATGGGGGTGACCCAATGGCAGGACAGTCATCTTTGGAGACGATGCCACCTCAAAGCCTTCCTGGACAAGGCGGTGGCCTCTAGCACTGCCCTTCTGATCAGCTCTCGCCTTTGAGAAAGTCCCACAATCAGCAACTCATGTGACGCTGCCTCCCTAACGACAACGTGCTAATCTGCCCCCTTCACTCCCTCCCCGCCACCTCTACCTTAAGCTCGGCTGGTATCAGCTCTCTCCTAGGGACCTCCTGCCTCCGGTCTCGCTCCACACCAGTCCATATCCCGTATCAGAGCCACCGAGGTCTGGACTACCAGTGGGGCTGCTGCCTCCCAGCTCCCTGAGCAGCTCCCTAGCCCTGGGCACCTCCTGGACACGAGCTCTGAGGCCCCTGGTATTCCAGCGCCTCCTGGTCTCACCAGCCTTGTGCCTTGCCTGCCGCCACCTCCCACTCTGTTTTGTGCCGGCTCTCACCCCACAGCTGCCGCTCAAGCTCTTCCTTCCGTCTTGAGTGCCCACCTCCACCCTCCAGTCAGCACCAGGAGCTTAGGCCTTCCTCTTGTGCTCGCTCGGCTTCGCCCCCTCCACACCGTCTGTTTCCTGGGTGTGCCTGCAGCCTCCGTGTTTGTAGGGTTCACATTGGCTTCCCAGGGTCTAGGCCAGTATATGGAAGAGTAAACCCTCAGTATATCCCTGGAGGACACACAGCAATTACCTAAAGACCTCGCTTTGATTCTAAGGGTCTTTGTGTAAAAACAAAAATGTTGATTTTCTATCATGAAAGGACATGCAAATGTTTTTCTGGTCACTCAAATATAATTTATTGATGTGCATAAAAACTCAAATTAAATACAAGCAGGGTGAAAGCAGAACCCCGGTTAATATTTTCATTCATCAGGAAAAAATTTTGGCTCAAATATTACCCCTCAAGTCACTTGTGTTGACATTCTGATGTGTGTGGTGGAGAGACCTTCAGTGACGCCCACCTCCTGGTGTTCATGCCCTGGTGTAATTCCTTCCCCGAGTGTGGATGCAACCTGCACCTGGCTTCCAGCCAGTAGCATATGGCAGAGGGGATGCGCTGTCCGTCTGTGATTACGTCACGTCAGGTAAGACTGTCTTGCTAGCAGACTGTAAAGGATTGCAGGCTTGACAAAGTAGTGGCCACAGTGGGGAAGCCCACATGTCCAGGAACTGCGGGCAGCCTTTAAGAGCTGAGGATGGCCTCCAGGTGATGGCCAGAAAGGAGCCAGCGCCCTCAGACCTTGTACTTCTATGATTATGAGGACATGAATTCTGACAACCTGAGGGAACTTACACGTTGATCCTTCCCTACTCAAACCTCCAGATAAGACCCCAGCCCTGGCCGACACCTTGATGTCAGCCTTGTGAGACCCTATGCAGAGGACCCAACTAAGCTGGCCTGGACTCTTGACCCACAGAAACTGTGAGGTACTAGATGTGTGTTGTTTTAAGCTACTGTTTGTGGTCACTTGTCCTGAGGCCATAGGTAACTGACACAGTGTGTGTGGTTTGTGAACATGTGTGTGCATATGGGGTGGGGAGCATGTGGGAAGAGGAGAGTTTACCTGCAAAGCCACAAGGGGTCAGTAAAACTGTGTAGCTGAGTGAGCAGGTTGGGGCAGCCGTTTAGGAGAGAGCCTCTAGTAGGAGTCATTTGGTTGCAAGTAACAGAAACAAACCCAAGAAAGTTCATGCAAAAAAAAAAAAAGGTAATTTATTGTGAGAGGATGAAGGCAGGAAACGTGGAATGGCGTCAAGGACCCAGATCAGGTGTGGGTGGGAAGGCGGGCTGCAGAGACACCTCTAAAAGTGGCGTCCAGAGACAGGTGCCCTGACTGCACCTTCCACCTTGCTCCCCGCGAGCTGGCAGCTTAGGCAGCCCGGGTCACATCACTTTGCCTTTTGGTTGCATCAGAGCCAGCAGGGTCACCATCCGGAGGGCCTTCCCTCCCTCCCAGCTCTGTCACTACAATATTAGAAAAATGGAAGCCTCTGGTTTAGAAACATCCATCAATGAGGTACCTCCCAGTCCAATGTGAGACCCCTAGACTGTGAGTCAGAGATCCCCTGGGACCCTGGACTGAAGACAAGGTAGAACGGGATCTGTGAACAAAGGGTGAAGTTTCTGGAATCCAGTCACAGACGACCAGGCCCACAGCACAGGTGGGAAAATGGGGGAATTGATCATAGCAGAGAAGCCAGGAGGGTTTATCTTAAGACCTTCAAGTATAAGCACTTGTGGGACTTGCTGAACTCGGGGAAGCACTAGGAGCTGGAGTCCCAAGAAGAGGTCAAGGGTCCATCTGTGGAGCCCCCAGGAAACCAGGGCCACCCAGAAGGCCCAGGGGTTCGGTCCCTCCACTGCCCCTGACTCGTGGGAATTCACAGGGTGGAACCCAGCACAAGCAAGGCAGACAGGGGCCCACCCCAACCGCCTGTGGTCTCCCAGCGGGAGGTGGTCAGGTGCTGAATGCCGGGTGTGGGGAGAGGAAGAGGCCCTGCCCTGGGGTGGCTGCAGGAACACAGGCCTGAGCACACACGCTGGGCCACCTGAAGAAGCGGCTCTGCAGGGCAGGGCAGGAGCAGCCCAAGGGGCACAGAGCCGGCAGCACCTTTCTGGCTGCAGGGTGGCCCCAACTTCCCACTGGACTCCACCCCTCCGGCGGCGGGCTGGGTGAGAGGAGGTCTGCCATGGGTCTTGCCCACCAAGGTGACAGCGACGTGGCGACCCTGGAGACGCTTCCACTGTGACGCAGTGACGGCCCTGACTGCGCGCCGAGCCCCCCCCCACCCAGGCTTACCCACCCAAGCCGGACAGGGGCCTCGGTGTGGTATTTACCTTGACACACATACAAGGTCAAATAATTATCTCTCTTTAAAAATAAGAGCTGTTGGGGAAGGGAGATTGCTATGAACAGTGGGAGAGTGAAAACTGCCATTCTTAAATAACGAAGGTACAATTTGTTGTCGTTCAGAATCGGCAGAAACAAAACCCATGCGACATGCTGGTCCCCAGACACCAACACCACCTCCTCGGCGAGCACGGTGCCCTGCTGCCTCCTGAGAGGGGCTCCGGCACTGGCGAGAAGCATCTCCAAGGTGCGGGGCCCGACTGGGGACAGCGGGCTGCTTGGAGAAGTGGCTCAACACAGGTGGGCCAATGGAGAACTCTGCTTTCCCCACAGAGTTTCCTGCAGCTTCTCTAGTTTCTTCCTTCTCTAGAGCTAAAGCGGGGAACAGAAAGATCACACATGGATGGGGCATGAGGAAGGGACCTTAAGCAAACATCAATTTACGATATGGAACAAAATGGGTTTCTAGAGACATAGTTTCAATGTCATTAGTAAATTTAGGAAGTACTTCGGGGCACAGGGAACTTTGAGATAAGAGGAAAAAGTGATTTCCCCGTCCACTTTCCCCAAGTATTTCAATCCTGGGAAAGAGGTGATTTCCAGTCATTAGAAAAGGGAACCTCTTGGAAAGCAATGACTCCTGACTCGTTCACTGGACCTGTGGGGCTGAGTTACTGTGAGTTGGCCTCCCAGGGTCTAAGTGTCCCGAGAAGGACAGGGAAGGGTGTCAGGACTGCTACGTTTGCTGAGGGACGGCCGGTGCAGGATGTGTCTGGGGCAGCTGGTGGCTGGCGTCACTGCTGTGACGTTGCTGTTTGTTCACACCTGTACAGTCACAGTCAGACCCTCAGGTGTCCCAGTGACAACACGCACACGCACACACACAATGCACACTTATGCCCCTAAGAATCATAAAGTTTTCATATAAACCACAGAATATATTTAATTCAAATTAAACATGAAACTAGAATAATGTTCGGTCCTTATCAAGTAGCAATTACATCGTTTAAAAAAAAACACAGTACATTTCTTTCCACATCCTGGCAATCCAGGAAGGCACGAGCCACCGCCGGTTTGCTGAGGTGACAGATCCAGCGGTTGCCACCAGCGCTCGCGGGGCTGAGGGGGCCGGGGGGACACAGACCGTACTTCATACAAAATGATTCCGCGGTGAGCCCGAGGACAGGATCCTCTCTCCTGGCGTAAAATGAAAGCAGGAAGAAGGCGGCTTGCACAGTGGGTGTATTTTCTTAAATAGATAGTTGACACATAGCTTCTCACTCAGTCCAAATTGCCCCTGGCGCCGCCTGCATTAACTGCAGTGACAGAAGCTTCCTATACATGTCTCGGCAATAATAATCTCTTCCACGCTACGTATTTTTGTTCTTTTTGAAAACTTTTGGCGTGATTTCTGCCCCATGTAAAGAAAGCCAACTCCTTCAAGACACAGGTCATTCAGCTTTAAGTGTCAGCCTCCACTTTCTCCTCAGGCTGTGGGAAGACTACCTTGTCCCCTCCACTCAAAGCTTCTCACTGTTTGGTCTGCAAAGGGAAGTGTCTGCCTGCCCCTGTCCCACTCAGCAGAGTGGGAGGGTTGAGGGCTGGGGGCTGTCTTCACAGGGCAGTACTCTCGGTATCATTATCTATTTCCAGCAGAAGGTGTCCGGGCAGGTCTTTGCTTGCTGAGTCCGAATGCAGTTCAGGAAAGATGATGCAAAGCGGGTCTGAAATCCTAGAATTGGAGTCTGGACAAAAACATGAGACATGGTGTCAGTGTGAAGTGATGCCCACACGGCCACCCTAGGACACTCTAAGAGAAGCTGGAAGGTTCGAGAGTCAGCCCATGCACACACACGTTCCCCTACCGGAGGCACCATCTACCCTCAGCAGTTGAGTCAAGCCTCTGAGACCCGAGGGGCAGCCACGTGGCACAGCCCCACCTCCAGGCGCTGGCGGCCTCTCTGGGAGCCTGTGGCAGCCCTCGGAGATGCACCCTTGCAGGATCTGATTGCTCTGTTTGAGGAAAGGATGCCTCACTTTTAGCAATGCCGCTAATGCACTAAGTGAAATGTCCTGACAACATCTGGGCAGCAGTAATAGATGAACTTCCCTGGAAAGAGCTCTGTCCTCTGAGGCTGAGGAGCTCTTGCTCCTGTTGCTAATGCTATGCGCTCAGCCTCAGCACTAGGGACATTTTGGGCTGGATCATCCTGGGCTGCAGGGGCCATCCAGTGCCTTGTAGGATGGACATAAGGTCACATCCGTGGCCTCTACCATCTGGAGGGTACACAGCTCTCTTCCCTAGTATGGCAACCAAAGATGTCCCCAGACACTGCCAAATAGCAGATGCTCAATAAATTTTGTGGCTGCTCGGCTGGTCAGTTGGCTGGCTGGCTGGACAGACAGGCCGATAGGATAGTCATCCAGCCTAACCATCTTTCTAACCCTTCCTTCCTATAGCCTCAGATACAGAAGTAGTTGTGTCCGGAAGACAGCACTGGTACAAGAAATCCATTGAGAATTCAACCCCTTTACCATTATCCTAACCCAGCAAGACAGGTGCAACCAGCCAGGATCTCTTCTGTGCCCAGAGAGTTTACAAGGAACTGTGGAACTGCCATGCCTGGTGGTGGATGCATGAGGCAGAGGCTTGTACACACTGATCAGATTTCTGCTTGGTAATATCTGGGTTTACATGCAAACTAACACCTATCGGCCACAGATCCTTTTCAGAGGACAAACTTGCTATCCTTTTTTTTTATGTCACATATATAATTTCTGGATTTTCACTTTTCTGAATTTCCCTATTTATGATAAACATACATGACTTAAATATTCAGGGGAAAAAAATGTGTGGTGGGAGCATAGGGAAGTCTCCTTCCCCTGCCTCCCGCCTGCCCCTCTGCTTTATCTGAGGTTGGCAGGTGCATTTCTCTCTCCAGCTCCTCTCTTATTCTTATACAACCACTTCTTGAAGGAAACAACAGATCCATTTACACCCAAGAAGCAGGAAGAGCCACAGCATGTGTGCAGAGCCGGCCTTCAGAATGGGGCTGACCTTCATCGTGATGGCTGACATCACCGAGCAGCCACCACCCCAGACGCAGTGCTGAGTGCCCCGCACACGTCGTGACATCAGCTCACCGACCCCCATGAAAACACCCAAGGCAGCAGGAGGTACCACTGCAGAGTTTAGAAAGGGGGGCCTCGGGCACACTCAACTCTTCACACAGGACCAAATTCTCAACCAACATAAAGCCATCCCTCCTCCCCAAAGGAGTTTGTATGTCTTTGAGTGAGTGTCCTGGGAGGGAAGACAGTATCTGAGGAGATGATGGGTTGAGTCTCAAACACTCTGGTTCATTTTAGTAAAAAAGTTGGAAAAGGTTATTTTAGAAAGAGACCTGCAAGATACTCTTTCTTTCTTTCTTTTTTTTTTTTTGAATGCCTCTAAAAAACTTTCTGGCTATGAATTTACATAAGACACCTATGTAGTCCAAGGAGGGCTGGATTTTGACTACACTGCTTGGAGCTAAGTTCCTATGATTGATATTATATTAAAAAAACAAAAACAAAAAAACGAAGAGAGGAGGCCCAGGACACAGCCTCAGCTCACAGGCAGAATGGGAGACGGCTCATCACCGAGCTGGGACTGGGACAGACATAACCACCTTCCTTCCTTGTTTGAGTATCTGAAAGGCAGTGGGCCCTCTGAGGGCCCAGGACTGGTACTCTCTAATTTAGAGGATGGTCCTAGAAGTTTACATGTCACTTCAACAACTCAGAAGTTGTGCTTTAGAGGTTGTGAACCTACCCTTCAAAAAACCCAGGGTTACTGTGAAGCCACTTTGCCAGGTAATGGATTTCAAATCCTTGAAATGAAACGTCTCAGGCACAGCTGCAGGGTGAATCAGCTCCTCCTCCAACCATTCTCTAACCTAGAGTCTGGGAGAATGACTTCCTCTACTCCAGGCTATGAGAGACTTTCCAGTCTCTAAGAGCCTTTGAGTCAACTTTTTATTATTCTTGTTCAAGAAAGATTCTGTTTACGTCTCACTGGCTGTTTATCTTGACATGATTCTGGTATTTATTTTAGAAATAAACTGTAAGTAAAGGCCCCTTAAATGTCCAACTATGACATAATACATCTGCTTAATGAAATATTAATGAAATAATGAAATAATTACCATCATGCACCCCCCTAGACTTTGAGAAAAAAAAAGACTATAAATAGTGTACTTCAATTACAGAAGGGTGACGTACTGTTTCTAGTTCCCAAATTTTCTTTAACATCAATGTTTTTTTTTAATGCATTACTTTCGTGACATAACAGGGTTTACTTTTAAAAAGAACTCTATGAGAAGCAGCAAAGTGTCGAGTTTTTAATGCCTGCTATGAGAGTGACTTGGTTTACCATCGCACAATGGACGAATGACTCATGGGTATTCTCAGGCTCACTAAAGTAAGAAATACCTTCTACTCCTGAGTATTGTCTTTTTACCCAGTAAAGAACCGGTATTAGGAAAAACAAGTAGTGCATCAGAATCAAAATGTGGATGCCTGGGCCCCAAACCTCCTGTGTCTGGGTCCTGGAAGGCTGGGTCTGGGCAAACAAGCATTTAAAGTGTTGACATATGAATCTAATACATAACTCTGATCATTTTTTCAAAATAAAAGTGATAATAAATAGCTACCATTTATTCAGATCCATTGTATATTACAAACTGTAAGATGCTCTTATTTCATCTCATTTAATCTCTTGAACAAAAATTCTCACAAAGTCACCATTTCACTGAACAACCAGACTGCCCCTTGCCTGGTGTTACAGAGAGAGCTGAAATTCTAATTCAGGCATGGCCAACTCTGTAACGTGCCTTCTTTCTGCTGCACCTCAAGCCTGCCCAGTATAGGAAAGGATGGAAATTAAAGAAGTAACAAGGTAACCACCTGTTAAACATCTGTGACCACACTTAGTACTCAGGGAAATTGACAACACGCACAAAGAAAGCCAGCTCCTTTAGCACATGCACTATTAGTAGGGATGCAAGCAGGCGGGGTTATGGTGACTGGTTAGTAACAGGCATTAGTGCACGAATATGATCACAGAGTAGCAAAAATGCTTTGGCCAATCAGGTGCCTTTTCCTTACCATTAAATATTCCAATTTCAGTTCTTACTGAATATGGCAGCTCATACATCTAAATTATTTAATAAAATGTTTCAATTAGAACACTCTTGGCTAAAATCTATTACTTTAAAAACAGCAAGATGTAAACTCTTTTACTTGTGATGCTAAAATCCTACTGCTTTGTAGAGTAACAACAAAAAAGAGATTCCAAATGACGCCAGCCTCCATCCTTTCTCCGGTGCTGGGTGCTAGAAGTCGGCTGCTGAACCTGCTGGGCAGCAGTACTCTCCCCCTAGAGTGTATCTGAATCCCAAGGCCTTAATTCAACTTTTTAGGATTAAATGCTCCAAACAAATAACCTGTTTTCAGGAATTTGTCTGTTTGATAAAGTTTTCCAAGTGAAAATATGATATCACTATGAAGGACTGCCTGTCCAAGGAAATTGCTTTTTTTCCTTCTTGAAATATTCCATGGCTATATCCAAGAACGGTTAATAGCAGCATTATCTACACTAGCAGATTTATAAACTCTAAATGCGGGCCTTTTGCGTACTCCGAATGGCAGTCCAGGGGATTTTAAGAAATTGAAAGTTAATTCTGTAATACAAAGGTAATTGTGGTGACCTGGAATTTGAGTTAGGGGAATTCATAGCATTGGTTGGTTTTTAAATATTTAGCTACTATCTAAAGGAAAAGTATTTTTAATATAAAATTTCACTTAACTCATAAAGTACAGAGCATTACAGTACTGTAGCAGATCAATAAATTGCTTTCTGGAATAAATACACCCCAGGTAATAACAGTATTAAAGAACAGACATAATTCTGGTTTGTAGTTTTCCATCTAAATATAAGGAAAGATCTGAGAATAAAATCTGGTGTGTCACCAGTATGGGAGCTGTTAAAAGGCTCGGCCTTAATTAGGGCTTAGTCACTTCACTCATGTAAATAACCTCCACACCCAACTGGGCAACCCCAGGACTTCGGGGTTAATCACCAAGGAGTTGGGAAGGTGGAGTCATGCCTGTGCTCAGCGACATGTTTTAAAGGTTGCTTTCTTGTTTTCCTCTCTGGCTCCTACAGAAAGTCTTACTCAGACCAAAGCTGTGAGCACTCTAAGTAGCCTACCAAAGGCTCGAGGCTCAGATCTGCCTATTAAGGCAAATGTGAATGTAATGAGAGCCTTCTGTCTCTCCGATGTGGACCAAGAGGCATGATTCCTGGGAGCCCCCAGCGCCTTCTGAAAAGCTCATATGGTTTAAGAAAGCAAAATGGAAGCGTGCTAGAATGCAAGGGAATTTAGTGTGGGATTTGTGCAGGAAGATGTTTTTTTGGTCCTGAGAATTTCAGACATCAAATTAAGAAGCTCCATGCAGTTAACTTGCACTTAGGATATAAAATTAAAAATTACAGCTCAAAACACAAGGGACACAATTTTCTGTGCTGACTGCAGCCGAGTCCTCTTTGGTTGGATGTGATGAGCCAGTCAGTGACAGGTGAATCACGCTGAGAAGAGCAGGACACTTGGGAAAGGCTTACCAAATAGGAGGAAGACATTTTCAGTATCTTAATGTGAGTGGCTTGAAATCGGGCTCCCAATCTACTGACAGCTACCTATTGAATTTGGAGCACTGCAGCTCAAAATGCTTCCCATAAAAACAAAAGTGGTGTCTACGGGATAGGAACCTAGGGCGTGACGTCAAGTGGCTGCTCCTGAGCACAAAGCCAAAAGCACATATGCAAAACACGGCTAAGCAGGAGCATTGAGCTGTGGTGCCAGCTGCTGGGGGCAGTTACAGACCTTATTCCTGGAAACCTTCCCCACCTGCCAGGGAGCTAGGAAGGGTATCTATGGGGAAACAAACAAACAAACCAATGTGGCTCTGCTTTTTAAAAATTAAAGCTGAGGTGTCATCAAAAAGGTTTTTACCCATTTGTAACACATGCAAATTATGCATTAGATTCCTGAAAAAAAATTGTTGCAAGATAGAACAGTCATTTAACCCTCATCGTTTGGGGTACCAGTCCGGGGTGTGCCTTTGGCTCATTTTCAGCAGAGAAGTCACTCAGTATGGCTGAAGAGCCCAGAGGCAGATTACAGCTTCTCTAAAAATAGCTCCACTTTGAAAATTTAAAACTAGGCTGTTGTAAGAAATTATTCAAAGCTCCTAATGACCTCCTAATGACCATATTGAAAAACACATTAAAAGAAAAAAATCCATCCACCCCATCCTTAAATCAAATAGTATATTAGAGCATTTGGGATGGAGTTTCTTTTTTAAATCATAAATGACAAATGTTCTAGACTGCCATTGGGTAGCCCACTAAAATCCCACTGGGTAGCCCACTAAAATCCCACTGGGTAGCCCACTAAAATCCCACTGGGTAGCCCACTAAAATCTGTACAACCACCATCACCCAAAACAGGTTTCCATGGCAACCACGGGAAAACCCTGGTTCTCCCCTCCCTTACCACTAGAGGTTGGCACTCTGGTATGATCAGGCCCTGAGGTCTCCCTTCCCAGAGCAGCCAATTTGGCACAAATCACGTTTTTAAAGGTACACCTGAAATGCTTCACTTGCTATGAATATCTTTACTCTCAGAAGGAAAATAAGCAGTTCAATGAGGAATCACTAAGAAATAAATTTCATGCTCATGTTGTATATAATACTGTCCACCTGCATCAGGTCATTAGACTTAGAAAAATATAATTGTAGACAGGTCTTAAACACATGACAAACCTACAAAACAGGAGTCAGCAAACTTCAAGGGCCAGATAGTAAATGTTTTAGGCTCTCTGAGCCATATGGTCTCTGAAAGGACTACACAACTCTGCTATTTGAGCACAAAAGCAGCCAGAGACAATATGTAAACAAATGGGTGGGACTGTGTTCCAGTAAAAGTTTATTCACAGAAATAGACCAGGGGCTGGACTTAGCCTGTGGGTGTAGTTTGCTGACCCCTGCTATCAATGGAAGCCTACATGAAGAGGCGTACTAGGAAAAGCAATGTAGAGTGGACAGGAGAGATGTCTGAACTGACTTCGTACTTACCCGTTACTATTTTGGAAGCAGTGGGAGCTGCGCTGGGGAGGCTGCCGTCCCCAGCTGAGTGCGCACCAGGAGGCTGAGGGGGCGGGGGCACACTGGGTCGGTTCCTGGGCTTCGGCACTGGTCTCGGCCTCGGCAAGGTGCCAGTATGTGGCTGTGCAGTCTCAGGGTTACTCACCGCCTGGGTCTGAGAAGCTGACAGGCTGGAGTTCTGTTTCCCTAGGGGCGGAGTACTGGGGGGCGTTGGAGTCTGGGGAGGGGTGTGAGATGGCTGCTCAAGTCCATGCTCACTGGGCAGAGCCCCAGGGGTGGGCTGGCCCTGGCCACTCGGTTTGGTGTGCACCAGCTGCGCGGCCTGCATCGGGGGCTGTGGCGGCGGGTGACTAGGGGCTTGTATGGGAGAGAGGCTGCTGGAGTATCTCCGGGGTGCAGAGAGCTGCGAGGGGGCAGAGGACTGGCCTGGAACCTGGCCTGGGTGCTGAGAGGGAGGAGAAGGGCTTCGGGTAGATGGCTTTGGTGACAGGCCGGGTGGATGCTGAGACGTTCCTGGAGAATTCTGGCTCCCAGGATGGCCAGGAGGTGGGTTTCCAGGTTTCGGAGGTGCTGGAGCAGGCTTTTTAACAGCTGCGGGGGGGAAACACTGTTCAGTGAGACCAGCACAGCCATTGCCCACACCATCTCCACCAGGTGGCCCAGCCAGCAGTAAACCTGGCTGAAATCACGGGCCCGCAGGGCGCAGTCAGGAAAGCACTTCCCCTCAGTGGTCTTCCTCCCCAAAGCATGCAGCCCAGCCTAGCCAGGAGAACATCTGACAAGTGAAAGCTGAGAGGCTCCTTCAAAACACCTGAGCGGCACGACTCCCCAACCCTGTCAAGGCCGTGGAAAAACAAGGAAGACTGTGAAACTGTCACAGACCAGAGTTGACTAAGGGTACATGATGACTGAATGTGATGGTCCCATAGACGGGGAGCATGCCTGGAAGAGAAAATGGCCAGTCGTAGAAAAAGTGGTGAAATTCAAACAAAACTGGAGTGTAGTGGATAGTAATTAATGAACCACTGCTGGTTTCTTCTCTGTGACACATACACCAAGGTGATACAAGATGGTAACAACGGGGGACACTGGGCAAGAGGTATATGGGAACGCTCTGTTTTACCTTTGCAACTTTTCTGTAAATCTGAAAGTGTTTCCAAGTAAAAAGCATGGTTTTAAGAAACACATTATATACATACAGGCCTCTAAAGACCTGTCATTTTGAAAGTTCAATAATGATAAGAAAAGTCAGTTAACAGAGGCTGCCCCCCATGGAGTTGCTGCGCTAGCCCACTCATCAGCACCCTTGTTCCATGACCTGAGACGGTGGGAAGAAACAGAGAAAACCAAGAAGTGCTACGGGCCAACCCCCAAGCATACCGATCTGCCTGGATACACCATGGCCCCTTGCCCTCAGTCATCTTCTCCTACGGGGCTTGTTTTTTTTTTTTGTATTAACAGCATTTCTACCAATTCCAGAATAATGTGAGCTAAGAGATGTGTTCTGGATAAAAGTACAAATCAGTCTGGGAGGTTGTCTTGGAAGTTTTTCTCCAAGGAGAGTTGAATCACATCCTTCTCTCCCAATGCCAGCTGAGATCAGCATCACCTAAGGGGTGGGAATTTGGAACAGAGGAGGGTGGGAATGAAAACAATGGGTCTGAAGACCTGATTTTTGGGCCGGGAGAGGCAGGTGGAAGGAAATACTTCAGCATTTAAAAAATTCTGATGAGATCCTACTAATCTTCCCAAAAAGGAAGTGGGAAGTGAAGGAAAGAAATTAACACATATCATTTACCTAACACATCACCAAGTTAGGCCCTGAAATAAATTGTTTTCTTTTAAGTCTCATAAGCTCATTACAAGAGAGGCATTCATATCCATTTCATGGTGGAGAAAACTGAGGCTCAGAGAGGCCAAGTATTTACAAAAGGTCACACAGCTAGTAATTAGCAGAGCAGAGGATCACATCCATGTCCTGTGGACTCCTTAGACTCTTTTTCCCTCTTCCTCCTTCCTATGCTGCCTGGTTCTCTGCTCATAGGGCCCAGAAGTCAGGAATGACAAGGGTATAAATTCTCTCTGCTATGCTGGCCTAGAACTTGACCTTGGAACTTGGATGACCTTTTCCCACAGAAACCAGCCAGCTGACATAGGAAGGGATCTTTGGCATATTAGCTATACTGTGGTTAACAAAAGCAATCTTAGAAAAATGTCTAGTATTCTAAGCAATATTGACTATAAATTCATATTAAATAAAAGTTCATTCCTGACATTTAAGGGTACAGAGGGACTTAGGAGAGGAAGCACGAGAGTAGTGTGATGGGGCCAGGCTGGGAGAAAGGCAGGCCTTGTCTAAGACCACCTAGGAAGGCGCTGGGAGGCTGAGGTGGGGACAGTAAGGTTCAAACCCATCCTTTGAGGAAGGCTGAGACCTGTGATTTCAGGAAGCAGGAAGCAGGAAAGACTCCTAATGCGGCTAGCATGCAACATCTCAATCTGAAAGGGTTATACCTGAAATCCAGGACTTAATTTCCCTTAAGGATCAGCTGGGATGCAGATGACGATGACGGTGGCTCAGAGGAGAGGATGGACTTAAGAAGGATAAAGTGGGGGTCTGCAACTAAGCAGTGCACCCAAATTTGCCTCCCTGCCTGTAATTTATACAAATTTCACCTAAAACTTGTGTGATGCTTCATAAAGACAGTGCTTTCAAAGACATATCACATTTAATCCCTACAATGCACCCCTTAAGAAAGCATTTTTATTTCTACTTTACATTTGTAGGAATTAAGTTAGGAAAGATGTAATTAGCAGCTTTTAACCAGCTATGTGACTTTAGGCAAAAGCTATAACTCAAACTTTTGAGCCCAACACCTTTTCCCATTGATCACATTTGCCTCTCACCATGACCAGCATCCTGTGAGAATATCCAGCTCTGCTGACTTTGTCCCTTCCTGAGGCCACTACCATGCCTCTAGGTGAGACCTCACCCCTTTGCAGGCATCTCTGCCGGGTGGCCTCCTCTACAGCCAGCCAACCTCTGAAAACGCTGCTTTGGCACCCACTCCACTTCCCTTAGAACAGCCAGCCACCCCCTGCTTAGCAGCCCTGTTCGTTCACGCTCCCTGGCATTGCAGGACACCCACCTCTGCTGCACCGGGTCTATTCACCTTTGTTTCTCACTAGGCCTTGGGGACAGGTGGCCCTGAGGGACAGGGACCAGTGTCCACTATTCCCCACTACAGTGCAATTATCAGTGGCATGCATTAACACTTAAGACTTCAACAGTCAGAGCTCAGCCACAGAGAGGGAGGGAGAGAGACCAACGTGTGTGTGAGGGAGCAGGGCTGGCAGCTGCTGCTCCCTGGCCAGTCCCAGCCCACACGCCTCCCTGAATGGGAGCATCTTCCATTCTGACATTATTTTTGATTCTTGCTGAGCACACACATATTTTTTTTTAAAGAACAGCACCGCCCCTAAACTCAAGTCAGTGATTGAGGAATTGAGATCTAACACGGGGAAAAAAACCCACCTAGTACCCCAGGTTTATTGAACCTCTCCAGTGGGGCACCCTTACGGAGATTCTCAAGAGTGATCGTGCTCCTAGCTGACTTTTGTCCTATGGACGTAAGGCCCTGCCTCTAGAGTAAGAGGTGCGGCCTCTCCGTGCACGCTGCAGCTTGTCTCTGCCCAGTGGAATCCCCTCTACTACCTGCCTCTCAGACCTCCTCGGCTTACCTCAACACCGTCACTCATCTATGCAATATTATTATAGACTTGTTATATATGTGTGGCCTTCAAGTTTTTCCCCTAAGTATTTATCATGTCTATTCATTTTCCCAAGTAACTAGAGGTTTTTCAATGGCAAAACTTCCTCTATTTCCCCAGTCCTAGTTACAGAGAAGATGACGAAAGGAACACGGACTCAGAATTATATTCCTTGCCCATTTTTAAATTGCTTTTAAAGTGATTTTAAATCATTTCAAAGCAATTGAGTTGTATGAGTTCCTTATATATTTTGGATGTTAACACCTTAACTTGATTGGGGTAATCACTTCACAATGTACAAATATATTAAATCATCACATTGTACACCTTAAAAAAATATAAAAGATAAAAAAATAAATGCAATGTGGGATTCTGGATTCATATTGGAACAGAAGGAAACCTTTACTGGAAAGACTGGGAAAATGTGGTTAAAGCCTGAAGTTTTACTAATGGCACTGTGTCAATGTTAATCTTCTGATTTCAATAATTCTATAAGATGTTAAAATTAAGAGAAGCTCAGTGAAGACTCCATAGGGATTCTTTATACTATCTTGCAACTCTCCTGTAAGTCTAAGATAGTATCGAATTCAAAATTTTTTAAATAAAAAAATTAAAAATATATTCTTCACTATATACAGAATTCACTTGTCATAATAAACTGTTGCTTAGACTACCAAAAACACAATTCAGTTCACAGTGAGGATCATCCACATTCTAATAAATGAAGTTGGGAGTTAAGACATAGGACAGCCTGATTCACATGGAATTTAATTGGCTTTAGAAACATTTTCAATGACTATGTCCCTTTTTAGACCAGAGTTTCTCAACCTCTGCAATACTGACATCTGGGGCTAGATGACTCTGAGTTGGTGCAGGGCATCCTGTACACTGTAAGATGGTCACCAGCAGCCCAGCCTCCACCTGTTAGATACCAGTAACACTACCCTCCCTAGTGTGACAACCAAAAATGTCTCTAGAAATTGCCAAATGGCCCAGGTGAGGGAGAGAAAATCATCCCAAGTTGTTCCAGAACTAAGAGGCAGTTGGAGCTCCCAGATCACAGATATTTACTGAGTGCCCACTCCATGACAGGCACAGTACAAGAGCTAGAGATACTGGACAGCATGAGCTGGGTAAGATCCCAGCTCTCTAAGAGCTACAAGGGGAGACTGGCAATAAGCTAAAAAAACAAACTTAATAATGTTAGATCAAGAAAAATACTCCAATATAAATAGTGATACGAAAGAGAATTACTTGTGTGAGTGGTGGGGACGGGGCTGCGAGGTGTCAAGGAGGGCTCTTGGAAGAAGTACTCTTTGAGGTGAGAGCTGAATGATAAGAAGGAACCATGTGTGGAACAGAATGGAGAGCCCAGAAAAAAATCCATGTATATGTGGTCCACTGATCTTGACAGAGTACTAAGAATATACAATGGGGAAAGGATAGTTTCTTCAGCAAATGGTATTGGGAAAACTGGATATCCACGTGCAAAAGAATGAAATTGGATTCCTATCTTACATATTACATAAAAATCAACTCAAAATGGATTAAAGACTTAAGTGTAAGACCTGAAACTGTAAAACTCCTTGAAGAAAACATACAGGCAAAGCTTCATGACACTGGTGTTGGCAACAGTTCCATGGATATGACACCAAAAGCACAGGCAACAAAAGAAAAAATAGATGTGTGGAACTACATCAAACTAAAATGCTCCTGTACAGCAAAATAAACAATCAACAGAATGGAAAAGGTGACCTACAGAATGGGAGAAAACACTTGCAAACCATATATCTGATAAGGGGTTAACTTCTAAAATAATAAGTAACACCTACAAGTCAACAGCAAAAAACTAATAATCTGATTGCAAAATGGGCTAAAGACTTGAACAGATGTTTCTCCAAAGAAGACGTACAAATGGGCAATAGGCATATGGGAAGGTGCTCAATATCACTATCAGGGAAATTCAAATCCAAACTACAACGAGATAACACCTCACCCCTATTCAAATGGCGATTGTCAGAAAACCAAGACAAAAAGTACTGGTGAGGATGTAGAGAAGGAGGAACCTTTATACACTCTCGGTGGGAATATAAACTGGTACAGCCATTATGGAAAACAGTATGGAAGGTCCACAAAAAATTAAAACAGAGCTACTGTATGACCCAGCAAACCCCCCTCCAGTTATTTATCCAAAAGAACTGAAATCAGAATCTCTAGGAGATACTTTTGCGTTCTCAGGTTCACTGCACTAGTCACAACAGCCACAATATTTATCCAGATGACTGGGTAAAAAACTGTGGCATATACATCCTATGGCATATTATTTAGCCTTAAAGAAGGAAGTTCCACCATATATGACAACATGGATGAACCTTAAGGACATTATGCTAAATGAAATAAGCCAGTCACGAAGGACAACTACTGCATGATTCCATTCACATGAAGTGTGTAACAAACAGTCAAACTCACAGAATCAGACAATGGAATGGTAAATGCTAAGGCTATGGGGAGGGAGGCATGGACAGGGGTGATGGAGAACTGATCATCAACGCACATCTAGTTTTAATTTATGCAAGATGAGTAAGTTCTAGAGCTCTGCTATATACAACATTGTGCCTACAGTACAATACTGTTTCACACACTTAAAAATTTAAGAGGGTAGGTCTCATGTTAAATGTTCCCACCCAATGAAATTAAAAAAAACAAAACAAAACAAAAAATCTACAGGAAGATGTAAGCCAGTATGTTCTGGAAAGGAAAATGAATGTGTAAGCTCTGAATTGGGAATGAGCTTACTGCATCCAAGGCGCAGAGAGCAGACCAACAGGACTGAAGAGCAGTGAGACAGGGAAGAAGTAAAGCAGACCCAGGCCAGCCCACATAGCGAGGTCTGCATGGAAGCCATTGGAGAGTTTCAACCAAGAGATGACATGATCTGCTTTGTGTTTTAAAGCAACTTCCCTGGCTGCTGGGTAGAGGACACAGGGGGCACGGGTGGGGACAATTCAGAGTCTATGTTAATCAGAACCCAGAAAGCCCTGACCCCAATTCAGAGGGCACAGTGGCTTGCAGACCCATAAAGCCTGGCTGGTACAGAGATGTGGCGGTTCCTAGAGTAAGGGCTCGGACTGCCCTGTTCCTGGAACACTTGGGAGTGTTTCTGGAGAAATGACTTTTTGGTTGTTAGGCTTCATTGATTAAATGTACTCCTAAATGCCTGCTTTTCTGTTTTCCATTTTATCATTTCTCTTTAATGATTTTTCTCTTAAATGACTGATTTTTCTGTTGCCGTTTTATAACAGATATAGAAACGAACTGCTGGAAAGTCTCATAACCTGAATTCCTTCACCAACTCAAGGAGGTCTGCACATGTCTCCCCAAGGGCATGGAGAAAAGGTGGCTACTTACCTCGGCGCAAAGTGTGAGGGCTGGGGCCAGCGGAATTGTGCACCTGGCCCACAGAGAGCTGATGGGAGCTGGCTACTGTCTGGGCCTGGTTTTGGCCAGTGGCCATTTGACTGTTGTTTCTCCCGGATGCAGGAGCAGATGCAGTTGAAGAGTCCTTGGGTTTTGGAGGACTAAGAGGAGTAGAAGTCAAGTTAGATGTCAGGCGCTCCCAGCTAGAAAGCTAAGCATGCTATAGAATATAAGACTCCAACCAGTTTTTACCTCAGGCAAGGAGGTGATCCAAAATTTTCAATAGTTTACACTGGGCCTATGGAGCTAGACTAGTGCCACATAGCCTACATAGTTTATGAGATTCATTGCATTGGACTGTTTTCCAACTACTCTGCCACTCAAATATCATGACAGAGACCATTTCACAGCAAACAACAGGAAATTTTAAGTTCCAGTTTTCTTGCACTTAAATTGGGCAATATTAAAAAACATGAAAGGGCTTTTGGACTTCAAAATAAGGAGATTTTGACATATGTATTGTAAAAAACTAAGCAAAAGCTGGGCAAATACTAATGCCCTAGCTTATAAAGTTCTTGGTTATTATCAATACTCTGGACTTGAGGAAAGAGAAACTCTATGAGGCTAAATGACCACTCCAAGTCCAAAGCTGGTTAGTAGCAGGGTAGAGATTAGATCTCAGGCTTTCTAATTCCTGGCTCAGAATTTTCTATACTAAACTTTATAGCTACATTCTGTCATGGTCACCAAAGAGTGAATGCCATGAGTGAAATGTACACAAAAATATCTATAGTATAAAAACAAAGAGCAAATTGACAACAGACATTCTATTTGTCCTGCCATGCAGACTAATTATTGTCTTTAATATATTTAGCCTTGATTAAACAAATTGAATGCCACAGGTAAGGGAAAATATGTGAGTTTGCTAACATTTTTCTTTCTTAAAGAGAAAAATTTAAGCTAAAACAAATACATGTATGGAGCAGCAGTTAATTTGCAAGACAACATGGAGCTTGTGATGTACATATGAAGCCCTAGGAAGTTTGAGGCCTTAGTTATTTTTAACCAAAAAGTGAACTTCCCCAAATTATGTGAGTAAAATGGAATTCAGGAATGCAAAAAGCATTCAGAGTTCAGCTATGAGGATTTCACATGATTCTTATCTTTCAAGCAGCTAGTTTCACATACCACGAGGCACTCCCCTTCCCACCCAAAGAAGCTAAGGTGAGGGAGTTCTCCCAAGGCAAATTCATCTCTGTAGGGGGAAAACTGCAAGGATAAACAGGCCATCCCTGCGTTAGGCACTTATTTTACTTTATATATGATCATTTAGTGCTTTCTGGATGGCCAAGGTAGAGCAAATGACAATAAAAATCTCAGCACATACTCTGTAGAAGGGCTGTCTTTCACAGCAGCTGCCAATTCTGAACCACCTGAAGTGGCCTCTGGTGGTTACCTGCCTGGGTCCGTGTGGAAAAATGAATCCATGCAAATGAGATAACAATCTCAAGTTCAAAGGTACTTTTTCTTAAAGTTGCTATATATTTGCACCCAACTCCAGGTTGCTAATCCAAAGGTTAAGCCACAAGAGCCTTTGAAAAAATCTACCTTCATATTTTCCACCTGTACTCACGTATCAACTGCCCTACAAGACTGAAAGCTGAGGGGTGAGGGGATCTGAGTCACCTAATGTGCCTAGACCAGTGTCCAGCACACAATCAGTACTCAATTTCAGTACATCTGACTGAATGGGTGGGGGGGAGGATGGGATGTGTGAGTGAGTGAGTGAATGAGGAAATGAATGAATGAATGAATGGATGAATGCCAGGAATACTCTAACCTATATTTAAATGTTTACTAGTTAGCACACCAGATGACAACAAGAAAATGAACACAGAGTAAACATCAAACAGGTAAGAGAGATTTGTAACACTGTTAGACACCTATTAGCTTCCAGCACCAGAGCAGTATGGCAAAGAATGCAAACAAATGTTGCTTTCTTTTAAAAGCAGGAAAGGAAGCAGGCAATTTGCAGTCTTTTCCCATCCTTTGCCATCCAGAAGAGTGAAGGTAAGCCTGGTTCACTCTATGCTGAGTGATTTCGGAGCATGGAGGCCATGCCTACAGGCCCACACCTCAAGAAGTTTGGGGCACCGAGCACCCACTCAGGAGAAGCCGGCCTCCTTACCTGTCACCTGGGCTTGGCCCCTGCTCCAGTGTGCCCGCAGAGGAGGGGACAGTCCCACCCCCTGTGCTGCTTTCAGCCCTAGAGCTCTGGGGAGGGGGCTCTGCGCCTGCTGGAGCCAAGGTGCTGCCATCTGTGGGCGGGAGTGGCGGCTGGAAAGCAGGGGATATGTGCTTTCTATTTAGGGTGCCACCCCGCCGGTGGGCCTGGAAGTCCATAAGCTTCACACCAAAGCTACATAGAGAGAAGAAACAGTCAACACACCATGCAAGCCGACTACTGAGAAAGAAGTCCATCGGTCCACACTTGTTAAAACCCACATAGAGGAACAGATACCCAAGTTGCCCAGCATGCAGTGAAGTGGGAAGGACCAGATCTGTGGTCATTCTTATCACCCAGGCAAGCAATTCAACTTGGCTTTAAACCTGAGCAAGCCAAATGAACCTGGAACCGATCAACGTCCTTTCTCAACTTTGATGCAAGAAGCCGAAAGCACATAGGCAGGCCTCATCTTGAGTGAGTGCCATCATGCCAGCAGGTTTATTTGTACCTAATGCCCATCTCAAATTTGTGTGTTTGGGAACAAGGTGGAAACTGAGTGCAGAAGTCCTACTAGTGGCAATGTCAGGTTGTCACACCACATTGCCTCTTAAGTTGAGATGCAGAAACACTCAACTGTGCATATGCAAAGGATATAACACTTGAAAAAACTAATTGCTTTTCGGAACGAGATGGTGGTTGGAGGACAGGGTAGAAGGAAGTTTCACTTAAGCCCACTGGTGTATGAACTTCAAAATTTTTCATTTCAACAAAGACACATGGCTCTGTGAGTTCATGTTTACTCAGTCAGCTGGTGGGGAGAATCCACCCAAGCAGGTAACTGAGAATTGTTCATTGTGTGCCAACTGGATCCAGAACATTGCATTCTGTAACTTAAAATACAAGAAGGCTAATTTTGTTGTGGGCTGTCTGTCATCAAGAAGTGCTATCAAATGTGTGAATGGAGGCTCAGGTAAGTAAACCTTCTGCACATAGTAAGTGTGGATTTATTATGTGGGGACAGAATAGGAAAGTAAAGCATTTTCCTTTGCTATGGATTAAAACAAACAAAACAAAGCAAACAAAACAGAAAACAAACCTCACTATAAAACTGGGCAATTAAGATGAGAGCTTGTTTAGTTTTAATGTAGAACTACTTCTAGTAATATTATTACATGTATGCAAGAAAAGCACATTGCTTCGCGCAGGCCTGACACTCAGCATTACTGGCAACACAGTGGCATCTCGTCACACACCCTGGATAGGTTAGCATCTGAAGGCAAAAATCACACATACCCTTAATGACTTTTGAAAACCTCAGATTGCCCATGGAGCCTAGTACAGAGACATACTGTCTCTCACTAAGTGTAACAGCCATTTTTTTCCTTCCAGAATTGGCAAATACTGGCATTTCTCCAGCTGAACATCAGCTTTGGTGGTTGTCCTCCACTGAGCGACCAAGTTATACCAGGAATACGGCTCTTTAAACACCAAGACATACAACTCAACAGGAGAGATGGGTCATTCTCACATTCACTCCTGGATATATATCCACAATATTTAACTTTTTTTCCCTTTTTCTCTTTTAGTTCCCTAGTCAAAGTACACTTAGGTGAATTTTTTTCTAATATAATTTATTTTGGTATCATTAATCTACAATTACATGTGCAATATTATGGTTATTAAACTACCCCTTCATCAGGTCCCCCCCACCCACCCCATTACAGTCACTGTCCATCACTTAGGTGAATTTTTAACATGTGCACAGTGCCATTCCACAGCAGGCTCATCACAGACCACCAAGCATATGGCACGGATGTCAACTGACAAGCTACCTATCTGCTTTACGGTCAGATTAATGTGTGGAATGAGCTAGAATAGAATCCCTGAAGCCACGTGGACACTAACAGTCATGGGAGCACAGTGGGCCAATGTCACATTCCAAGCCCACGGAGACAGTACCAGACACAGAGGGGCTCATTCCTCTGTGTGACATCTACTGCTGCCCTGAGGGAACAGCTCTGCACATACCTCTCCTTCTTCACCAAGTCCCCTTCCATCACCGCCATGCTGGCAGGCCGCTTCCTTTCCAGGGACCCCGAGTCAGAGTCATTTCCAGTTTGGGTTGAGTGATTGGAATTTGGGGTGACGAGTGGTACGAATGCTTCTGATACGTTAAATTCCACCTCTGCGAGAAGAAAAGAAACAAGTGTACAGGCATACCTCGTTTTACAGCACTTTGCGTCTCTGTGCTTCACAAATACTGTGCTTTTTACACACTGAAGGTTGGTGGCAACCCTGTGTCAAGAAAGTCTATTGACACCATTTTTCCAACAGCATTTTCTCACTTTGTGTGTCTTTGTCACATTTTGGCAACTCTCATGAGATTTCAAACTTTTTCATTATTATTATATTTGTTACAGTGATCTGTGGTCAGTGATTATGAGCTGCTGAAAGTTCTGAGATGGTTAGCAGTTTTTAGCAAAAGAATATTTTTGAATTAGGTGTGAATGTTGCGTTTTAGACATAATGCTATTGCACACTTGATTGATTATAGGATAGTGTAAACATAACTCTTATGTGTTTTGGGTGATCAAAATATTCATTTGACTTGTTTTATTGTGACACTCGCTTTATTGCAGTGGTCTGTAACCAAACCTGAAATATCTCTGAGGTTTGCCTGTACAGGAGACGCAGAGCACCCAGGAGGAAAGAGCTTTCAAACACCCCACCAGGGCAGAAGCCTCTTTCTTCCATTCGCACACCCTCACTGTTTCACAAGTGAAAGCCCCAGGCAATCCATCTTTTGAGAATGGTTTATCAAGCCAGGGGAATGTAAAACAGGAAAGCTAGAGAGGGATGACTCAGAGGATAAGTTGACACAACTCTCTGCTTTCCTTTTTGTAAAAAAAGAAATCATGAATTACAGCAGAGGACAATGAGCATGGATTACTTATTTGATTCATAAAAAAAATCAGAGATATTTAGAGTTTGATACAAAATGCTACATCAACTCCATACTGCCTATAGCAGCTTTGTAAGGCTCCTTTTCTCAAAGGAAATCTTAAGCAAATGCCAATATCCATTAATTTGTTGAGAAAGCTACACAAGTGAGGCATGGTTCTTTCTTTCTTTTTTAATTAAAGTATCATTGATAAACAATCTTATGAAAGTTTCATATGAACCTTGTGGTTTCAACATTCGCCCATATATCAAGTCCTCACCCCGCCATTGCCATCACTGTCTGTCAGTGTAGTAAGATTCTACAGAGTCATTACTTGTCTTCTCTGTGCTGTACTGCCTTCCCCAGTGACCTACCTATATTGTGATTGCTAATTATAGTGCCCTTTAATGCCCTTCTCCCTCCCCTCCCATCCTCCCCCACACCTCCCCTTTGGTAACCACTAGTCCCTCCTCAGAGTCTGTGAGTCTGCTACTGTTTTGTTCCTTCAGTTTTGCTTTGTTTTTATACTCCACAAATAAGTAAAATCATTTGGTACTTGTCTTTCTCCACCTGGCTTATTTCACTGAGCATAATACCCTCTAGCTCCATCTATGTTGTTGCAAATGGTAGGATTTGTTTTCTTTTTATGGCTGAATAATATTCCATTGTGTATATGTACCACATCTTCTTTATCCACTCACCTACTGATCGACACTTAGGTTGCTTCCATATCTTGGCTATTGTAAATAGTGCTGCGATAAACATAGGGGTACATATATCTTTTTTAATCAGGGATCTTGTTTTCTTCAGGTAAATTCCTAGGAGTGGAATTACTGGGTCAAATGGTATTTCTATTTTTAGTTTTTTGAGGAACCTCCATATTGCTTTCCACAACAGTTGAACTAATTTACATTCCCACCAACAGGAATTCCCTTTTCTCCACATCCTTGCGAGCATTTGTAGAGGTGTGATTCTTGATGGTGGGAAGACAGTGGTAAAGAAAAGATGAGGGTGTCCTGGCATCATGGAACTTACACTCCAGTGGATGTGACAATGGGCTGCTCGGGGCAAAGTAGGTGAGGGAGGGCCAGACTCCCAACACTTGCCCAACCAGTACCCCCAAAGTGGGCCATGGAATCTCTGAGGGTCCCAGGATTGCAATAAACAGAGTTTGAAAATCTCACTGGTAAAATGAAATCCTCATTCTCTGACACAGCCAACTCTATTCTTCACAAACTGGCCCCAGTCAACATTTCCTGCTCTGACACTTTTGCATAAAGCCTGCTATCTGCCTCATGAAACAAAAAGCCTTCTTCTAAGTGGAAAGCTAATATTCAATGTCATCTATTCTTCAAAACAACCCCTGGCTCTTTGTGCCTAACATCTGAATTTGTCAAATCATTCTCCATCCACCTATCCTTCTAATTTGCCATGTATTACAGTTTCTCTGCTTATGTGGCCTGCTTCTCCAGTGGCCAAGCTCCTCGAGGGAAGACAGCATGTGTTACCAGCAAACATATGGCACCTAGTGGGTATTCAATATACACTAGCTGAACGAATGACTCTAGTGTTAAGTGAAAACAAAGTGGAAGACAAAAATAACATGGTTACCATTATGTCAAAATATGAATGCAGTCTAAAAAAAGCATATGAAAAAGTAAAACCAATTACACCATCATGAAGGGATTACTTATGTATTTCCTTCTTTTTTTTAAATTAAAGTATTATCGATACATAGTCTTATGATGATTTCAAATACACAACACAGGATTTCAGCATTCACCCATATTATCAAGTCCTCAGCCCCTCCAGTGCAGTCACTATACATCAACACAGTAAGATGCTACAGAGTCATGAACTATATTCCCCGTGCTGTACCACCATCCCTGTGACCAACCAGTATTGTAATTGGGAATTATGTGCCCCTTAATCCCCTCTCCCCTTCCCCCACAATCTGCCCCGACCACTCCCCCTTGGTAACCACTAGTCCCTTCTTGATGTCTATGAGTCTTATGTATTTCCTTCTTTATAAAGTTTTTTTCATACTATTACACAATTACTGTACGGCTCTGGCAATCAGTGCAGTGGAAAGGCTGGTTACCTTCAGGGAAGAACCAGTCAGCATGCTGGATGATGGGCTCAATCACTGCAACCACGTGGACGGATGTGGCTGCTGCCATTTCAGCTAGTGTTCTGCAAAGAAGTTAACAGAGTTAAAATACTTTCCCTAGGTAGCCTCTACTTTCTGCAGATTGTGCCAGGGTGATTCAATTATCTTTGAACAATAAAATATTTAAGTACAAATAGAAAAATTAGACCCACAAGGCCTGGTCCATGACTGAGGCAATGGTCACCCAACAGGAAAATTACCCTGACTCGGCTGTCACTCCTTAGTCTGCACGGCGAGCACTGAGCTAGAACAATGGTATGTGAGAATGCTGGCTTTCAACTGGTTTGGAACAGGGTTGCATTTGCCCAATGCAACAGTATTGTCATGGTAGTTAGCTTCTAATCTCGAGATCACCACAAATCAATTTTGCCTTTAATATAACCAAGAGCTATGGAAAATGGTATGGAGGTTCCTCAAAAAATTAAAAATAGAAATACCGTATGATGCAGTAATTCTACATCTGGGTGTTTACTCAAAGAAAATGAAAACACTAATTCAAAAAGATATATGCTCTTCTATTTTTACTGCATTATTTATAGTAACTAAGATAGGGAAGCAACGTAAGTGTCTATCAATAGATGAATGGATAAAGCAGTGACACATATATACAATAGAATATTACTCAGCCACAAAATCTTGCCATTTACAACAAGGTATGGTGATAGATGATAACTATACTTATTTCATGAGCATTCTGTAAACACATTAATTGTCAAATCACTATGTTGTATACCTGACATTAATATACTGTATATCAATAACTTCAATCAAAATTTAAAAATAAATACATATATAAAATCAAGAGGATGCACTGTTTCAGTGTGCCTCTTATTATACCCGAAAACCTGAGCACCCACATTTATACACATTATTAAGCTTGTCATATCTATGGACTGGCCCTAAGCTGTGTGTTCAGAAGCATGTTCGGAAGTTAGAAATATCCAAATACAGAGTTCAAAAGGAAGAAAATAAATAGGAAACATTATCCGTGCTGTCAAGGAGCTCATATTCCAGTTCAGAGTCAGAATACCAAAAAGCACACAAGCTGCAAAGGCCTGACATTTACTGAGCACCTTCCATGCTTCAGGGCTTCAGCTTTTTCCCCTTATGTAGTTTTTATAGCATGGGGACTGTTACTGAGGCTTATTTTATAAGTGGGACACTGAGTTCCCAAGAGGTTGGATCCCTGTCTGGCTGCCCCAAACCTGTCTCCTCTCTCTTATCATCCCTCTGACCTCTCTTCCCACCAGGAAGACCATGTTCACCCCAATTTCCAACCAAGCAGAAGTCTATCTCCTTTCAAATTCCAGCTTAAAATGTAAGCTCTGCCTGCAATCTATCCTCCCTTCCCATTCATTCTTCCCTTCCATTCATCTGGATTCTGACCACTCCCATCTTAGAACCTGTTGGATTGGTGAAGAACTGCCCATTCATGTTCTTCATCAAGTCTTCTTTCTGAGGACTGAAAATCTGTCTTTTGATTTGCAAGACCTTTTTATGTTTCCCAGATATTTTTGGAGGAATGTCTAATTCCCATTTAAGGAGCTTTCTGACATACAGTAGTTTCTAGCTGTTACAGACCCAAATATATTTTTTTAATGTGTAATTTGCACTGCTTTTATGCGTAGAATTTTTTTTCTATACCAAAAGCTAGAAAATACTTACCTACTATATTTATGACATCACTTTTTATATTTAACTCTTTGATCTACCTGGAATTTATTTGCCATAGGATATAATGTATGTAGTCACCTTTGCATATGTATTTATTTTTAATTTTGCCTTATGATATTGGATCTTTGTAAATAATCGTACAAATACTTTCTGAAATAAGACTGGTCATATGTAAATGAATGAATTAATTAAAGATAGAAAGATTTTGATTCAGAAAGTCACCCAGCTGACAGCAGTGCTCCAAGAATGCTGGCTAAATGGAAAGACCAACTTCAGAAGTGCATCCTACACTAAATATGTATCTTGAGTTATATTACTCTTCTTCCTATCAGGTGGAAAGAAGTTAAAATAACATGATATGGGGAAAGATTACTTACCCTTCATTTTTGGCCCACAGTAAGTTAGGGCCTAACACGATTGCAATGTTGCTGGGAGTCATTTTATTAATGTCACTGGTCTGAGCAAGTTTTGCAAGGAACTTGATTAAATACCTGCAGAACAAAAGAGAAAGTGGACAAGCACATCTTCTGAAATATCTGCAGGAATAGTTATCTTCCTGCCCAGGTGCTCAGTCCTGGATTGCTCAGGTGCTAACTGCAGGGTGACTAAACCAGAATCTGGCTCTAGTTAAGCATTTAAAAAATTCCCTGTGTTCTTTGTTTCAGAGAATAGACTAGTTTAGAGCTTAGAAGAGAAAAACAACTCAAATGTAAACTTCCGTGATTCGATGTCTACTTGGTATATATTTATAATCCATTTCTCCTTTATGCCTTATCCATCTACCCCTAAATAAATTATGAGTGACAATGGGCTCAATATATTTTTAAAGCAAACATAATAAAAAAATACATAAGTATAGATATACTGCTTAAAGGAAACTATACTTGAAAATGCTTTATAATTATGAAGATATCTAACTTATCATTTAGATATTACTCTCTTATGTACAAGTATAGCACTATAAAAGCAAAAAATTAAGAACCCATCTATCTATCAATAAGGGGTTGATTAAAGAAGTCACAATATATCCTTACAGTGGGGTACTATACAGCCATAAACATTATTATGTAGTAAATGGAATGATATGGAAAAATTTTCAGGATGTATAGTAAGCAAAGAAGGCAAGAGGAGAATGATGTACACAATCTAAACTACCATTTGAGATATGGGAGAGAGAAATGTATGTATATGTATGAAAGAGACAATGTGTATGTACATTTGATAGTATATGCATCAACTCCTGATGAAAGAATATACAAGAAATGTAAAAAGCTGGCTGTGTCTCAGGAGAAGAGATAGATAGCTGGGGCATAGGAAGAGGAAAGAACCTTTCACTGTACACCTTTTGAATTTTGAACCATGGGAATGTATTCCCTATTTAAAAAAACAATAAGTAAGAGGGAAAAAGGGGCATTACGATTAGCAAATATAATGTTGGGGGGACACGGGGAGGGCAGTACAACTCAGAGAAGACAAGTAGTGATTCTATAGCATCTCATTACGCTGATGGACAGTGACTGTAATGGGGTTGGTGGGGGGGACCTGATGAAGGGGTAGTTTAATAACCGTAATATTGCACATGTAATTGTAGATTAATGATAAAAAAAATAAAAATAAAATAATAAAATAAATAAAATAAAATAAAATAAAAAAACAATAAGTAAAACTTAAAAAGAGCAAGATAAACAAAATAAAAGACTAAAGCTCAAAGTACCAAGAACTGTAGTTCAGTTTCCATAAGATATTGAATAGGGTAAAAGCATCTGCAACTCAAGCTGGGTGTGTTAAATGAATCAATGAGGGATATTATAAGTGTTAACATTCAAGGTTGATATTTAAGGTATTAAAAGGGAATATTTAATTTAGTAAGAGAATCTAAGACTGAAATTAAAGGTCTGGTAACATGCCAGTAATTTTACCAGAAAAGTACCTGTTGTTTTGGACCAAGTCCTCTTACAAATTTTTGGGGGGTTTTAAATGACTTTATGACCTGGGGCTACGTTTTATCCTTCTCCCTATGCTTCTCCAAAGTTACATTTTCAGTCAAAGGGAAGACAGAGATTGAATTCTAGAAATTTACTCCATAGTTAAGTTTTCTTAAAAACATAGTTATTCCATAAAGTAATATGTAATCTCCATTACTTGAAATTTTGTTTAGTAGGATGATTTATGTTCTATTTAAATTATGTACCATACATGAAAGATAGTAAAGAAAGTACAAGTATTGATTAATATTTGCTTTTTATGTAATGGACAATTTAGACTCCAAATCCAACAGAGTCAACCAAACTTTTCACTATAATTTTTTCCCAATAGCCGCAGTGGTAAAATGATCCAGGTACCTTACCTATTAATGCCAGACATGATACTGATGCTTCAGATGCAACACAATAATACACATCAAGTCCATTCCCAGCAAACCCAAGTTACTCTCCGCAGCATTTTTTTAATGTGCCCAGAACACCTGAATTAAATGGCCTTCCTGCTGCAGATTAAATCTTTCTTCATTCGAGAATCACTGCAGCTTGGTGGCTTAGAATGCCAATCATACATACCTAAAGTTAACAAAATTTTGTGGTGGCAACTTCTGACACGTTCTCCATAAATCTTGAAGTTTTTTGTCTTGATCCTGCACACTAATAAAAGAAAATTATTCATAGCCATTTATTAAAAGACATCATTAGTAATCCTTGTGTCAGTATGCTACATTAACAATGCCTCCATTAACAGAGAAAGCACAGTTGGAAAACAGCACAGATTTTGGAAATACACACATTTGGAGTCAAACAACAACAAACTATGAACAGTTAGTGAACCTCACCAAGACTCACTCTCCTAATGCACCCAACTGGGGGCAAGAATGTTCATTCCACCAAGTGACTGTGAGGGTTTAGAGACAACCACATGGAACCACCCAGACCAACCCTTGGCACACAGAAGACAAGATACCGCTGGCGATCTGTCCAGAAAATGAGCATATTCAGGTACAGCTTCATGAAGCCCAGATCTCTCATCCCAAGTGCGTCCCAGCCACTAAGCTCCTAGGCACCCAGAGCCCCGGGTCTGTCCCTGCACTCAGTAATGCTCAAACACTCCAGGTCCAGAAGCAGCCCTTTTCTGCCGGGAAGCAAATATACAAGCTATCCTACTATAGTTTCAATGTGGAAACTTTCACAGACACAGAAAAGAAGTCAACCCTGCCCACCACCAGTAGTAAAGAATGCTAGGAGTTGCCTACACAATATGTCTCAAAACATCCTCCATAATTGAACCATTCCCGAGTATTACAGGTAGGAGTTAAAACACAATTATACACTAGAGGCCTGTTGATGTGTCACCAGGATGCTATGGTGGCCCATGTGGACATTTCTCAAGTATAGAATCAATATACCAGGAGACAAATAACTGCTTTTAAAAGCTTATTCCCTCACAGGGACAAGTCTGGGAGTCTCAGAACAGAGAGAACAGTCCAGGTGTAGAAGGAGTAGAGAAAACTACCCCCAAAAAAGTGATCCCAGAACTCTCCCCTACCTGGCCCTGATTGTGGGGTTCTATTTATTCAGCCTCATGAACATGGATACTTACAGCAGGCTGGGCCTCACGGTGGGTTCCCAGGCTATAACCATGACTAAGAACTTACTCTGGCTTTAAAAACCTCACCATCTACCAGGGACAAAGTCTCTCATTCCGCAGCCACAGAGGAAAAGCTCAAACGCAAATGCCTGGTTAAAGTGACAAGGGATGGATCATCCCACTGAAGTACAGCTGACCCTTTAACAATGCAGGGGTTAGGGACACCGGCGCCCCATGCAGTTGAAATTATTAATACTCTCTTGAGTATGACAAGGGGTAAGGCTGGGAATCTGTGCATAACTTACAACTTCCTCCAAAATTAACTGCTAATAGCCTGCTGATGACCAGAAGCCTTACTGAGAACATAAACAATTCTGATTGACACATATTTTATATGTTATACATAGCATATACTATATTCTTACAAAAAATAAGCTAGAAGAAGATGTTTTTCTTAAATTGTTGGCAATCTTCAAGAATTTTTCCAATATATTTATTGAAAAAAATCCACATGTAAATGGATCCTGCGCAGATCCAACCTGTGTTGTTCAAGGTTAACTATATAACTGATCAGAGCAAATGGCTTATATTTAATCATGGCCTATGTCACCCAGGTGACAGTACGGAGATGGGAGGACAAGGGAGGAGGGGAGGGGAGATTACTGAGTCAGAACCGTGAGGGACAAGTTGACAAGGGGACAGGCCAGAGAAAAGCCTCTAGGACTATTTGAACAAGGCTGCCCTGCTTAAAACCAACTGCTCCTAGACAGACCGAAGCTGGGGACGGAGGGTAAGGGATGAAGAACAGAAGCACCATCTTTAGGTCAGATGGGTCCGGGTCTGAATTCCAACTCTGCCAATTACTTGTTATTACTCTGACCCTGCTCCTCCCCAAGCCTCAGTTTCCTCATCTGTAAAACGAGGATAACATCTGCCTTTTGAGTCACTAATTATGATTACACCAGAAAATGGGTATGTAGATGAGTACAGTACTTAGTACACAGTAAATGCTCAGTAAGCATTAACCATTATTACTAACAACATCAACATTCTATCACTGCCCAGCTGAGTTTCCACACAGCTCAAAAGGCACACTGCCATGGGCCAGTATGACACTTGTCCCCAGTCATGGGGCTTTCTTCAACATAAAAGGGGTTTCTGATGAGCCAGTCCATTAATGCAGGTACCACTATATGTCTCCAGCCATATAATCACACAAACTGAAGCCAATGTGTAAGTGGTGACTTCCCACTCTAATACTGATAATACTCAATATTTTTACCATGAACTTAAGAACTCAGGTACACATTACTTAACAAATATGCTATTTGTGTGTTATTTTATGATCCCCAAGAGTAAGATGATTTACAAATGGGACACAATGTTATATCATTTAACTCTTAAACCTCAGGGCTTAAACCTACCTTGCAACTTGTGTCCATTCTTCATACAGATTAAAAGTCATCAGGGGTTCAGGCAGTTCCCGTAAATAGGACTTTAAAGCACCTGAAATTATTAACACTCTCTTTGAGTATGACAAGCGGTAAGACTGGGAATCTCAGGACATATTATTTTGCAAATTGAAATGATCTCAGTCACAATCTTCCAAGATATATCGAACAAACTATGAATTGGCAAGAGTGGCTGGGGAATGAAATGCTCCTAAAACAAATGCTGTCTCTTGCAAGATATATATTGAGATATCAAAGCCATATTCTTAACAGATATCATTTCCCCAGGCAGATTGAGGTCTTGAAGGTGAAAAGGGAAGAAAATACAAGCATGTCTCCAAATACTTGGATCATAAACTACATTTTTTACTTAATAATCAGAAGAAGAAAAAAACAGGAATGGAAGAGATGTGTGTGTGTGTGTGTACCCTTTTTCAGTTTTATTTGTCATTTCAATTTTGTCACTTAAACCTGAAAGTAAAGTTGGATCTTTAACTGCTGAGCTGTCTGAGATAGGACTTTCCCACCACCCGGAGGGTGACCCCTTGCAGCTTACCCGCTACAGCATGGGGGTCTGAACAGAACTCATCCAGGTGAGAAGTAGAACAGTCTAACGCAGCTTTCAGTTTCTTTAGCTTGGAGGCCCCAGCCCCAATTCGGAAAAGCCCCTAAAGACAATGAAAAGCCATTAGTATCAAGCTCAAGTTGTGAGCTGTATGTAAACGCCCCCCAAAAATTGCACAGTACTACACAAATGTAAGATTCTTGCTATAAAAAAACTAAAGTTCAGAGAAGCTCTGGTCCATTAAGTGCATCATAAAATTCATTTTCACGTGTCATGACCAGAGTTTACAATGAAACGATCAAATGGGACACAAAAAAGTCCAAGTGTGCTCTAAGTAGGAAAGGGAAATATTATTCCGAGAAGCCTGTTTCACTTATGGTGCCTACACTAGATGTAATGTACAGGGTCTCAGTTAAACTTCAAAATGTGGGTCACAGTGACAAAAGTTTGAAAGTCACTGGACTTCATGGTTCCAACAGTGGCTATGTGAGAAAGGAGGGTGCTGTGGGCACAGAGACTTGGCATGCAGGACCCCGAGGCCCCCTCACCTCCTCCTTCATGCCTGTCCCCAGCAGCAGCATGACACAGGCTTCGATGGGAAGTGCGATCTCACGCCCACTCCGCTTCAGGTGTTCTTCTAAAGGAGTCCCGAAGGCTGGCTTTTCCGCCCACTTATCTAGAGCAGCAAGCCACTCAGTAAGACACCCAACAACCTCATGGCATCACGGTTATTTTCTCCCCAAACTACCACAAGGAATTTTTTTAGCAGGCTGGTAGAGTTGAAGCTTTGGAAAAAGGGAAAACATCTGTTTGATTCGCTTTTGTTATTTACCATTTATCAGAGCAAAAATATAAGCTAGGAGGTTACTCGCAGCACAGAAGCCCTGATCATGCCTATGTGGCACCCAACGCAACTTGCTCCTAGACGTTGCAGTGGTACTTCTGCCCCCAGCATCCCACCCTCATTACCAAGGACAGGCGGGCTGCCTTGCACTAAAACCAAGGATTCATGAGTGCAGTGTTTTCACGGAAATTATTCTAGCCATGCAAAGCAGCACAGGCCTCCTACCTAGAGGACAAGAAATAGACTCCTTCAATGTGAAAAAAGAAAGACAAGCCAAGCATTGTCATACAAGACTGGAGATGGTCAATGTGAATTCATTAAATACAACATCTCTGCGACACGCAGTGCTTCCAGATCCGTATACGTACCCCCAAACAGGTCAAGAAAATGCTGAGTAGGAAAGAATGCAGTATCTGCAGTCCCATAGCAGCATAGGGGAAGGCTGTGCTAACAGCAGTAAAGCAATATTTTATATTATTTTTCGGGTCATATACTCTGCTTCATTCCACAAAGGATTTGAGGCAGCTCAGCAGAAATACAACAGTGAAGCAGTAAAACAGAAACAGGAATTTGGACAATGGATGCATTAAATTAGAGTAAGGAGTATTTGGTTGAGTTTGGCCTGCCTGTGGGAGCTGCAGAGATCAGGAAACACACAAAGCTAAAGAGGGAAAACCAACTGGTCGAAAAATCCTCCACTGAGGAACACCTAAGTTCTCTCTGGAGACAGGCAGGGTGTCACATCCTTCTCAGCACCATTCACAGACAGCTGTCCTTTAGCAGCTTTGCTATTTAAATCTTGGATTCTGAGCAGGTGATATTCTGCTGAGTCCTTTTACACACTCCCCTGGTAATTACGAGCAGGGACAGGGCCATCACTTGATCTGCACGTATGGGAGGGACGTCAAGTCCCTCACATCCACATCCTGGGAGCTTGTGAGAAGTCACCAATGGATGGAAAGAGCAAGTGGGGCAGAGGCTGAAGAAAGGGGTGAGGGTAAGGGAGGCAGTGGACGAAAACAAAGAGCAGGCCACTCTCAGAACTGTCAGGTGCCCCCCTCATCCTGGCCAGTGTAATTCCTAATAGAAAAAGCGCCTGGAGATTTTGCCCTTCTCGGAAGACAGAGCTCTGCGGCGGTCCTCTCAGAGGCCAGATCTTACCTTGAATACTTTGTCCCTTTTATCTAAAGCAATGATTCTCAAAAGAGGCAGACAATGGCCACATGACCCTTCCCCCGGGGATACATCAGAGTCACCCAGGGGAGTTCTGCACATGTACTTGGCGTTACCTCCACCAAATGCCTGATGCTGAGCCAGGCAGGATCCAAACCCCTGCTGGAACTTTCCAGTAAACACTGAATGGTGTGCCCGCCACCCCCCACCCTGGTGTCACTTTGGCAGAGGGCGGATGTGAGGACCACTGACCTAGAGACAACTGCCGAGGCAGACTCCACCCAAGGTGCTGGCCTCTCAAACAGACCTACTAGATGCCAGGCACTGCGGCGGGCGCCCAGAGGCACACAAGACGCCCCACCCTCGGGGTGAGAGCAATCTAATCATGAGGAAAATACAGACATACACGTAAACATGACAGTAATTAACAAGACAGGACATGTTTGCTAAGTCAGAGCAAAAAGATGGTGTAGACGAGGGTCGCAAATGCCACTGTCCAAGGGGCCGGACAGGCTCCTTGGGCGCTGATCAGCCAAGGGGGCATGTGGCCCACTATGGGCAGCAGCTGCTCCTCGGCACCAGACCACTGCTGCCATGGAGGAAGCAGATCCGGTGCCACCGGGCTTTCTGAACTTTCAGGAAAAGCCAGAAATCAGGACTGTTATGTCAAAGTGTCCGGTTTTTAAGCTAGTTAAGATTTTTTTAATGAGATATGGCTGTTTGCGACTTCTGGTGTAGACCATAAATGCTAGAGCAGTTCAGGAGGCAAAGTGTTCACTGTCAACTTCAGTTGTCAGAGAAGGCTTCTCAAGAGAGGGGCTTGGAGGGTTCTCAGAAGACAGACAGGAGTGAAACACACCGGGAAGACTGAGGCTGAGAAGAGTCGGGGGCCCTGAGTGTCAGAATTCACAGTTTACTTCACAGCTCGTGCACAAGGTGGTGAGGACACGGGGTGGACCGGGACAGTGGGAGGCTAGAGGAAGGCACAGCAGCGGGTATGATGGGCAGACTGGTGACAGAGCCTGAGAAGGGAAGAAGACAGCTCCGAGGTCTCAAACCCCGATGGTCTAGAGGAAAAGGTACCCGGGAGGCATGGCCAGCTGGTGCAGGGGAAGCTCAGATTGCCTTCGGAGATGCGGTGGGTTTCAGGTGACAGCCAGGCCTCGGGGAACTGACACAGAGGAGGACACCAGGACTGAGGCACAGGGGAGACTGAGGCTGTCACATGAGGGGTTCAGGCAGAAAGTGGGGATAAGCGAGGGAAAACACAGGAGCAAGGGCTGGACCTCAGAAAGGCTGACTTTTGGGGCAGGAAAAAAAATGGAGAAAAAACAGCTCTAACAATAAAAGGAAACAATCAAGTGAAATGAGGGCAAAATTTTAAACAAGGAAGAGATGGCCCAATCCATGTCAAATGCCAGGATGTGACAATTAAGAGGCCATTGGTCCACTGGAAATTGGAATATGTTTTATTTTTAATAGCAGTGATTGGGACTAGAAGCCAGACTGCAAAGCATGATGGGAAATGAGTCATTCAAAGAGCCTACCAGAAAAACAGAGGAGGAGATTAAATGGGACACTGTGCTGAGCACAGGCAGGTACCCAATATGGGACAGCTGGCCATGAGTATGAGTTCAGGGTGCGTAAGGGCACAGGAGGCAGAGGGTCATGTTTGTTTAATTTTTTTTTATCATAAGAACCCTCTGAGTCTTTCTGAGAACAGAGAATGAAAAGGAAGACGAAGATAGCACCAAGATAAGAGGCAGATACAAGGACAGGCAGAGGTGGACAGGGTTGAATTCCAAGGCTTGGGTGAAGGCAGCTGCCTTAGAAAGAGAGATGCATCACATTTTCTTCACTGGATTTCCTCCCCAAGAGCCAGCTTTCCTTGTTCTATCCTAGACCTCTTCCCTGCCCCTTTCCAGTTCCCCATGACTTTCTGACATATTTCTCTAGGGAAAACAGCCTTGGGAAGAAAATAGAATGGGACTTAAAAAAAAGAAAAAGGACTGCTAACAAAATCCAATCATCCTTTCATGCTTGTTAGTCACCTCTTTCAAACCAGACTTTAAGCCACTCAAAGGCTAAGATGATGATGTTTACTATTTGGTCCTAGGCAGGGCCCAGCACACAGTAGGTATCCCATGAATGCATGCTCTCAGTGCTCTGAACTTGCCCAGCAGACTGAATGTTCTCCGGCAGCTTTATTCCTCTGCATGGTGACTCAACCTCGTCATCGACAAGCCAGGAAACTGGATCACTTAGGAAAGCAAGGGCAGCTCGTCCTATGAAGAGTCGCCGAGTAAATCAGACACACGGCACTCACAATACTGAACATCTGGCTATGTGATCAGTCAAGATACTGAATTTTCAATTCTGTTATCCAGAATCTTGCAGGCAGAAAGCCAGAACATGTTCAAGACCTCCTAAAGTTTAGGGGAGAAGAGGCATTCTTGAGGGTGTCAGTGTGCGTGCACATCCACAAGCCCACCCCCCACCCCCACCAACACACACTTGCTCACACTCTGTCACAATCAGTCACCCCACTCAGCACCTGGCTTGATCCTCTTCAAGACCAATGGTTCTGCAGGGGGAACCTAAGCTCCAAATGTCGGGTCTGAGCCACAAGCAAAATAGTGTAACAGACCCAAAGAAGACAGAGCAATTTGTGCCTCAATGTTTATGATCTCTGCTGGCAGATGTTCTGATGGCAAATCAGAGCAAGTTAGAATCAAAAGCTTTTAGTGTTCACTTAAAACGAAACATCCAGGGAAAATTCAGTCCACTCATGACTGGTGAGTCAAACTGCAATGTGTTTGAGGATGGCGGGCAAAATATGAATGCTGATAAGAGCAAGACAAGGAAGAGGTCTGAAAGAAGTGGTCATGGTCTTACGATTCAGTCACACTGATTAAGTGCCTGACAATGGGGCATCAAGAACTGGGCGTCGTCTAAAGTTTCTTCTGGAAACTCCAAAATATTTTCCCTAGAATATATGCTCTGGGAGTCACAGGACCAGAATTAAAGCCCTGTGAAACAAATAACTGATTCTGAATAGGATAACTAGAAGTTAGAGTTTTGCAAGCCTATTTAGAAGACAGAAAAACATACAGGCACTCTCCTGAAGGGTCCAGCTTTCTCTTCAACTGAAGATTTCAGAAGAACTGCATACATTCCATTAGTATGTTAATTTGCAATTTGGAAGAAATTAGAGAATGCAGCCAGAAAAGATGAAATTATGCTGGGAAATAGTACTCCCCTAGGCAGAGATAGCTTCATCCAAAGGACATGCATGCAAAGGAGTCAGGGTGAAGAAGAACAGAGGGAGAGGTGGCAGAGGCGAGAAGGAGGCATCAGCCAGCACGCGGGTTACATTACCTTGATGGGCTCGCATTTCGGGAAGGGCCTTTTCTAAGACTGCTAATGCCTTTCTATGGTAATCTGCTTGGGCTTCTAATAACTGAGAACAGACCCACATTCAAAAACAAAAGTAACGTTAGCATCGGATGGACACACACACAATGGCTGAGCAAAACCAAAAATGAAATCTTTTGCAAAAAAGCTAAAATGACTCAACTTTTTACAATGTTTTAATATTTTGTCAAGGCAAAGTGCTTACCGTAACAAAGAATTTGCCGTATTCCCCTTCTTTGGCCATGAAGTTGTACATATCTGCTGCAAGTTGATCCTGGATAAGTGGAAAAGAAGGTATGTCACTGAAGAAAGAAGAGGTGAAAGAAAATGGCATCTGGGAATTAGTCTCCATGAGCTCCTAGAACAAAATGTGGTGGAAACAGCCACAGATTGAATGTCCACCAACTCACTGCACAGCCATACACTAGGATGTCAAAAAAGAATAAGGAAGCTTATGGAACAACATGGAAAGATCTCCAAGATATAATGGTAATAAACCTTGGTAAGAAGTGAAGTGTAGAGCTCTATTTACAGTAATGTTACCATCTAGGTAAAAATGGAAAGGAAAAAAGTTACATTTTTTTATTGCCATATTTGTAAAAAAATATCTTTGGAAGAAAAAACAAGATATTAGGAATGGTGATTACCTGTTGGCAGTGTGGAAATAAGGCAGGAGGAGGGCAGGGGTGGAAGAAAGACTTCACTTACGTTGCTTTATACTTTTGATATTTGAACTAATTGAAATGAATTACATAAAAATTAAATAATTTGTTTTAAAGTGATAGATTAGGCGATTGGACACATATTTTCAATTTGCATATATACATAAGAATTTATATATATATATTTTAATGTACTGCCTTCTGTTTTCAGCATCAAGGTATACAAATTAACATAAAGGCCCTCTCATTTATGAAAAAACCTGGAAATGCTAGTTAGGAGTAACAAATATCCTTTTAGAATAACAGGGAAAGTAACCAAGTAAACTCACCTTCACCCCCCAAAATACAGAGAGAAAAGAGAGAGGGAAAGAAGAGAAAGAAAAAGAGGAGGAGCAACAACATGGATGGGGCTAGAGGGTATTATGCTCAGTGAAATAAGCCAAGCCGAAAAAGACAAGTATCAAATGATTTCACTCATATGTGGAGTATAAGAACAAAGAAAAAAACTGAAGGAACAAAACAGCAGCAGACTCACAGAACCCAAGAACGGACTAATAGTTACCAAAGGGAAAGGGACTGGGGAAAATGGGCGGGAAGGGAGGGATAAGAGGGAAAAAGGGGCATTAAGATTAGCAGATGTAATGTTGGGGGGGCACGGGGAGGGCAGTACAACTCAGAGAAGACAAGTAGTGATTCTATAGCATCTCACTACGCTGATGGACAGTGACTGTAATGGGGTTGGTGGGGGGGACCCGATGAAGGGGTAGTTTAATAATCGTAATATTGCACATGTAATTGTAAATTAATGATAATAAAATAAATTATATAAAAAAAAGAGGAAAAAGAAAGACAAAGAGAGAAGAGAAGGGAAAGAAAAAGCCAGGCACAAGCAGGAGATGGGCGTGACCTGGTGAGCCTGTGCTCATCTCAGCGGCCAAGGTGTCCGAATCTAGCAGTCACATGGGGCGAGAGGACAGAACGCGAAGCCTCGGGCTTGGTGAAGTGAGGAGCTGTACCCAAGGCAGGGACACACACATCACACAGAAAGATACGATTCCTCAAATACTTACTATACCCTCAATGAAAGGGTGAATTAGAGAACATTTGCTAGGCAGCATATGGAAATAATCGAGAGTATGTCTGTTCTGCACTGGGCTCTGGGTCTGGGAAAGAACAAAACATTTCCCCGAGATTTCACAAACATAAGACCTGCTTTCATGAGGGTTTGACATTTGAGTTTAGTCTATGTCAGGAATCCTCAAACTAAGAAAGTTTAGTTAAAAATGGCTCCAACTGATAATACTCTCTGGGGAGACTCGCTCCCAAATCCCCAGGGGTCCCACAGATAAAATTCCTCTTAAAATGAGCTCACAGACAAAACTGCAAAACACATGAGGAAACAATCCACAATAGAGTGAACTCCCACCGTTCTCACAGAAAGCTTCAGGACACAGAGCTACCAAAGACTGTCAAACTAAGTATGTAAAATGGCTAAAAACATTTTAAAAGAAATAAGCTCTAGAAAAGGATAATGCACTACCAGAAAAGGCAGGCTTGAAGAATTAAAACCTTACAGGAACTGCCGGGAAGATGGCGGTGTGAGTAGGGCAGCAGAAATCTCCTCCCAAAACTATATTTATCTACGAAAACACAGCAAATACATCTATTCCTAAAAGAGAGACGAGAATACACAGGAAAGTGCACAACGTGCAGCTACATCCGAAAGGACTCGGCACGCCAAGAGGCGGTCTTAAAGAGCCCAGCTGACATACGTGGCAACTATCAGTGACCAATTCTATAGCCATGAAAAGACAGAGGAATATGGTTCAGACCAAAATCAACCAGACAACCCCAGAGAGGGAGTCTGAAGGGATGGAAATGCACAGTCTTCCTGAAAAAGAATTCAGAATAAAAGTCATAACCATGCTGATGGACCTACAGAGAAATGTGCAAGAGCTGAGGGACGAAGTGAGGGAACTGAGGAAAGACAATGCAGAAATCAGACAAGCGATCGACGGGCTTAACAGCAGAATGGATGAGATGCAAGAGACTGTTAATGGAATAGAAAACAGAGAACAGGAGTACAGAGCAGCTGAGGCAGAGAGAGATAAAAGGATTTCTAGGAATGAAAGAATATTAAGAGAACTGTGTGACCAATCCAAACGGAACAATATTCGCATTATAGGAGTACCAGAGGAAGAAGAGAGAGAAAAAGGGATAGAAAGTGTCTTTGAAGAAATAATTGCTGAAAACTTTCCCTCGCTGGGGAAGGAAGTAGTCTCACAGTCCACCGAAGCTCATAGATCTCCCAACACAAGGGACCCAAGGAAGACAACACCAAGACACATAATAATTAAGATGGCAAAGATCAAAGATAAAGACAGGGTATTAAAGGCAGCTAGAGAGAGAAAAAAGATCACCTACAAAGGAAAACCCATCAGACTATCATCAGACTTCTCAACAGAAACCTTACAGGCCAGAAGAGAATGGCATGATATATTTAACGTAATGAAACAGAAGGGCCTCGAACCAAGAATATTGTATCCAGCACGATTATCATTTAAATATGATGGAGGGATTAAACAATTTCCAGACAAACGAAAGTTGAGAGAATTTGCCTCTCATAAACCACCACTACAGGATATCTTAAATGGACTGCTCTAGATGGAAGCACACCTAAGGCTAAAAAGATGTCACCAGAGAAAATAAAATCATAGCAAAGAAAGCAGACCATCCAAATACTAACTAAAGGCAAAGAATAAAACACCTATTATAGAAAGAATGGAGGAGGAGGAATAAGAAGGGAGAGAAATAAAGAAACATCAGACTGTGTTTACAATAACTTAACAAGAAAGTTAAGTTAGATTGTTAGATAGTAAAGAAGCAACCCTTGAACCCTTGGTAACCACGAATCTAAAGCCAGCAATGGCAATAAGTACATACCTATCAATAATCACCCTAAATGTAAATGGACTGAATGCACCAATCAAAAGACACAGAGTAACAGAATGGATAAAAAAGCAAGACCCATCTATATGCTGCCTACAAGAAACTCACCTCAAATCCAAAGATATACACAGACTAAAAGTGAAGGGATGGAAAAAGATATTTCATGCAAACAACAAAGAGAAAAAAGCAGGTGTTGCAGTACTTGTATCAGACAAAATAGACTTCAAAACGAAGAAAGTAGCAAAAGATAAAGAAGGACATTACATAATGATAAAGGGGTCAGTCCAACAAGAAGATATAACCATTATAAATATATATGCACCCAACACAGGAGCGCCAGCATATGTGAGACAAATACTAACAGAATTAAAGGAGGAAATAGACAGCAATGCATTCATCTTAGGAGACTTCAACACACCACTCACTCCAGAGGACAGATCAACCAGACAGAAAATAAGTAAAGACACAGAGGCACTGAACAACACACTAGAACAGATGGACCTAACAGACATCTACAGAACTCTACACCCAAAAGCAACAGGATACACATTCTTCTCAAGTGCACATGGAACATTTTCCAGAATAGACCACATACTAGGCCACAAAAAGAACCTCAGTAATTTCAAAAATATTGAAATCCTACCAACCAACTTCTCAGATCACCAAGGTATAAAACTAGAAATAAATTTTAGAAAGAAATCAAAAAGGCTCACAAATACATGGAGACTTAACAACACTCTCCTAATTAATCAATGGGTTAACGACCAAATCAAAACAGAAATCAAAGAATATATGGAGACTAATGACAACAACAACACAAAGCCACAACTTCTGTGGGACACAGCAAAGGCAGTTGTAAGAGGAAAGTATTTTGCAATCCAGGCCTATTTAAAGAAGGAAGAACATTCCCAAATGAATAGTCTGAAGACAGAATTACTGAAATTGGAAAAAGAAGAACAAATGAGGCCCAAAGTCACCAAAAGGAGGGACATAATAAAGATTAGAGAAGAAATAAATAAAATTGAGAAGAATAAAACAATAGAAAAAATCAATGAAACCAAGAGCTGGTTCTTTGAAAAAATAAACAAAATAGATAAACCCCTAGCCAGACTCATTAAGAGAAAAAGAGAATCTACACACATAAACACAATCAGAAATGAGAAAGGAAAAATCACGACGGACCCCACAGAAATACAAAGAATCATAAGAGAATATTATGAGAATCTATATGCTAACAAGCTGGAAAACATAGAAGAAATGGACAACTTCTTAGAAAAATACAACCTTCCAAGACTGACCAAGCAAGAAACAGAAAAACTAAACAGACCAATCACCAGTGACGAAATCGAATTGGTAATCAAAAAACTACCCAAGAACAAAACCCCTGGGCCTGATGGATTCACCTCTGAATTCTACCAGACATATAGAGAAGAAATAACACCGATTCTCCTTAAAGTTTTCCAAAAAATAGAAGAGGAGGGAATACTTCCAAACTCATTCTATGAAGCCAGCATCACTCTAATACCAAAACCAGGCAAAGGCCTCACCAAAAAAGAAAATTACAGACCAATACCCCTGATGAACGTAGATGCAAAAATACTCAACAAAATATTAGCAAACCGAATTCAAAAATACATCAAGAGGATCATACACCATGATCAAGTGGGATTCATCCCAGGGATGCAAGGATGGTACAACATTCGAAAATCCATCAACATCATCCACCACATCAACAAAAAGAAGAACAAAAACCACATGATCATCTCCATAGATGCTGAAAAAGCATTTGACAAAATTCAGCATCCATTCCTGATTAAAACTCTCAACAAAATGGGTATAGACGGCAAGTACCTCAACATCATAAAGGCTGTATATGACAAACCCACAGCTAACATCATACTTAACGGCGAGACGCTGAAAGCTTTTCATCTAAGATCGGGAACAAGACAGGGATGCCCACTCTCTCCACTGTTATTCAACATAGTACTGGAGGTCCTAGCCACAGCAATCAGACAAAACAAAGACATACAAGGCATCCAGATTGGTAAAGAAGAAGTCAAATTGTCACTATTTGCAGATGACATGATACTGTACATAAAAAACCCTAAAGATTCCATTCCAAAACTACTAGAACTAATATCTGAATTCAGCAAAGTTGCAGGATACAAAATTAACACACAGAAATCTGTTGCTTTCCTATACACTAATGAGGAACTAACAGAAAGAGAAATCAGAAAAACAATTCCATTCACAATTGCATCAAAAAGAATAAAATACCTAGGAATAAACCTAACGAAGGAAGTGAAAGACCTGTATGTACTCTGAAAACTACAAGACACTCCTAAGAGAAATTAAAGAGGACACTAACAAATGGAAATGCATTCCATGCTCTTGGCTAGGAAGAATAAATATTGTCAAAATGGCTATACTACCTAAAGCAATCTACAGATTCAATGCAATCCCTATCAAACTACCAACAGCTTTCTTCAATGAACTGGAACAAATAATTCTAAAATTCATATGGAACCCCAAAAGACCCCGAATAGCCAAAGCAATCCTGAGAACGAGGAATAAAACAGGGGGAATTACACTCCCTGACTTCAAGCTCAACTACAAAGCCACAGTAATCAAGACAATTTGGTATTGGCACAAAAACAGACCCACAGACCAGTGGAACAGAATAGAAAATCCAAACATTAACCCAAACATATACAGTCAATTAATATTTGATAAAAGTGCCTTGGATATACAATGGGGAGATGACAGCCTCTTCAGCAGCTGGTGTTGGAAAAACTGGACAGCTACATGTAAGAGAATGAAACTGGACTACTGTCTAGCCCCATACACAAAGGTAAACTCAAGGTTGATCAAAGACTTGAATGTAAGTCATGAAACCATAAAACTCTTAGAAAAAAACGTAGGTAAAAATCTCTTGGACATAAACATGAGCAACTTCTTCATGAACAAATCTCCCTGGGCAAGGGAAACAAAAGCAAAAATGAACAAGTGGGACTATATCAAGCTGCAAAGCTTCTGTACAGTAAAGGGCACCATCAGTAGAACAAAAAGACATCCTACAGTATGGGAGAATATATTCATAAAAAACGTATCTGATAAAGGGTTGACATCCAAAATATATAAAGAACTCATGCACCTTAACAAACAGAAAGCAAATAATCCAATTAAGAAATGGGCAGAGGACATGAATAGACACTTCTCCAAAGAAGAAATTCAGATGGCCAACAGGCACATGAAAAGATGCTCCACATCGCTAATCATCAGAGAAATGCAGATTAAAACCACAATGAGATATCACCTCACACCAGTGAGGATGGCCAACATCCAAAACACAAACAACAACAAATGTTGGCGAGGATGTGGAGAAAAGGGAACCCTCCTACACTGCTGGTGGGACTGCAAATTAGTTCAACCATTGTGGAAAGCAGTATGGAGGTTCCTCAAAACTCAAAATAGAAATACCATTTGACCCAGGAATTCCACTCCTAGGAATTTACCCTAAGAATGCAGCAGCCCAATTTGAAAAGGACAGATGCACCCCTATGTTTATTGCAGCACTATTTACAATAGCCAAGAAATGGAAGCAACCTAAGTGTCCATCAGTAGATGAATGGATAAAGAAGATGTGGTACATATACACAATGGAATATTATTCAGCCATAAGAAGAAAACAAATCCTACCATTTGCAACAACATGGATGGAGCTAGAGGGTATTATGCTCAGTGAAATAAGCCAAGCCGAAAAAGACAAGTATCAAGTGATTTCACTCATATGTGGAGTATAAGAACAAAGAAAAAAACTGAAGGAACAAAACAGCAGCAGACTCACAGAACCCAAGAACGGACTAATAGTTACCAAAGGGAAAGGGACTGGGGAAAATGGGCGGGAAGGGAGGGATGTGAAGGAAAAAGGGGCATTACGATTAGCAGATATAATGTTGTGGGGGCACGGGGAGGGCAGTACAACTCTGAGAAGACAAGTAGTGATTCTGTAGCATCTCATTACGCTGATGGACAGTGACTGTAATGGGGTTGGTGGGGGGGACCTGATGAAGGGGTAGTTTAATAATCATAATATTGCACATGTAATTGTAAATTAATGATAATAAAATAAATTATATTAAAAAAAAGACATGAATATTGGAGAGAAGGAAATAAAAATACATTTGATAACCTGAATGTCAATGTAGACAATCCCTCAAAATCTTAAAAAAGAAAAACACTATTATTAACTACATGCATTTAGCAAGGTGAAAAGGTTAAAACGTCAATATTTAAAAAAAAACAAATGAATTTCTATAAATAACAACGAAGTACTAAATACTGAAGTAAAAAAAGTGCCATTGGCAATAGCATGATAAAATTAAAATTTTTAGGAATAAACATAGCAGAATATATGTAATACTTGAATGCTGAAAAGCAAAAAACAGTGAGCAGGGAAATTAAAGAAGACCTGAACAAATGTAGAGAGATGCTCTTTTCGTGGATTGGAAGACTCAGCATTGTAAAATGTCAGTTCCTCTCAAATTAATCTATAAATTCAATATAATATTCATCAATATCCCATTGGATTTTTTGTTAAAATTGACAAGCTGAGTCTAAAATGTAATGGAAATTCAAAGGACCTAGAATTTTATAATTAAAGAAAAGAATTGGAGGACTTCTCAAGATTTACTATAAAAATATATATAATCAAGACAGGATAGTGTTGGTGAAAAAACAGTCATATAGGTCAGTAGACCTAAATAGAGCCTAGAAATAGATACACAGAAATATGATCAATTGATTTTCAAGAAGGTGCCACAGTAATTCAATAGAAGGATAATCTTTTCAACAGATCGTGCTGGAACAAGTTTATATCCACATGCAAAAAATAAATCATATCTCATATACTTAAAAATGCAAAATGGAACATATGCTTAATGTGAAACCTGAAGCTATGAAGACTTCTAGAAGAAAACTTAGAAGGAAATCTGTGTGACCTTGGTTAGGCAAAGCTTTCTTAGCTAGGACACCCAGAAAACAAAGGACATCAATAGATGAATGGATAAAGAAGATGTGGTACATATACACAATGGAATATTATTCAGCCACTAAAAAAAAGAAATCCTGCCATTTGCAACAACATGGATGGATCTAAAGGGTATTATGCCAAGTGAAATAAGCCATGTGGAGAAAGACAAATACCATATGATTTCACTTATTTGTGGAATATAAAAATAAAACAAAACAAAATTAACAAAACAGCAGTAGACTCATAGACACTCAGAAGTGACTCCCTAACCATGGGAAAGGGGCTGGAATGAGCAGGTGGGGAGGGTGAGGAGGAAAAAGGGGCCCCAAAATTATCAATCATAATATAAGTTGGTCATAGGGATAGTAGTACAGCATGGAGAATATAGCCAATGATTCTGTAACATCTTCCTGTGTTGACAGTAACAGCACTAATGAGGGTGAGGGTTTAATAATATGAGTAACTGTTGAACCACTGTGTTGTATATTTTGAAACCTATATAAGATTGTATGTCAATGATACTAAAGTAAAAAAAACAAACACAAAGGACGCAAAGGAAAAAAATTGATAAATTGGACTTCATCAAAATGAAAAAATTCTGCTCTTTGAGCGATACTTTTAAAAAAGTGAAAGTCAAGCCATAGCCTGAAAGAAAACATATGCAAAACACATATCAGTATTTGTATTCAGAATATATGAAGAGCTTTTGAAACTCGGCAGTAAAGTAACAAAATCCAATTTAAAAAGTGGGCAAAGATTTGAACAGATACTTCACTGATGAAGAGATACCAATGGCTGATTGCAAATAAGCATATGAAAAGATATTTAACATCATTAGTTACTATGGAAATTTATGGAAATACAAATTAAAGCCATGAGATACCATTATACATTTATTAGAACAATAAAAAGAAAAAGAAAGAACAACCCTGCCCCTTCACTCTTCTCCCACCCTAACCACAATCTGATATTTCCAGTGTTGATGTGTATATGAGAATGTGGAACATCTGGAACTTTTATACATTGCTGGTGGGAATGAAAAATAATGCATCCATTTTGGAAAACAGTTCAGCATTTTCTTCTAAAAATAAGCGTACACTTTCCATAGAGCAAGAGAAATGAAAACATATGTCCACACAAAGACTTGTATGCAAATATTTATAGCAACCCAAATACCCATCAACTGGTGAATGGGTAAACACATTTTCGCACACCTATACAATGGAAAGTACTTATCAGTATTATCAATGGTTCTTAGGCACTGGGAGTGATGGGGAGGCAATTGATTACAAAACGGCAGGAGGGTACGTTTTGATAGAAATAATCTATATCTTGATTGTGATGGTAGTTACAAAACTGTATGTATTTGTCAAAATATCTCAAACCATACACCTAAAAAATATGTTTTATTGTATGAAAATTAAAAAAAAATCAGTGGTGGGGAGTAATGAAACAAGTTAAACATAGAAGTCTAAAAATTAGGTGTAAATTTGGTTATGACATCATACTCAGAGTGATATATAATTCTTGTAAAAAATAAATATTTAAATAAATAATATTAAACATTTATAATATGCTGGGTTCAAAATCAGCTTACACATTTTCCCTTTTAAATTGCTAAATTAGGAAAAATAAAAACACATGTACCTAAACTTCCAATTCAATCAGCTGTAAGGAGAACAATAAAAAAAGGCAAAGGAAACCAAGAGGAAGAAATTGATAAAGATAAAAGCATATTTTAGTGAATTAGAAAACAGAAATAAGAAGATTTGATTAATACATCCTAAAAATAGTTACTGAGAAAACTGTAAAATAAATTTCTGCCCTACTAGTGAAGTAATTTAAGTGACACTAGGAATTAGAATAGGATATAACCACAGATAAAAAGAAGATACAAAATATAAGAGAAAAAGATGTAAAGTTTAATGCCATGTTAACTTTTCAATGTAATTTATTTAAAATAACATTTATTTTTCCTGATTACTTAGGTAACAATTTCATTGAAGAAATATGTAGAAGGGAATACTTAAAGTGAAAACCACTCATAATCCTATCAGTAATAACTATCATTAATAATTTGTTGTATATTATAACAGGTATAATTTGCTACCCATTTATCTTCTTATTTATCTATACATAGTAGTTTTTATAAAAATAGGATATTCTCTACACACTGTAAATTTCTAGAAGTGGAATTCCTGGATAGAAGTATATAAAAAATTTTAAGAATTTTGATTTTTTTGTAAATTGGCCTCCAGAAATAACATAATCCTATATTACTTTGTGAGCATAACATAAGTGCCTACCCATTTGCCAATACTGTGTATTAGATTTTTTTCACTCTGTAATTTAACATGTGGAAATTGGTACTTAATTTTTGAAATAAATTTTATTCTTTTAATACCCAAAATGTTACATGTTCATTTGAAATGAAATGAGGAAACCTTGAACTGATACAAAAAAACCTGATAGGGCAGGTGGTTGACCACTTGAAAAAAAAATCTTTGAGAATTGAAGAAACCTTAGAAAATTCAGATAAGAAAGGAAATTAAGGGGTAGAAAATGGACCCATAACCCTATACCTAGAAGCCATGGTGTTTATCTGTAGTCTAAGCTTTATTAAGAGGTGAAGATGTATTTGGTCATATTTTATAGGATTTTCAGGTCTCAACAGCTCTTAAGTCCTGCATCTTGTCTGCTTATATATGGCATGGTTTCTCTTCCTAAATATTTCTAAGAATCCCCATGTAAAACATACACATGTAAAACAACTATCTCCTAGGTTCTCTTCATCTGTGTCACTTTCTGAGCTTCCCTGATGGAAGGAAAAATATTTCCTTACAGGTAATCAGAGATTCTGATGGGAGAGCTCTGCCTTCCTTTTGCTACCACTTCTCTTGGTCTTGCTCATCCCTCTGCTGTAACCAGAAACCTGCTGTTGTTCTGCTGCTCTTAGATGATTTACCTCACTGCATGCCTCTTACTAGAACCTCTGACCTCTGACTGCCTTAACTGCTGCCACTTTCTCCAAACTAGTGAAGCGGAGTTGCCCTGGATTGTGGGCCTTCTCCAGCTGTCTCCAGCTCTTTCAGACCCATTGTCCTCTGATTTCCATGGCTCACCCCTCTCGCCAGCCAGGAGCGTGGTGCTTCACCTTCTTTTCCTGTGTCCCACTCTTTTCAGAGTGTCGTCCCCATAGCGGAGTTGTTTAGATCCCCCCAAATACGTATCTTTTATTTCTAACCGCCCTTTCCTTCTAGAGGGTTGGGGAAGCTTGGGGGAAACTACTGGGAAAGAGGTCAGCAGTAATTAGGCCCACCCTCCTGCCCTTCCTTCTTCCCTTGCCCCTCTGATCTCTAGGATTTGTTGTTATTTCTGGTGTGATGAGCCAGATTTCCTCTTGCCTGTTGATTTACTCTTTGGGCCTCCACATCCTTCCTGATATTGAGGCTGGTCTGGCTTTTCTCAGGGCACCTCTGCCCACAGTTCCTCTCATTTATGTTTGTGTATTCTGTATCCAGTTGTGGTTAGGGTTGCAGTTGTTTTCTAGGGCCCCAAAGAAGAGCAGGGGACCTCTTTAGGGTGTCTAAACATTCATGAAGTTTAAGCCGTTTCCCATATTCTTAGTCTTTCCCAACAAGCAGTTTGAGTAACTCTGAGATCTAGAGAAGGTATCCTAAGGGAGGGTTGTCAAAAGCAGTAATGAGACTGTTTAAATTTATACTAAAGATCAACAGAAAAAGTAATTTTAAAAAATCCCTTTAAAAGAGGACATACAGTTCTTGAATATGTAGTCAGTTCTTACTGTGGAGATGAGATGAGTGTGCATATGACTCAGTCATTCAGACACTGAGTTGAACATCAGCTATCAGCCATGATGGACTTGGCCATCACACAGCTGTAAATTATTTTTATTCACCATCATAAGACTAAAGTTATTCTTAATGCTAGACAATTATTTAAGACCAGGACATAAGGAACACAGAAACTGATATACATCAAATTAATGAGGAGTATAAAATGTTAATAATTCTCAAATTTGCTTTAATAGGAACTTCACGAAATCTGTAAACTGCATCCATTTGATCAAAATTTACATGTAGCACATCAGGAGGTTTAGGAAAGCTAAAAACCATTATTAAATGGATAATGTCAGAATGACTTTTCATATAAAGTCTTGAACATGAGTTACTAACATGTGTTACTATTAGAGGAATGTGCACAAGCAGGCAAATGAAACAAAATATGAATATACTAATTGCATTTTTTTGCATGTAAAATGTAAGAATTTTAAACATACATAATAAAATAGTTTTTAATCTACTTTATGCTATAGTTTATAGTTAAATTTAAAGTTTATTATACTCTTGGCTCCCAAGTATCAATATGGTTTGCTTTAAAAATTTTACTTTTTCTTACATAATTAATTTACATTAGATACAATGTGTCTTCAACCTAAAATCACATCATTCTAACATGCGGTGCAAAAAAAACAAATGGCAAACCTATTGACACCTAAGGGATTGAAGACATTCTATCTCTGTACTGTTCAATATGGTAGCCACTAGATACATGCAGCTATTTAAATTAATTAAAATGAAATAAAATTAAAATCTTAGTTTCCCATTCACAGTAGCCACATCCAATTGCTCAGTAGTTGTGTGACTGGTGGCTGTCATATTGGACAGTGCAGATGTATGACATTTGCATTATTGATCACAGAAAATTCTCTCAGCACTGATCAATATTATTGTGAAAGGAATTTCTTAGTTAAAATAGTAATAAGAAAGGCTGTTTCATGTGTTAAAGTTATTTTTGCTAATGTCTTTTCTGTGATTATAAACATTTAGACAGTAGGACTTATGTCTGACCAGGACTGGACCATGCTGGTTGCTGAAGACATACAAATGTATTTATTGCGCCCCAATGCCAATAATGAAGACAACAGCAGAAGTAGCAAAAATACCACCATGTACCTTGATACATTTTATATTGTGAAAAGTGCTTTGGTGTAAGTACACTCCTTTGAATTGAAAAACAGTTTCAGGATGTTGGCAGGGAATATTACTCCCATTTTGCAACTGAGAATTCTGAAGTTCAAGGAAGTGAAAAACTTTTCTAGATGAGAACAGCAATAATATTAATAGAAAATGCTTATTGGTCATTAATTTGTAATGTTTGTTAATAGCTAATTTAATATCTATTGACATTTAATATTATTAGCTATTGTTTACTGGTACCTCAATGAATTATATAGTTTAATTATCACAAACCTCTGACTAGCTACTCCTTTCACACTTTTTTCCTTTTACAGATGAAGAAACTGAGGCTTAGGGATTAGGGAATTTGCTCAAATGGCCAGGGTTTGAACTCAGGAAGTCAGTTATGCTTGTATATTGGCTTAGACTCATACTTTGGCTTTTCTTCTGCCCTGCATTTGGTCCTTGAAATCTAAAACTCAGCACAGACCCACTTGGAAACTTGGTGGTCCAATTCAACCATCTTGTAAAGAAAATTTAACCACTAACATACATGCCTAATAATCCCACAATACATATATGTATACACTGTATGTAGCCAATCTTGAGATGCTGTGTACTGATGACATCCTGATGGGACAAACTGAAGCTGTTGATCAAAGGAACAAAAGACACACAGTTCTATAGAGTCAGCCTTGTATGTTTTTGCAGCTGAAAATAATTATTATGAGTTTCTGCTACAGTTGAACGAACTGACAATATGCTGTCAGCCAAAGATTTAGAAATCACACAATTAAGCATTCTCAACTTGGCATTGATAAGGAAGAAATCTCTAGCCCAAACCAGATGCCTGTGTAGTTGTGGGTAAGGACCTTAGGTGTTTACATCATTTTCAGCTTACATTTTGGAGGTTGCGTTATTCATGTGACTCCAATTCTGTGACAAATGCAACTTTTCTGAGTCTCAGAGCTGGGGCAAAAGTGATGCTACACAGATGGAGGGCTGATGCATACTTTGAAGTATTGTCACGTTTGTGTGATTGGCTAAAAAAGTTTCTGCAAGCAGGACATGTTGCACATCAATCAGATAAAGGATTGCTGAATTTCAGCAAAATTCTGCAGGCCATGAGGGTGAAAACCATATTGTCAAGAGTTTTTTGTCATTACCTACAAGATAAATACCAGGCTTCTTTAGCACATTGTGTGTGTGTGTGTGATGTATAGTGCTATAAGAAAAAGAAATTTCACAAACAGAAGATAATGAATCTGTGGGTGTGAATGTGTAATGGTAACTATCTCAGTTGCAACAGTCAGCAACTTAGTTCACGCCTGTTTAAACGAAGAAACAAATTGGAATCCGTTGGTTCATGTAACTGGGATTTTCAAGGGGTCAAGCTATCTTTAGGCTGGATTGTATAGACTGATGCCATTAAGCAGCTTTCTCTTTTTCTGCATCTTTCAAATCTACATTCCCTTTTGGATTCATTCTCAAGAAGGTTTCCTTCACATAGCCACAAAGCTGTCCTTAACCACATTAGCCTAAATGGTGCTTTAGCCTCTATAATCCTGGAAGAAGGACCTCTTTCCCAATATGCCCCCTGGAGGGCTCTGATTAGTCTGACATGGGTTGTTTGATCTTCTCTGAACCAATCACTGTGACTAGATGGAGGGATACTGAGATTGACTAGGCTTGGTCATGGGCTCACCTCTGGAAAGAGAAGGTAGAGGCCACTCTACTCACACCACGTAGTCTGAGGGTAGGGGAAAGGTTCCTGAAATGAAAAATCGGTTTCTAATAGCAGCTAAATAAACAGATGTCCATGTGTGTGTGTGTGTGTCTGTGTTGCTTTTGTTGTGTTAAGACCAAACCCTAGCCAAAGTTTGTCAGTGACATTAATGAGATCTGACTGATAATACCACTTATAATTTTGGTTTAATTTTTATCTTTTGTTAGTTTATAAAGTTTGTGCTTAGCTATAACTTCCCGTGTAAGAAATGAGTGACTGATCTTGGGTTTCTGCTGAGCAGTGATAGGCATGAAATTAAAATGCTTTTATAAATTCACATATGCCAGCAAGCACTGAAGTTAAGTTACTCATTTTTGTACACTGATGACTTTAAATATAATAATTCTATAGCATCTCACTACGCTGATGGACAGTGACTGTAATGGGGTTGGTGGGGGGAACCTGATGAAGTGGGGAGTTTAGTAACCATAATGTTGCATATGTAACTGTAGATTAATGATACCAAAAAGAAAATTAACTTTGGTAATATTAGCGTAAGGCCTGGGTGTTCCGTAGATTTCAATAAATATTTGTTGACTTCTGAATGAATGTAGACGCAAAATCCTAATTAGTTTTTCCATAATATTTCATACCCTCAAAATAAATTGATTCATTTGATAAAATATTCCAGATGTTTGCCAGAGTGAAATTAAACTAGACTAATGATCACTAGATAGTAAATTTGGCTAATTTTATTTGACTCCCATGGCTTTTCGGTTACTGAATTCATGAGACGAAAGGCTAGTTTTCTAAATAAGAAAGGAATTCTTGGTGGATATAATTAACATTCACGTAAATATGAGCAAAGATAACTGATGATGATCTAAATGTTTAATTTTCTTTGAATATCTGTGAAATAAACAATTATTTTTTCAGAATAAGGAATTATTTTGTAGCATTCTTAAATCTAAATCCATAAAACGTCATGCTAATTACACTTGAAATGTGAATTTTGATGTGATTGTAGGAGCTACTACAGTTTTATTCTGTGTCATGCTTCTTTCAAATGGCAATCATAAAACCTTGGGAGATTTTCTATATAGGATTTTATTGAGAAATCAGCAGCATCCAGAACGATGGCTCATTGGAAAAGGAAATTCATATCATGCTATGATTTAGGTTACTGAATTGGAGTTAAATAATGTTCAATCCCCCAAAATATACAGTTTGTTATTAAAGAAAATAGAGTTTCAGAGTGCACAGCCATTGAATTCTTTTTAAATTCTTTATAACTATTCCTTTTAAAAGATCATGCCACTATGACCTTCTGCACTCCTTTCTATTGCTTTTGAATGTTGTTCTCCCCCAAATTATCCTATGATTTGTAGTGAGATGAAGTTGGCAGTGTATAAAATTTGTTGTCTCAAATAGTAAGTGAGCTGACAAAGCAGGGGTGTCTTTCAGAAGGTGGGGTCATACTTTTCCTCAGGCAGCATTCCACAGGAGCACCACATGACTATTTTATTTAGGCCCTTCCAAAGGCAGAAAACAACATTATCCTTTCCACCTTGACTTCATCCATATGTGTTCTGAAAATCTAAAAAAATTTCCAGGGCCTCCCATTTCCTTACATAGGGAATGGTCTGGAGTGTGTTTTTCTTTCTTGCCTCTGCTCCTTTTGCTGCTCTGTTTATGAGCTGATCTAGCTACTAGACTTTTGACCTATTTTCCACTTTCAGCTCCATCATCAGCTCTTGGGTCTAAAAGTACATCTGCCTCTTTGTTTATGTTTTCCCCCCAGTTCTTTTCATTCTCCTGCGGCATACCACTAGAATTGTCCATGGTAGACAGCAGCCTTTGAAACCCATTAACAACCTCAGGGTATAACTATTTTCATCGTAAGGCTATTCCAAGGCTTGTCAAAGACAGAGAGATCAAGGGGCAAAATCTAGAGATACTAAAAAATCAAAGCTTAAAGAAGAGGAATCGAAGCAGGGCCTCTGCTGCAGCTACATCATGCACCACAGCTCAGCTTCTCCTCTTGCCCAGGCCTCACAGTGATCCCTCTCCAATAAACCTATATGCAAATCTTCACTCCAGACTGTGTTTCCAGGTAAGCAAAACTATGATGTGGCTTTAGGGAGCTGACTTTATAATGCAATTTTGGAGCTAGATGACCTCATTGCCTGTGGTGGGTAGAGTATTGATAGTCTCTAGCATGCTGGAATTCTGCAATTAAAAAAATTTCTCACTAGTGGTAAAGTGCAATGGGATAATATTGGAAGGGAATGCCTTGTCTGGTGCAATATATCAGGCATTTGAGAATTACAAAAGAAGTGGTTGTTATGAGAATTATGAATTGGATATCTTTTGCTGTATAATATTGATGCATTGGAGAAGATAATGAAAGGCTGAAGGCTGATTAAGGCAAAAGAAGGAAACCAGAGAGCCTGTTAGCAGTATTTAGAGACTCTTGTCTCTTGTAGCTGGATGGGTAGAAAATTCTGAAAATCAGATATAAGACTTAATTGTAAGAGTGGCAGAACTCCAGAGACATTTGGATCATCTGCTGTAAGAACTTGGCTGTGCCAAAGTCAGGGGCCTGATTGGAAAGGCGTGCAGCTCTGAGATTTGGAACGAGAACAGATGGATCACTGCACCTATACATTTGAAACCCAGATCCCACTGCACTCTCTGGGCCTGCGTAAGTGATCCACTCCTGTCTGTTATTGCTGATGATCATTGTTAAAAGACAAGGTGGAGACCACTGCCTGGCAGGTCAGTACCTGTCCCTATAAAGACATAGCTCTCCCCTCCCTGCACTGCCCTCCTGGCTACCAGACCCATAGTTAGGACCAAATTTATCATTTAACTGAGGAATGTCCAGGCCTTCTAAGGGAGAAAATGGACCATATCCTAAATAAAGGTGATGCAGACTCTAGTCAAATTGTACCAGGGCATCTAGATAAACATGATTAATTATAATACTCAGCTCTTCTATATCTTTGCTTATTTTTGTTTGCTTGATCTGTAGAAGTCTCTCACTAATGCCTTTGTCAGTTTTTCAATACATTTCCAACAGATTTTCCTTTAAAAATATTTTAAGACAGCATTATTTGGCACATAAAGTTTTATAATGGATATATAATTTTCTCCTCATATCAGCAGCTTGGAGAGGTTGTACCTGACCAGCACTGCTGTTCCTTATTTAGATAAGCAACAAAATCGGCTTTGTGCCTTTTTATTTCTAATATCAAGTCCTGTTCTCACTCTTTAACAATACTTACCTCATTGGGTTGTTGGAAAAGTTAAAATGAAAGCAATAAACACTCAATAAATATTAGCTATGATTTTTTCCATGCTATGCTACTTAATGCATAAATGTTTAACATAGTTTGAATTTTTTGATCGGTATAAAAACATCATCTTTCCCCTTTCAGGGCTTCAAATTTTATTTTTGATCTTAGACCAGTATTACAACACTTCCTTTCTCCTTTCCTTTCTGAAATTGCCTGAAAAATGTTTCAAGCTTTACCAATTTGCTTGTCTTGAATCCCTTTGTTTTTGTTATTTTTGATCAGAGGAAATTTTGAGGCAGAGTCCATTTAGTAAATATTTTAATTGAATATTTTGTTACCACCAGAAAGAGTTATTTATTACATTCATGTCTACTTTCAGGTATTTCTAGGGAATTAATTCAGTTCACATCATTATAAAAAACCTAAATCTCCAAAGCCAGTGCCTCAATATTTTAATTTAGATATTTAGATATTTGAAATAGAAGGCAGAAATGGTGAGATAATAAATTGACAGATAGTGGCTGTAGTAGGAAGCAGGTAAGAGCTGGTGTGGACTCCAGTTATGTGTCTGAACTTAATATTCTATAGACCTGGGACTTCACTGACCAGGGTTTGAGACTACCTATGTTTGGCTTAAAACCAAATGGGAGTACTTTTTTACCGGAAATCGAAATAGACCACCAATTTGACGGTTTTTGCTACTTGGCAAGTGGAGCTTTTTCTCTTTGAAATAATTTACATATGAAACCAAATGGAAGTCTGAGAATTACTTGGTAAGTGTACAGACCAAGAAACAAATTAGATGTGCAGGTCAGGTCAAGATTTGTCTTAGGCTGTAATCATGGTCCAGTTGGATATGAACTTTTCATCAAAACTGGTATTGGTGATATATACCTTCCAAGATTCTCTCCCCGGTTTTCAGTATTTGAAGATAATCTCTCTCTCTCTCTTTTTTTTTCTGAGTGGCTTCAAATGCCTTATGTAAGCTCCTATTTTATGTCAAGCAGAGAAGATACTCTTTATTTTATACATATTCGATAGCTTTTAAAAAAAGTCAAAACAGATAAGTTAAATCAGAGTTTCTCAACTTTGGCATTCTTGACTTTTTGGGCCAGATAAGTCTTTGTTGTTGGGGTTGTGGCTCCAATGTATTTATGGCAGATGCAATCTTACCCTTTTCTAGCATCTCCCCTTATTTAGGAGCAAAGACAACATGTATCAATTATGTCATATCTTGAAGTATCAGAGATGGCAGGAGGCTTCGCAGTGTTTTGAGCTCTTACAAAAAGTACAAGGGTCAAAGATACAGTTATGAACCCTTGGTCTTAACTCCCATTTTGTTCTGTGATCTTGGACACAGTGCATAGGCTTTTGGTACTTTCAGTTTAGTCATCTGTCATATGGTTGATCTCTAACACTGCTTCCTGCTATGTCAATCATTCAGCTTTGTGTCCTTAGTAACTCCTATGCTGTCTGGTGCATAGTAGGTACTTGATAAGTTTGTTGGTATGAATGAATATCCTGAATGTTTCGTGGATCTAAGATTGCACTTTCACTAACATTCAAAATTATAATATATGCTTGTCTTATTCACCACTGTATTCCCAGAATCTACCACAGTGATAGGTAGTGTATGTACTTAGTAAATATTTATTCGATAAAGCATGAACAAACATAGTACTATTAGATTATACAGTCACTAACAACAATATCAATCCCAAAGCTTTACCATATTAGTTTTATTTAAGCCTCTGTCATTGAAGGCCATTTACAACAAATGGTATGTGTATTTCTACTGAAGTCATTGTCTTATTTCCACACAAGTCATGTTGTCATAATACATTTGTCCAAAAAGTGAAAAATTCTTAAATTGAATTAGAACCTGTCCAGGCAAATTCTACCTCCTGTTAACAGCTGGTCAAATTTTGGTTCTCTTTAAGTCAACATGACCCAGGAAAGCAAAGGGGAAATTCCCCAGGCTTTAGCGTTGGAAGGACCTAGTTTTTAGGTCCAACTCTTCTGCCTACTATGTATGTGTGCTTCAGGAAGTTTTCATCCAGTGTGAGCCTCAGGTTTTTCATCTGTTAACTGGGGTCCGTCAGTAATACCTGCCTTAGTACTTGTGAAACAAAACACTCAGTAGCTGCCAATTGGCATTCGTTTTCTTAATAAGACTACTGGTTTACTTTGTGATACATTACGAATGTGTTCCAAAAATTTGTGTGTGTGCACACAAGCAACTTTCTGTGAATTGTATTTAATTTGTTATGAAGCAGAAAACTTTTCCTTTTACAAGAATCCTGCTGCAGCTCTTTTTGAAATGGGAGTAGGACGGCCCTAGTTTGTTCTGCTTCAGGTTTCAGATTTCGGTATATGTGGTTTTGCAGGATAAATCTCAGAATTCTCCATTAGTAAACAATTGTTTTAGGTTTGTTTTCACTTTAAATTGAAGTAAATTTGACTTCTTGACAGAATGACCCAGTGAGTTCAGGTGCCCAGGTCTTTTTGTTGTCCATATTAAGACAAGTCAGTGTGTCATGACGATTAAGATCAGTGGAAGCAGACTGCCTGGGCCCTTGCCCGGCTTTGGTCTTTACTAACTATGTGGCACTGGAAAACTCTTAACCTTGTTGTACTTCAGTTTCCTAATGTTCAAAATTGAGATAAAAATAACACCTATCTCATGTTGTTATTGTAATAACAGTATCTATAGGTAACTTACATATCATTGGTGGTAAAAATGTTTCATTTATTTGTTTGTTTATTTCCAAGACCAATCCTAGAACTTGTGCTTGCAAATTGTAAAGGTGGAGTTTGCAGAAGGTATGAAAAAGCCTGGGTTTATTTTTTCAACTTAGAACATTGTTCACAAAGCAGGTGTTTAAAATGGGGCTCTTCATAGTGTTTTTTGAGATTCTCTGCTATATATTTAATTCTATTGCTCTTCCTAAGTGCTTCTAATACACTTAGATGGCTTCACAGTTGAATTTTTCTCTCATCTGTTGTGGATTTCACTAAAGATAGTATATAGCTATAAATAAGCCTATCCATGCAATTGTAACCATGGCAACCAGCAGCCTTCAAATGGGGATAGTGGGGCTCATAAGGCTGGTCTCAAGTTCACGACAGCCTGATATATCCCTTTCAAATTAGACAGCTCAGAATTGTGCTTTGCACACAGCACAGCCATTCATTACTTCAGTCTAATAAAATTCATTTCAGACTTTTACACATTCTTTGAATGCACTGTACTAGGTTCTGTGAGGGTTTAAAAACAACCAAAGCTAAGTCCTTCCACCAACATTCATTGGGGTCTTCCTAACTTTTATATTTCTTAGGATACTCCTTCATTAAAAACTCTTCAGTGGCTCCCTGGTAGATATAGAATCTGGCTCTTGCCTACTTTTTAGCTTCATTTATCACTTTCTTACCCATGGCACCTTAAACTCCAGGCTTTGTCTGAAAATTTCATATTCCCCAATGCTGTTCTCTTTCTGTAATCTCTCTCAACTCTCTTATTTGCCATTAAAATTTTTACAAGTGCTTCCCCTTGTGAAATATTCTGTTATGGTGTGGTTTTAAGATGAATTTACATAGAGCACTTACCTTGCTAGGTAATTGCCAGTGAAAAACATAACAAAACAACAAAAAATCCAGAACTTCATTTATCAAAAAAGATGGACATGGCAAATGTGACTTAGCCTACTCTCCACATAGGGAATATTCATGATTTAATATTCATCTTGAATGAGTGTGGCTGGTGAGAACTGTGAATGCAGGTATTTGGTGAAGGGTATTGAGTGGGCCTTGTTGTGACAGACACTAAAAAAAAGGAGAATGTATAGAATTTGACTGATTATAAGTAAGAGATAAAGAAAAAAGAAAAGTTAGGTAACTGTAAGGTCCAGGTGACTGTGAGAATTATGATCCATCATTTGAGACAGGAAGCAGAGGAAGAATATATTTAGGGGAAGAGTTATGCTTGATTTTTGAGCTATTGCATTTGATGTACTATCAGAACAATCACATCTAGTATAAAGTTGGAAATTTCTGTTTAAATCTGAGGAGCAAGTCAGAAGTAGAGGTGTAGAAATACATCAAAGTACAGATGGAAACTTAAGGCAGTGTTATGAATGAAACTGCTCAAGGAGAATATAGATCAAGAAGAGACATCTACATTAAAGAAGGAGACATCGAGAAGGAGATTCAGAAGAAATCACTAAGAGAGGGACAAATGGCAAGGCCCAGACCAGGTGCAGAGACTGGCCTTGAGTAGGAGGAGGCATTCTTCCTTTGAGCAGGTGGGAAGGAGAGGAATTGCATGGTAGGGAGTACAGACAGTGTCTTCCCTCTTCTCTGGCCAAAGTAGGAGTCAAGGCATCTGTGGAGAGTGAAGGCGGCAGAGTGGCCACCACTTCCAAGAATTGAGTTGTGTTATGGGAAATATTTAGGGAAGGAGGAAAATAACTAGGACTGGATGAAAGCATCTGAGATTGGGCAATTTATGTATAAGCGAAGTCCATCAATTTATGATTTCTTTCCTTGAGATTTAATAGCTTGGGAGTGGGAATGAAAGTGAATATAAGGAGATAACTTTCTTTCTACTACTTTACATCTCTCTTGCTCCATTCTAGCCATATTGATCTCTTTCATTCTCCATTAATACATCTGGTATACCAGCTGTTCCCTCTGCAGGCTTCTTCCCTTCCTGTCTTTCCTTTTCTCTGGCCTCCTCAATGTTGTCTATGCTGACCATCCAGTTTAATACTATAACGTTAACCAACTGCATTTCTGATCTCTCATCCCCCTTGCCCCTTCTTTTGGCCATAGCAGTTACCTCCAAATATATTAAATAATTTACTCATTTACCAAGTTTACTATTTATTGCCTATCTTTCTTCACTGGTACTGAGCTCCATGAGGACAGGGATCTTCGTTCTGTTAAGATATATCCTAAATGACCAGAACAGTGCCTGGTACATCATAGTAGCTCAGTAATTATTTGTTGAATAAATTAAGGTGACTTAAGAAATTTATCAGTGGAGGCAAATATTGATTAGTTTTTACTGAACCAGAAACAGAAAATCCATATGAAAACTGCACTTTTCATGGTTACTTTTTGGTTATAATTTGTAACAAATTTCTGAGGCTATAAAATTAAACTATCCTCCCTCCCTCTTCAGACGCCCACTTCTCCATCTCTTTCCATATATAGTTGTAGTTATAACCTACTCTGATAGATCATTAGCTCATATCTAAGAATAAAATCCTCTCAATATCATTATATCTCGTACAGGTATTTTGCCTTCTAAATTTCTTTCTCATTTACTTATTTAAGGGAGCTAGGTTAGTTCCTGGTGTCTAAAAGTCTTTGAAAATTGGGGGAGATATTTTGTTTTGGTGGTATGTGAGGAGGACCATGATGTGACCTAACTAAGAGCTGTCTATTCAACCTCCAGATGAAATGGCCCGTTTATATCGCACTTCTCTATGGAGTGCTCATGCTTACCCTAGAAAAAGATTCTCAGTTTTGCCCAAAGACTTTTAGAGAACGAAGTAACTGAACTCAGTTGAGAATCAATGAACTACTTTTCTGTTTCACAGAGTTCCTCTACACATTTGTCCCCAAAGCAGCCTCTAGATTGTTAGGTACTGTTATTTGCTTTTCCCTATATTTGAGGAACTGCTGAAAGTAATAAAAACAACTTTAGATCAAAACAGATTTCTTACAGTGTAAAAAAGAGCAGTGACCTTAAATCACATCGAGGGATGGTGCCTCTGCTCAGATGAGCACAACAGGCTTTCCTGCCCTCTCCCAGCACATGTCTCTTACTCATGCTGAGGGTAGACCAAGTGAGGTTTGCTCTCATTCTTCTCTTGACCCTCACTCTTAGGCAGTTCTTGAAGGTCTTTGCCCTGGAGGCAATCTCTTTCTGCTGTCCTCTCCTGCCCCTCATCCTTTTCATGAATGTCCGGTGGAGATTGGTGGAAAAGAGTTCGTGGGTGGATGCAAACTCTCTTGGCGTCTAGGCTCCCAGGCATTTTCACCAGCCCGGTTTTGTCCTTTAACAGTTTATGAACATCAAAGATGATTTCTTCTTGCCCACTTCTGTAGCGGCTGCCTCCTATTTCTACTACTCTGCCAAAGACGAAACAGTCAGGGGATCCATTTCTCCTTGGAAGGCATTGCCATCTTTTTGGATTTTAGTTCACTAGGCTACCATGTGACCTTGGCTGCCTGATGGGCACAAGCATGATGACTTTCATAGGTTATCTGGAATGTTCTCACTGTTAGAGAAGGAGCTAGTTTCTGCTTACTTTCCACATCCTAGGTGGATCATATTTTTAGTATCTGGAAGAGTTATTTGGTTCTTTCCCTGATCTCTTTGGTTATTTCTAAATCTCTTGGTTTCCTGTTCACATTTTAAAGCTTTAAAAAAATTTGATTTACACATATCAGACATAGTTATTTTATATTCTGTGTCTAGTAATACCATAACCTAGAGTCTTTGTAGATGTGATTCTGCTATGTATTGTTTTTGATATCTCTCAGTGATTGCTCTTTGTGTACTTGTGTATTTTGGGATTTTTGACTGTGAGCTCATGTTCTTTCAAACTTTATTTGTGGGAATTCTTTGAAGCCTGGACTGAAGTTGAGTTCCTTTAGAGAGGATTTGTATTTACGTCTGTATGGAGCATAGCTAACTATTTTACATTAAATTATTTGCTTGAGGTTTTTCAGACCACACTGGTAGCATGAGTAGTAGTTTGTAGTTATGAATTCTTAGGGAGAGTATCTTTTTTTTTCCTTTACCCAGCACCAAGGCAAGACAGTTTGATTCCTACATCACACCATTTTGGAAGGAGGATTTACTTGTCATTTACCATTATACTTATGATAAGCTCTTAGAGATCCCAGGTTTATTTGAGGTGGAATGGGGGTGGGAAATTTGCCTCTCTTAAGCAGGCCTGTGACTTTTTCTGTCTCCTCCAAGCCTTGGTAGACAGCAAAAGAGAAGATTAACATATCTACAGAAACTTAAGGAGAAGCCAGCTTTTTTGTTTGTTTTCCTTTTCTTTCTTCATTTGACTTCTGTGGATTCCTTACTTTGTACCTGTTCTAAAAATGCATTAATTAAAAAAATATTGTATCAGTATTTAATTAAGAGTGCCATATAGGGTATCTAGGATGTCACGTAGCAATGAACAGAATTTCCCTTTAAAATGTCTTTACTGTTAGTAATGTCTCAGAAATAAGAAGAAAGAATTTGTGTTTTCAGGAGGTATTGTTTAACTTCAGAAACTAAAGGCTTTTTCTCAAAGAATCACAGAGTTACAAAAATGGCTGCTTAAAGTTTTAAGACTAGATGATGTATTTTAGACTGATTCCCAAATTTCCTGTTTTTAGAACATCTTTCCCCATAGGCTGATTTTTAGTTACTGATTATATGGCTAATTAGCATATTTCCAGGCTTTTATCATCTAGGGTGATTGTTGAAGGATAGGATAATAAAAGAAGGAAAATAGGCTTGATTCGTGCATGTCCCTAAATTCCAATCTTCTTGTTTATAATAATCTGCAATGGTTTATCCTTAAGGTAAAATGAGATTTGGTAGTCTTTCTCCTTCTTCTATGAACAATCCATGATTCTTCCAGACCTCTCATTTAACACTTGGGTTCTACCAGAGAATTAAGCCTTATGGAAATTTTAATAGCTATTTTCTCATTTTTCCCAAAGGTGGTAAACAATACCAGTCTGGCTGTATAGAAATTAGTTAATTCATTATATACAGTGTAACTTAGGCTGGCATTTTGGCTTAATTTTCTCTTGACCCCTCACATAGACGAGCTGCTAAACACTTCTCTTCCACATGCCGTTTATCAGGGGACACTTCATCTGACTCCAGTTCCAAAGGAAACAAGAAGCCTGGCTTTTGAGAGGGATTGCAAGAAAAGTGAAGAAAAGAGAAGAGAAACCTTTCCCTGTAGTTCGTTGTAGTACCCCATTGCATCCCATATCCCACCTCTGAATGGTAGCGTGGCTGAACATAAGCAACAGTTCAGTAAAAAGGAAATGATTTTCTCAATAAGCTATGGTTTTAGAAATGTCATGTGTTTCCATGGCTCAAGGAGAGTTTTCTTGATTGATGAAAAAGAATTGAGTCTAATTTAAAAAGGTGCATTTCACTTTTACTGTCACCTTGTCCTGTCTTCCCTGTGTGTAGGGTGAAATCCTCTTGACACCAAAAAAGGCTAGTGGATCGCTTCAGTTCTATTAATATCTAAATGATTGTTAAGTTTATCTTAAATCTTTCAAGTTTATGTACTTTGGAATAACAGCTGTAGTGTAAAAATGCCATGGAGAATTAACTCTGAATTAAATTATAAATACCTAATAGTATGATCTACTTTCTAGTAGGATGCTACAAAACAAACCCCTGGCCAATGTGAATTCTTCAGATTATTTTAATTAATCCTAAACCATTTACTAATCTTTGTTCTTCCATTCCCCCAGAGAACCATTATTCTAAAATAGATCAGATTCTTGTTCACTCCCATATTTTAAAAGACTAGAAAGTTCTCTATTGCATGATGAGTAATCTAACACATTCTTCTTAGGGAACTGAAGGCCCTTCAGAATCTAGCTTTTGGTCTAGACGCTGCACGTCCTTTGCATCAACATCCCATACTTTTGCTCCTGCTCCTCCTTCTGCCTGGACTATCACTCTGCTTCCTCATATGCTAAACTTTTATTAACCCCTCAACTGTACATTCAACATCATCTTTACACTTCTTCAGGATCAGAAAAATGGTGTGGTTCTCAAACTCGGTTGTACAGGGAATCACCTAGGTAACTTAAAAAAAAAGAAAGAAAGAAAGAAATACCAATATCTGGGCTCCATACCCAGAGATTCTGATTTAGCTGGTCTGGAGTATAGCCTGGGCATCAATATTGTTTTAAAGGTCCCCAGGTGAATTTGACACACAGTTAAGTAGACCCCCAGGTAGTGTGACTAAGAACCCAGATGCTGTATCAGACTGTGGGTGAATTTTGATTTTACCACTGTGTTACTTTGTTGCTTACGTTCTCTATTGTCAGTTTTCTCCTCTGTAAAAATGAGAAAATAATCACATTTAATTTTTATGGTTGTTGTGAACATTAGCTTAGATAATGCAGGTAAAGAGCTAAGCCTAAAACCTGCCACAGTAAAGATTAGCCACTATCAAAAGGCAAATTATTTGTTCCCTCTGGGTTTTTTAAATGAAAAAGTAACTCAGTTATAACCTTTATCACACTGTGCTGTGGTTCTGAAAGGTTTTTGTCCTTTCCTTTGTCCATTGTATCCTCCATGGGAGCAGCCTGATCCTAGCAGTTCCTGCCTCCAGCTTTCTATTCCATCAGAGTTAATGTCCTCTTGACCTTATTTGTTGGGCAAAGACCTCATTCTCTCTTTGGAGGAAAACTGCAAAAACCTCTTAACTAATCTCCCTTCACCAGGTTCTTCCCTGTCATCTCTTGAACAAAAATTTCTCACTTCTTTCTCTGTGCCACTAGGGACATCGTAAAAACTATTGCCATGGAACTTATTCAAGTTCACCTCTATTTTAGACATGAGCTCTTTGAGGGCAAGGTCTACATCTTATTTTATTTGCACATCTGGCTTCTTGCAGTGTTTGGGAACAAAGCGGGTACTCAGTTTGTAGGAAGACACAAAAGGAGAAGAAATTTGGAGAGAACTAGGTAAGAGTTCCTGAGACTACTTTAAAAGTATGACTGAAAACAGTCTCCAAAAGTGTCTCTGTTTCAAGAATTTAGATAGAAGGCAGATGTGAATACTGAGCTCTCAGACAATGTAAATTCATAAATCATGGTGTAGCTGTCATAGACTGTAACTGGAGGAGTTTTTGAAGATTCAACATTAATACCATAATAATTTCCTAAGCTCTCCAATAAAATTTTCTAATTATCTGCATATTTCTTCTCCTTCCCTTACTCTTCCATGTTTGCTATTAACCTAAGCAACTATTATTTCATGTCTTAAAATCACAACACCACAATTGGGTTAATTTCTTACAACACAGACTATCGTACCACAATGTTCCTTGGAAAACAGAAAGTTGGCAAAGCAAACAGATATGTTAAATTCTTTTTGCCAGAGTGCTGATGAAGAATGCGCCAGGGGATATAGTAGTGATCCTGGAAAGAGATATCACTGTATATAAATGCTAAAAAGAAATCTGAATTTAATCTGTGTATTCTTTATGATTAGATGGAAAATTAAAACCAGGTTAACAGTCATGCTGTTCAAGTATTTTGTGGCATCTTAACAGCATATTTCAAATTTTAGTACTGAATTTATACTATGTTTCAAATATCAACATTTTGCCATAACCACAGAACCATTAAAATGTACATTGTCCTTCTCTTGTGGGAATTATATGCCACTTCCTACTTATTAGCTTTGGGCCATGATTCAAAGTACTTAGTATTGCTATTTATGACCCAAAGTAGACAAAGTAAAAATGAACTACAGTCTCTTTTACTTGTAAAATTTAGATAATGTTGTATTTTCTATTTCTATATCTTCATTTTCTTTTAAAAGAAACATTTATCTTGTTTTTTTTGCAGAAGTATTGCAGGCTAATTGTTTAACATTTTGAAAGCAAATAAGAGCAAAACAAACTAAATTAAAATCTCTATAATGTCATGATACAGTGATGACCAATAATATTTTGTTATTTTATCTTATTTATTACTTTATATTTTATTTCAGCTTTTTTTCTATGTAAAAGTACATTAGTTTAATGGGAGTACATTAATTTAATGGAATATCTACAGATATTGTTACATACCCACAAGTTCAAATATTAAAAATATTTCTGCAGTTTAATGTTTAGTTTCAATGAAAGTCAAGGAAAAGAGATAAGACATGTATTATCATAGCACCATCTTATCCAGAAATCTTCTATAACTGTTTTTGAATGAATGAGTTGAGAATGAGGTCAGAATCCAGTTGCCATATGAAAGCCAGTACTTTAGGTGGTGGTGGTGGTGGGTCGTCAGGGTGGCTTATGTGAGAACAGCAGAATCGGAAGCAGGTAGGAAGAAGGGACACAGTGGTGAGGTCCGTAGGTTGGAACAGACAGGGCCTGAGAAGCAGGTCCTGTACAGATAAGGGAGGCTGAGGAATCTTACATCTCTTCTATCCTATCCTGTTTGACATTAATTTCAGAAGAGATAACAAGAGACAAATTGTCATTCTCCTCTTTTTCTGTACAGATTAAAATGCAAATTACTTTAACCACTCACTCATCATCTCTATAATGTCTTTATTTCTGAAGGCAAAGTTTTGTTATGCTGAGCTCCAAGGAAATAAGGGGGAATGGGTATGGAAGGGTCCAGCTCCCACTGAGGATCAGGTGGAGGAGTGCGCACAGCGGGGATCATTGTTGCTTGATGCTCTTGTAGCTCTCAGGCAAAAGTGTTGCCTATTTTTTCTTTCGTATGAATGTCTCATCTAATAAACTAGAAACCCAATGAGAGCTCTGCTATGAACCTCACTTTACATCCAAGGAAAAGGAGATTCAGAGAAGTTAAATCATTTTTGAAGTTTACACATAAAATGAAGGAGCCCAGATTAAAATACAGGACTATTGACCATCAAGGACTGTGTATGAATTAAATCTTTGAAATCATTGAGATAAATTCTGGAATATTAAAATCATGGGAGCTCAGTAGGCTTTAAGCATGTTGACAAAATCCCATAATGGGAAGAACAACTTCCTATCACATACGTGGAACTTGTTTCATCAGGATTTGGTGTCCATCTCAGAAGATCAATCTGTTCAAGATTTTCAGAATTTCTTCTTTTTTTTTTTGCCAGAAATTTGCCATAAGAAAATTATGGATGTTGGATCAATTTTCAACTTCTAAGGCTTTGTGTTCTTAGGAAAAAAATAAAATAGGAAGCTTTGTCTTTTCTCAAAATAACTCTGTAAGGCAATAAAGTAGGCCAGAAAAAGTGTGGGCCTTGGAGATGGATTGAGGTTCAAATTTCAGCAACACATTAATTATCTGTAGACATTGGGCACATGAATGTTTCTGAGTCTGTTTGAATTTTGACATCTGTACAAGGGAATAGTACTCCTTTTCTCATAAATTTGCTATGCTGATTAAATGAGATTATGGATTATGAAAAGCTGTCTAGAAATGTTGGCTGTTGTTAGACAACAACTATTATTATACACTGAAAAAAATCATTCTTCCAAAAAATGCCAGATGTTATTCTTGGTTGTGATTCAAAGAGCATTAATGGTGGTTGCATCCTCAGGGTGATTGCTTTGTAAACCAGGTGTGAAAAGCAGGCACTTTACCAGAGAGTTTCCACAGTCACACCAGCCAACTCATGTAGTTCTAGACCAACTCAAGATGCCATGTGGACCTGGTATCCATCTGCTGTTGGAATAAATCATAATTTATATCTTATTCACAGTTAAACAAAATAGACAAAAGCATCTACTATTGCTTATGCACTGACAATTTGTCTGTTCCCTGTGTAAGTATAGCATCTCAATTGAATGTCTCCACATGTCAGCTTGGAATAACCTGAAATGTATTTCTTTGACCTTGGCCAAATATGAAATGCCCAGTAGAAAATGCAGATCCACTTTTACCTAGGTACTCAATTAACCTAGTATCATATCTGGCTGACCTTTGCTTTTCTAAAAAATTATTGACTCACAGAATAAAGTCTAAATTCTTTAAAGGTGTACATAAAGGCCTTCACAAATTAATCTCTGCTATTTCCTCCTCTTCCCTCCATGCTTTCTACTTTCTAGTCACAGTGGTTTCTCGATCTATAACAACTTCTTTCTTCTCTTGGTTGTCACGTCACCTGCATCAGGTCATCCCTTTACTTTCCAACTTGGATGAACATTACACCCCTGTGTATGATCTGATTCTTGATTAGCTGTCACGGGGCCATCTGACCCACCCTGGGAAGCACCGTGACTGATGGGAAAACAGATGTAAATTATTTTCATGTCTTTTGCTTGTGGACTGCTCCCAGGTGTGACCCATCTGGAGAGGTACTGGGCGAACATGCCTGCTGAGCGACGTGCTCTGTGTCCTTGCTCTTGAAGCTATCGCTGTCGTGATACGTAGCATCACTTGTCACAGTTTCCTTTGATTCCCTTCTCTTTTTGTCACTTTTTGGCTTGGGGTTTGTACATCCCAAATGAAGTGTTAGCTCCTTATTTCTTAGTTCAGGTTCTGCTTTCTAGGAGACCCAGGTTAAAACATGATCATTCCTCAGTTCACCACACTCTCCCACACTTCCGTGTTTTAGGCATATTCTGCTTGAAATGTCCTCCAGTCTCCATTATTCTTAAGATCCAGTTCAATTCCCCTAGTGTAAGGTACAGCTGGTGTCAAAAAGACCTGTTAGGACTTTCCCAGCCAAATAGTGTTGATCAATTATAATTTTAAATATGACCCTATGCCCTCCAGAGGGGCATGGACACTCAGAGAAGTGGGTCGTGGAAGGCGCTGGGGCAGAAGGATGAGCTCATAACTTGGAACCAGGAGGGCGATAAGAAGTAACATTTGTTGGGTGCACTATTGTAGGTTTTTCATTAACAGTGTTGTAGGATAGGCATTATGTCTTCGTTTCGCATACAAGGAAACTGAGGACACAGAAGTTTTCGGTAACTGACCCAGTGCTGCACAACGCAGAAGAACTGAACATTAGAGGTTGCTGTTTGTATACCTGCTGTCATCACCCTTTTCAGATGTGGTGCGGGGAAAGGTCTCCAGGAGGAAGAGTTTCGCACTTGAGATGATTTCTCACCTTTGCCTCCATCTGTTTCCATTTTTGTTGACATAGTCACTATATATTTGACTATGTCAGGCACAAGACCAATTCCTGAAAAGGAAAACCATTTCTCACATTGCTCTTCTGGCTGGCTAAGACCATGTAGAGTTAACAGTGGTAACTGAGATGGGCAGTTCAACAGTTAATGTCTGGTGGCATAAACTATCCCACGGAGATGAACAACTGTGAGAATTTCAGCATATTTGACTTTGGCAGGCCTAGAGGGCAGCAAATGTGCCTCCTGACATATGAAGACTTCCCATTTGATTTGACATCAATTGAAAAGGTTAAGAACGTTCTAAACCTTCCCAATCCCTTCTCCTGCAGAGATAATATCACATCATTTTTGAGGAGAGCAAAAAGTTTATTTTGTGCACTTTTCAAATTTGAGAACTCAGACACAAGTTCTTAAAATTTCAACAGTTCAACAGAATGTTCAGATAAAAGGTTGTGAAAGCTTTTTTCCTTTCTGTTGTCTCTTTTAATTATTACTGTTGAGAAGCCACTTTGAGAGAAAGACCTTTCTTTTCTCTTTTCATGATAAAGACTCAAGCCCCAAGAATAAATTATTTCACATAACAATTTATTTAGAAAAGAAGTCCATGTGAAAATTCCTTAATCTTTTGCAGAGCTCTTCTACAAAAAGGAAGTATTAAAACGTAATAATAAGGAATTGGGGCCCAACGAATTGTGATTGTTGGGAGAAAAATATAAAAGCAGAGTTTTACTTTAGGCTGTTCCATTTCAGAGCTTCCTTCTTAACAGCACTGTTTTTCATGTCTCCTGATGTATTAACCAGAAGTCTTTTCTCCTCCTCTTCTGTCTAGTGGCCATGTCCTGCTTTCTTTGTAAATTTAACAGGACTGAAATGGAATGCATACCTTCTCTGAAAGCCCACTTTCCCTCTTGGCCCCACCTATTTTTAAAGGAATGGCCTTTTCTTCACCCACTGCAATTAGCCACCTTGAAGTCCCCTGATCTGTCAGATCGCCTTTCTCAAGAGTCACCCTTCTCAATAGCAGCTACTTTTCTCATGTGCTTTTTCATTCTTCAAGCCATCATGCCCTTTTAGGCCATTCTCTGTTCACACATACATCACTGACATGGTCTCTAAATTCACTTTCCCTCATCTGATCCAACCTTCGTTGCTTCTCATGGCTTGTAGTAGGAGATCCAAAACTCTGTGATTTTAATTAACCAATGCCACTGCCTGTGGAACTTCATGATCCCTCGTTTCTGGCTGAGCAATTCTTTTCATGGGTCTCCTAAAGCATGATGATATTCCAGACACTATTTTAAGCACTGTTTCACGTGCCATTGAATTCAGTCCTCACAATGGTATAGTGAACAAGAGTGTTGGCTGGTTATATTGGGTACTGAATTTGGGCAGGTAGTGTAACTTCTCCATGTGTTTGTTTCCTCATCTGTAAAATGAGATACTACTAGTATCTACCTCATTGAGTCATTGCAAAGATTTAATGCAGGCACATATTAACAGTGCCTAACCAATGAGGCATGCTCAGTAGATGTTGGCTGTTAGGATCATAGACTTTGAGGTACAGACAGGTTAAGCAATTGTCAAGTTTCTCTAACCATTTAGTGACACCAGAATTTGAATCAAATGTCTCTTCAGAATATATTAAACATTATATAGTATAATGTTTAGTGCAGCTTCTCTTCACACCATTTATGCCTATAGTTGCTCCTCCATCTCTTTCCTTTAAGGAAAAGCTTAGACCTCTAGGACTTTTAGTAGCCATACCCTTCCTGTACTGAGATGCCATGTAAGCCACGGAGAGGGAGCAGGTGGCCCCAGTTTGTGTCTCTAGCCACTTCATCTTGACTCCTGGCCAGGAGGCTGTGATTGCCATCTGATGACCCTTCCTGTACTCTGAACACTTGTGTGAAAATGCCTGAGTATAAGTCTCTTGCTAGAAGTAGGATGGAAGTAGAATGCTTGAATTGAGGCCCTCACTGTGGGAAGCAGATTAATGCATTTTTCTCCACATCATTAAAAAGTCTTCTAAAGAGGTACAACCTGTACTTTAGAATGACAGAGCTGGCTGAGAGACCCAGTGTCCCTTCAGGGATAACCGTTTGGTGAAAAGAGTCCATTTTCAGTGCATGGGTCATGTTCGTGGCTCAAAGATTTCTATTATACTTCTGACTAGTCATTTCCCAGACAGGAAGAATCTCTTGGGAATCTTAATTATTAAATAGTACCAGGAAAAACAGTTTAGGCAGAGAAACGTCCCTAGAATGCTGGAGATAAGAAAAGAAAGGATGAAACTAATATTTTGTGTGAGGATCTCTTCTGTGCCATGCATTGTCATATATACCTTAATTCAGTCCATAAAAATGTGACGAGCACTTAATGTGCCAGGAGCCTGTGAGAGGTCCTGGGATGCTGGGATTCACATGGCAGGCATGCTCCTTTCCTTCCTCAGCTGTGGAGCTTAGAAGCTAGCAGAGGGAAAGGTGCAGAGCAAGCATTTATATATTCTTTTCCTCGATTCCTGAGAAACAGAAACGTATTTCCATTTACCAATGTGGAAACTGAGGCCCAGAGATGTGAGCTATCTTGCTTAATATCTCAGGTCCATTAAGTTAAGAAGCACAGTTTCATACCCAGTTCTTTCTAGACATTAATTTTGATAACCCTTCATTTGTCCCAGAATTTCTTATGCCATTAATTCTGTGGTTAGCTTTGTAGTTCACATTAAGTTAAACAATAAATTTCAGAGGCAAGCTTGTGAGATTTTGACTTATATTGGATTGTTTTTCAGGAAATAAGCCAAATCCTTTCATTCAGCCTACTAAACTTTCTCAACATCAGAGTTTTGAGTATTGACTCTCTTGCTAAAGCATCAGCCATACTAGGCATAATTATTTCTGAATAACTCAATAACAATCAAATTTTTTCTGCCTAGTCCTTTAAAGAGTATATATGGATTTAAAATAAAATTAGTTCTACATTAAAAAGTGGCTCAAATGCTAGTATTTAATGCCCCAGCAAATAGATTCCCATTGAAATGCCTGAAAAGACATAAAAATAGAGGACATTTTATATCCTCCTTGGAAAAATAGGACAGGATGTGTGTTTGCCAGAATAGGCTTGAGAAAGCTTCTCTCAAGTTCTTCTGCATGTCTGTCACAACAAAGTTATTCCTCACTCCTCCCCTCCTTCAGGTCTTTTCTGGAATATTTCCTTCCCATGAGATCTGATATTCAAAATCTCCTAGCCCTCTTCCTCTGATGCTACAGTTTTTTTCTTCTCTGGTTTGTTTTCTCCACAGCTTTAAAAAAAAAATCACCTGCCATGCTATCAGTTTAGCTTCATTATTTGTTATTGTCTATCTTGTTTTGTACCACTAGACAGAAACTCCATGAAGGAAGAGTTTTCTTTTTCCTTTCATTTTTCCATTGCTATATCCCTATTGCCTAAAACCAGGTACTAAATCAATATTTCTTAAATGAATGAATCTATTTTACTGATGAAGAAACTGAGGTCAGAGGATACTGTACTCTCATTCTGCCTTACTTCAGGTTCATCATTATGTTTCTGAGATCTCTCCGTGTTGCTATGCATAGATCTAATTAATTCCTCTTAGCACAATGTTAGGTAATCAGAACATGTCAGTCTTATTTTTCCATGTCCCTCCCCCATAGATGGGCATTTGGGCTGTTTCCAGTACTGACATGACAGCTTGGGGATAGGGGCTGCATCGGATATTTTCAGTTGGCCCAGAAGTGCAGAACTCAGCAACGGCCTAAAGCTGAGGACTAAGGGCACTGAGTCCATCTCATTCTCTGTGCAGAATCCTCAGCTGCAGATGCCACCTGCTTCTCTGCAGGGTTTGCTTCTCCCACTGGACAGAAGGAGAAGTGTGGAGGAGAGGGGGAGGTGGCTCTCAGAGAGTGCTGTGTTCACAAAGAAAAGCTTGTCCTCACCTACCCTTGTGTGTGTATGAGGGGGTGGGGAGGTGTCCTTTTCCTGAATCCAAGATGAGTCAACAGGGGTGCCCAAACTGTCCACCTACTACTGAAATGTAATCCACTACATTTTCAGCTTGGGAACTTCTCTTCTGAAAGTTGCCCCAACTCTGGGACGTTGGACTAAGGGCAGGAGGCCAAGGGCAGATGCAGAAGGAGCATCAACTAAGCAATCTGAATCTCCTCTATTCAGCATGGCAAAACTAGCTTATTTTCTTTCAGGTGAAGGGGACATTTCTTTGGTGGTTGTATTTAAAGGTGTGAATTGAAATTTCGTAAATTGTTTGTTGGTCTTTCATCTTTCATCATTGACTTGGAAGTTGTTTTCTTTCTTCTTACTTTAACCATGTTCTCTTAAAGGCCCAAAGTTTCAAGCAAAAGGGCTGATATAAGTGATTTTGTGTGTGGTTATGTAACTTACTATGAGGGCACAATGTCCCTAAAATATAAAGTGAGTAAAATCATGATGCATTCAGGAGCTCCAGTGGGACAGAAATAAGTTTTGATTATTTATAATGAAACAGTTCTATTTGAGGGCTTGAATGAATTAGAGTAGACAACTAAATAGAGTAACTTTTAGATACATTAAGAACAGCATCCATGTTTTCTTTAAAGTGCCTTGAGTAGTATTTAGTATAATGTAAAAGATCAGACTTTATCAAAAAGACATATACACCCCTATGTTTATCGCAGCACTCTTTACAATAGCCAAGGTATGGAAGCAGCCTAAGTGTATCAGTAGATGGATGGATAAAGAAGAGGTGGTACATATACACAATGGCATACTATTCATCCATAAAAATAAAAGAAATCCTGCCATTTCCAACAACATGGATGGAACTAGAGCATATTATGTTCAGTGAAATAAGCCAGGCAGAGAAAGACAAGTACCAAATGACTTCACTCATTTGTGGAGTATAAAAACAAAACAAAACTGAAGGTACAAAATAGCAGCAGACTCACAGACTCTGAGAACAGACTAGTGGTTACCAAAGGGGAGGGTGGGTAGGGAGGGAAGGAGAAAGGGATTAGGGGGCACATAATTTGCAATCACAATATAGGTATGTCATGGGGAAAGTAGTACAGCATGGAGAAAACAAGTAATGACTCTATAGCATCTTACTATGCTGATAGATAGTGACTGCAATGGGGGGGTAGTGAGGACTTGGTAATATGGGTGAATGTTGAAATCACAATGTTGTTCACGTGAAACCTTCATAAGATTGAATATCAATGATACTTTAATAAATTTTTAAAAATCACAGAATATATATATGAAGTGATTAAAAATATCAGCTCATAATGCAATATCAAGATCATTTATATATGACTTAGTTAATAATGCATTTCCCATTAGACCTTATTACTTGTTTCTGTACATTGATGGTGCCATTTCAGATTTGATTATATCTTCTACCCAGAGTCCCTTCATCTAGAATTTCTTACCATCATGTTTTCCGCTAGTGCTGGGACTGTTAGTGTTTGTGAATGTTTGTTAAAAGGCTATAGAGTTTTTAGCAAAGTTTTACAGAACTGAAATAATGCATTTAAAGGTTCTGACTCTTTACTCTGATTTCTCCTCACTCTTTTCCAAATCTGAATTGGCTTTGAAGTGGCTTTCATTGCCAAACTTTTGATTAAGTAAATGCCATAGCTGGAAATTAAATTAGAAGCACTTATCAGATTGCAGCCAACTGATATCGATCTCTAAATGTAACCTATATATTCATAGCAGTGCATGCAGGGTGTGGGCTTTCTATCTATGAAATGAACTGTATTAATAAATTGGGTATGCTACGTTCTTCATCATGCTTTTAGCATCCATTAACCAATTACTAAAGAGTTGGGGGTTGGTCAGAGAAAGATAATGTGAATGCTGCAGATTTTTAAATGTACAGTATTAGCGAAGGGGAGAGGGTATTGCTCCATTCCCTTCTTCAGAGTTCCTCCTTAGGAATTCTTTCCTGAAGGTGTTTCTCTACTGCCCATCAGCAGTAGGTATCTCGAACTTACTATATGCACTTGAAGTTGGTTCTTCTCTGGAGAAATGCTACTGTGGGCAGAGTTTCCTTTACATTACAGCTCCTTGGGTGTTTGTGGCCAATCACAAGGCATTAGAGGAGCTGCAGCCAATATTCCCCCACCAGCCCTTTGCCCATCACCTTCAATTACAGAGAACAGGTGTCCCACCAGACAGCTGCAATGCTGAGGGGGCATCTGCCGCTGCCAGGTTAGTGCCCAGACTCTGCAAGTGAATGGTCAGATTGCTGCCTGTGGGCGCCAAGGTTTAGAATTTCCTGTGCAGGGGCACTACCTCCAGCTCAGCAGGTGAAAAAGAACTTCTGTTGATGCTTTCTTTCTGAGGGGGAGGGACTGCTAGTGCACAGTGAAGCCCGAATTAATTGGATGTCAGCCCTGACTTTGCTGTCAGGAGGACCATGATAACTGGGTCATTCTTATTTTAATCCCAGCTAAGGAAATTGGGAGATTAAAATAATTGCCTGGATATTTCTAGGGCAAAATAGAGAAGCACTGTGTTCCCGGATAAAGCTGATCTCTTGGCTAAATCTCGTCTTATTCTCACTTCATTCTCTTTCAAGCTCCTCCTCCCCCTCCCTGGCTCTGCGACTTCACTTATCTGAAATATTGAATGTAGTGAAAAAGAACTTTGGAGTTAGAAAGATTTGGCTCATATCCCCAATTTTCTGCTACTAGCTGGTGTGGCTTTCGGACCAATTGCTTTATTTGTTGATCCTCCATTTTCTCATCTACCACATGGGATGTTGTGAGAATTAAATAATGAGTTAATTGATACAAATAGTCTTGTACCTGGTACACTGTGGGCACATCATTAAGAACTAATCCCTTTGTCTCTCCCAGTGTCATATCTCCATTTTATTCATACTAGGGCTTCACAGCACTAGCCCACAAAGCTTCAAAGCTTGTCCTGATACTCTGAGAACATCTTGGATTGTAAAAATAATAAACCACATCAAGCACTATTCAACTCCAGGCAAAATTAACTCTGTAGCTATTATGTCACTCAATGACTAGCTGACTAATTGGTCGATTGATTCATTCATTAAAAATTTGTCTCATAAGCAATATTGTATTTTGGATGCTGGCTATATCAGAAGATGGGAAAGAAGGTCTTTCAAGGAAATAAAGGAGAGTTAAGTCTGGGAAGATAGAAAACTTCTCAAAGGGAAAAAGAAAAATGTGCTATACATATTTGTTACTTTATAACTAATTTCTGTAAAACAAAAATAAAATCTTACCCCAGATGATTTGTTTTGAAGTTGTATATTTTCATCTCTTTGGCTTTCTCACGGTGGGTACCTTTATTCTCTAGGCATCAGGATGTAGAAGTTATGAACACAGATACATAGAGTCTCGTCTAGAACCAGACTCACTGGTTTTATAATTTAGGCTTAGTCACTCACTGCCTATATGACCATGGGCAAGTAACTTAGCCTCTCTGTGCCTCAGTTTCCTCATTGGTAAATTGGGATCTACAACAAGTAATCACAAGGGTTTTTGTGAGTATTAAATGGGCTAATATAAGTAAAGCATTCAGAACAGTGATGGGCATAAGTCCTAGAGTATTAATAGTTACCCCTAGAGTATGAATAGTTAGCACTATAAAACATGTCTAAAACCCATTATTATACTGCATCTTTTCTAGATTCTCAGTAGTCTAGGTGATTTTGTTCAGATTTACTTTCTTTCATTGGTATTATGCAACAGGAGTACATGAAATATTCTAATATATAGCTGGCCTTAAGATTCCTATATACCATCCCTACCCCTCTCTCCAGCTCCTTTCCTTTAAGAGCTGCAGAAAAACTAAGTCGATAGAGAATAAGTGTTGGGTAGGTATTTGGTGGGCTGTGAAGGGTGGCTAGTTGTATATCTAAATGCTGAAATGATGGAATGAAATTGGCCAGATTATTCCTGTAATGACTTTACCAGCACTAATGAAATGCAGTGGACCCATTTCCCTCCATAGGACACATCTGGCGCAATTTCCCCTTTGGCCATAAATATCCACAGCCACAGACGGCTGAGAAATAACCTCTTTGCTTAATTTCTCATAGTCCCCTGATAGAAAGGGGATTCTTTCACATGATTATACTTGATGTGAAAGAAAATGACAGTGTTCCTATTCAGTTTTAATCAGATTGTTTTTCTCTGTTATATATAATGCTTAGGTTATTTTTATTCACTTAAGCATAATAGGATAATTAACTAGAGTTTTAACAGGTTTAATTTTCCCTGTCTTTAAAATTGTGCTTTCTTTTAATAGTATTGAGTATGAGAAAATGAAGGCATGTATTTATGTAGTTACTTATTTTTATGATTTGTACTCATGACATTAGGTAGCCTTAACTCCCACAGCCTCACTAATTGCATTTCTTCAAGTGTAATATTGCTCAGGGTCAAGGGAAGGATAGAACTGCTGTGTCTCAGGCTATCACGTGCTCTCCCTGGACGATGGTCCACAGCAACAGGTAGGAGCTGATGGCATTACATGTTATTTTCCCAGTTCTCTCTTGCTTTATGTGGAATTAAAACTCCCACGCTAATCATTCTTCATCAGTTTTAGTTTTAATAATTTGAATCTACAATGCCTTAATTTACACAACTTCCAAGGAGTCATGTAGAATCCTTTACAGTAAGTAAGCTCTATATGGTGCACCAGTAAATGGATCTCCGGGGCTGAAAATGCCCTGGTGTGTAGCATAGCCCCCAAGATAAAAATGTTCCCACTGTGGCCGATTTCAAGATACCAGTGTGATGTCACATGTGAAATTGGGGAGAGATCTGTATATTTGGTGCTTGAGAGCCAATGAGGCAGCTCCAGTATGCTACTGCCTTTATAACTAACAGCGTATTTTAACCAAGAAAAGGAATCAGTATTCCAAAATTATTCTATTGCTAGTTGAAGGACACTATATATGTATGTATAAATGTGTGTATATGTATATGTACATGTGTGTCTATATATGTAAATACATATACTCTTTATATATATACAGGATATATTTTATATCATATATGTCTATATATCCTTTCTTTTTGTAGCCAGAATTTTAGGCATTTTGATTTCCTTGGCAACCGAGTATCATGTGATTGCAAGTGAAATCCAGTATAACAGCTTTCCTCCTTTGGAGAAAATCTAAATGAATAAAGAGATTAGGTATAAAAAATCTTCACAGTTGGAGAGCTGCCTTCTTCTCAGGTTGCTTTTTTAAGCCAGGTGTTCTTAGATTAAAAAGAAGAAAACAGAGCATTGTCCTGGTAGCCTGGTTTTTAGTTTAACTGTATTTAAATGAATAAGGTCTAATCAGTGAGGCATCTCCCTTTCCACTTCCTGAAAGCAGACTCAGATTGCTGTGAAGTGTGATTTTTTTTTTTTGGATCATTCAAGTACCACTCTGTAGGGAACTTCTCTTAGACTGACAGGTTATACCTGGGGCAGGACACAGCTTGGGAAGCTCTCAGTGCCTTGACAGTTCTGACTGTCTTTATTATCCTGAATGTAGCTGTGCATGGTGCCTAGTGGTATTCAGCTGGCTGTGGTTATGCATCTGTCCATAATCTTCCAGTGTAATGGTGCCCTTGGACTCCTCTGAAATTTGGTTTACCAGGTATACATAATCATAGGCATGTTAGGAGGAGGAAACAAATTGGCTTTGCTCCACTGAAAAACTTGACCTGATGGAACACTGAGGCTCATTCTTGTTATCCAAAGGGATTATAATGTGACCAGGACTGGTTACCTGATTTACAGGACCCAGGGCAAAATGAAAATATAGGCTCCTTGTTAAAAAATATTGATAATCTTAAGGTAGTGACAGCAGAGTATTAATCCAAGTGTGGAGCCTTTCCAAGTGCAAGGTCTTGAGTGACTACTCAGGTTGATGCTCAGGAAACTGACTCTGGAGGTCAGCACAGGTCCTCTGCGTCTTCTTCCCACCATCCCATGGAGTTGCCATGATGTTGGAGCTGGACAGCTTCAGCAGGGACAAGATGTACCTGCGGTGTGGGAGGCTTCCATCAACATGGACAAGAAAGTTTCCAATCCTTAAATAAAAAATGGGATTCAGCATTTGTTTCCAAAAGACACTCTGGGCAGAGAATTATATAGCAGCAGAATGATCAGTCAGAAGAAATCCAATAAAAAGAAACTGCCGTGATGTGAAGTCCAGAGAGGCAAACCTGGGGCTTCTCCAGCCAAGAGGAGTCAGAAACCTAAAGTCACAAAGATTCAGTGAGAACAATCTATCTAGTCTACCCTGTAAGCAAGAACTAAGCAAAAAACAGAGGCTCGTTTACTGCCAGGATTCCTATAAAGGCAGCACTCAAACAAAAGACTATAAAATCTGTGAAACTGGCTTCTAGGTAACTTGGTGGAAAATGCTTAATTAGCAACATCGAGAGGTTAAAATACAGTTTGCACTCCTTTTTTTTAATTAAAAATTTTTATTTTGAATTAATTATAAACTGTTTAAACATTTTAATTATAAATGATAATTAAAAATGAACATTTAACTTTATAGCTATATTTGCTGAGAAACCTTTTTTATTTTTTGTTGATTTTTTTACTGAAGTATAGTTGTTACGCAATGTTATACAGTTATATACATTATTAAATGCTCTCCCCAACTAGTGTAGTTACTGTCTGTCAAAATGGAATAATGTTACAGAACTATTGACTATATTCTCTATGCTGTACTTTCATCCCCATGATTAATATATATTCTGGTTGAGATCTTGTGCTTTTTTATTCCCCTCATCTATTCCACCCACCTGCCCCAACCCCTCCCCCATGGTAACCACCAGTCACTTCTCAGTGTGTATGATAGACTCCCTTTTTAAAAACTGTCAGTATCCTCTTATGACCCATGTATTACACAGATCTGTTGGGAATGATTATTCCTACTGCAAAGGATTCTCCAGAGCAGGATTGTGTCTAAAGGCCGGCTGTCACATAAAAATGTAAAGAGTTGACAGTTCTTATTCTTCTACCTTGATATGAATGACAATTGGGGACAGCACTAGAAAATGTAGAGGCAGGAAATGGTAGCTGGCTGAGTGAGAGTCTGGATACCAGGGAGGACGGGCGAGGGGCGCCAGTGTGGCGACGCTCCTCTAGGGCTGACCAGGGTGTTGGGAAATAATCAGGTCCATCGCCGGTGTTGGTCTTTAGACTTGCTGGAAGATACACTGAGGCAGACTGAAAATTCTAAGCGTTTATTTGAGCAGAATTGATTTGACTCAGGCAGTGCCGAGCAGTGTCGGGCAGGTTGGGAGCACTCTGCTGGCAGGAGCCAAGGGGAGACTTAAACAGAGAAGGTAGGGAAGCAAAGAAAGGAAGTTATCTGACTGGCTATAACTTAATGTCTAGTTGGCTGCATGTGACTGGCTGTCCTCAGCGCTTTGATTTCATAACCCTGAGGCATTTGCAGGCTTAGATTTGGGTTTGCTTGGGTAGGCCGGCATGGCATCAGCGCCACATCAGTTAAATTCACTTAACAGACCGCCTCTCTCAGGCTGCACACCACGGCTCACAGGGTTCTCTTCCATGGCTGCGACACGTCCTGGAGGCTGAGGCCTGGCGGAGGTTCTGGCTGTAGCTCGTGGCTCTCTTCTGAGCTGCAGACTCAGACTTCATCTCTCACCACACTGCCAGTCACGCTGAGCTGCTGTGGAACAGATCACACCGTGCCTTTCCACTTGCTCTTCTCTCTACCTAGAACTCCACTGGACAACGAACTACCGACACACCCATTCACTGCCCTTCTAACTTGCTAACTCCCTAGATCCTTCTAGACTCAGTGCCAGTCTAGTTCTTCTGGCTGTGTCCCTCATTTGTCTTTCTGATTTTTACGTCCTTTCTCTAGTACCCTCTGCCACTGCCTTCTTTCCTACAGTACTTACAACAAACTGTCAAGATTAATTGTTTCTGTCTCCAAAACAAGAGCTTCTTGAAAGGCCAGGGCCAACCAGGTCATGTTCTGTTATGTTTTCAGTGCCTTAGCCCCATGCCTGTGGCACAGTGGTGCTCAATAATTATATGTTGGATAAATGAATACATAAGTAATTAAATGGACACTAAAGTTCCAGAGGGCCAGTGAAGAAGTGGTCTCCCCATGCCAGGCTCTTCCTCTGAGAAAAATAGTTTGGGAGTGCTTAGTGGAGAGTTGAGCAGTGTAATCATTATTTTCATGCAGTTTAACTAGTCAGTTGCTACTGAGGACACCTTTGGTGGAGTAAACCTGGAACTCTGTCTCTGTGAGGGGTGTGGGGAATGTTTCACATCCCTATGCCAGCTGTATGTCAATACAGCCTTTAATCATGACTGTTCTGGCCAGGAGTTCAGAGTACTCATACCTGGGCCTTCTCATTCATTTGCTCTCTTGCATTTTCAACAGTGTTTCCTTCTGCACTACTTCCATAGCATTCAGGAAATTGCCAGGATGGCTGAATGGAGAGAATGGCTTCCTGCTGTGCACCCTCACTGCCCCCAGGACTACGACTGGGACTCTGGAAAGCAGTGTGGTGGCGACTCACTGGCTGCGGCTCCCTCTCCTCTCTCCTTCCTGCTTGACACTGACTTTGGCCACTCATGTTTCGCTGGGGCAGCCGAGTCCTCTGTGCTGGGTTTATTCCCTGCTGAAATAACTCCAGAAAATGGGACCACCTGCCTCAACTGTGCAGTTGCTCTGTAAGGCTAGACCAAGAGGCCAAGTGCTAGATAAATGAGAACGTGAATGGAGTGAGTTAATTTGAATGACCCAGGGTACCCACAGGGTCAGGGTTCCCTCCTGTGGTAACTCCTACTTCTTGACTTCAGCACCCAAGTGAACAAACAGGTGACTGGACAGCTAAGCTTGTCTAATTTTCTAATGTTCTTCCTACTGTGTGTTAGAAAGAAATATATTTGCAAGGAAACAAGATTTATAAATCCCACAAGTTCTGAAGGAGGTAGATTATGAAAGTCCTACATTGTAGACCCACGGATGGCACCAAAGATTGTTAGAATGAGGAGGAAATTTGAAGAAAGTTCAACCCCTTGATTTCTTAGATAATAAGAATAATTAGCATTCTGTGAGAATTTACTGTGTACTGGTATAAGTATCATCTTTCTATTATCTCATTTAATCTTAAAAATAACTTGGGAGGTAGGTCTTGTTTTTCTCTTCTTAAAGATGAGGAAAGTGGTGTTCAGAGAAGTGAAATAAATTCCTTGATGTCATATAACTAGTGGGCAGTGGAGCCAGAGCAGGATCCACAGGACTCATACTTTCACATTCGTATTAGCTGCTACTTATTTCAGGGTCTGCCTGACACTGGGATGAACCCTTCACATGCACAAAACCATGAAATCTTGACTTTGAGAGATAGATATTGTTTTTTCTCTGCTAGGTAGATTATGAAACCGAGACTCAGAGAGGCCAAGAAGCCTATTCAAGGTCACACAGCAGAATTGGAATAGAAATCAGGCCTTTTTTTTCAGGCAAGTGTTCCTTTAATTCTCTCACAGTATGTCAGTGTTTCTTAAAGTCTTAGGAGGTATATTTGACAGGTGTTCATTTCCCAGTCCTAGAAGGTGGGGGAAAGTTAATGTGCCACTGTTATTTAGCACTTTTCCCATCCCCTGAATGTTCTCTCCCAGTTATCATAGGGGTTCTGGAACTGCACCCCAGAATCCTTTGCCAGCAGGGTTCAGCTTTAGATTCCACAGATGAAAGGAATTAGCAGAAGATTTGGGAAAGGATGAGCAGCAGAAATCATTCTCTCTTTCATCCCATCTCCTACTGCTCCCCTCATTTACTCTAGTCTGCTTGTCCTCTTTGCTGTTTCTCAAACTCTCCAAGAATACTACACTGTCAGGGATTTTGCACTTGATCATCCTTCCACCTGGATTGGTCTTTCTCAGACATCCACATGGCTTTCTCCATCACATTTCCATAATGTCTTTCAAATCTTTGCTCATATGTTCCCTACTTACTGAAGTCTTCTCAGAGCACCTTATTTAGAATTGCAAAATTCATCCATCCATATGCTGTCCCCCATTCCTTGCTTCAATTTCCTTCACAGCATGCATCATCATCTGATATATATTTTACCTTTTAATTTATTTCAATCTATTTCCACTGGAATTTAAGCCCCACAAAGACAATGACTGTGTCTTTTAATTATTGATTCCCTAGTCCAGAAACATACTTGGCTCAAATTAGGCACTCAGTAAATATTTCTTGAATGAATGGGAATAAATACTGCCTCTGACGGGTGACTGACCACAGGTGGTGACGCTGTGAATGTGGCACTGGTGCACTCCTGAAAAGTCAATCATAAAAATCTCATTTGTTTTGATTCAGAGCCTGCCATTACTTGCCTTTATTCCTGCTCTTTCTTGACACTCTGATATGTGAGGGCATCTGTGTTGGATAAGAGATCCAATTTTTCCATAAAAAATGCAGATGGAGTTATCAGGAAGGCAGTTCACAGCAGGGCTACTCCTTCTGCCAAGCATTTATAAGATCCCCTTTGTCATGGCAGTCAGTGATGTACCAAAGGGGAGGCAGTCAGGGCTGCCTGCCCTGATGGGGAGGAGCATTTCACCACTGACAATGTTTAGGATTGCCCGTGCATGGTGGTAATAGAAAGCAGACTGACTTGCAGTTGGTTTTATTTATAGTCTTTTACATAAAATGCACTCCTTATTGCCTTCACATGTTGTGGACCACACCCACTGCTTTCCCCCAGTATACTACAGATAGCATCAGAAAGGTGGCTGAGGGTTTGAAGCTGACCTCTAACAGGTGTGACCACAATGACTGGGTGCTCACAGTCCACTCCATCACTGGTCATTTGCAAGGAAACCTAATGTGGGTACTGATGCAGATCTTGAATTTCTTCAGTTTGTTCACTGCTCCTGATGGCTCATCCTTATTTCCAAGTCCTGAATTTCCATGTTGGGGGTCAGGGCAGTTCTGGGTGTATTACCTATTGCTTTGTAACAAATTATTCTAAAGCTTAATGGCTTAAAACATTTATTTTCTTGGAGTTTTTGAATGCTAGGCGTCTAGGCTGCTTAACTGGGTCCTGTGCTTCAGGGACTTTCACAGGCTGCAGTCAAAGGGTAGGCTGGAGCTGCAGTGTCATCTCACGTATCAACTGGGGAAGCATCCACTTCCAAGCTCACTCACATGGTCATTAGACAGCCTCTGTTCCTTAAGAGTTGTTGGACTGATGGCCAGAGACTACTCTCAGTTCCCTGCCACGTGGGCCTCTTCATAGAGCATCTCACAACATAGCAGAGTGAGCAAGTTTGAAGGCAAGGAAGAACACCTGCAAGGAGAGAGAACTAGCAAGACAGATGTCACGGTTTTTATTACTGATCTCAGAAGTGATGTCTCATTATTTTATTGTATTCTGTTAGTGAGAAGCAAGTCACTAGGTCCAGCACACATACATACATGGGGAAGAGATTATAGAAGGGTGTGAGTACCATAAGGCAGGGATTATTGGGAGTTATTTCAAATGTTGCCTACCACGTTGGACTTCTTTGTTAGTTTACTCCACATAGTTTAGGCATGGATTGACCTTGAGAGTGGTACTTTCCTAAGCCAGATCCTATTTTTGCTATGCCTTGTAGGACTTCCTCAATTCTTCTAGTTGATTAATGGGTTAGTGATTAATGGGTTTATTTTCTGGGGTATGCAGAGGATGAAAATTTTTTCTGCTTTGAAATTTCAAAGGGAATTTGGAAAAGAAGGAAGTGGAATATGTAGGATCAAGCATTATTTTTATGTGGAAGTTTTTGATTAATTTTAAAGAGATAGGCGATACAGGCCTTGAGGTCCTGCCTATAACTATGTCTTGCTATTGTCTTTATGCATAAAAGATTTACATGAATATCAAATATTGATATGTATCAATCAACTCATTTCACTCAAAACTTTGCTGATGTTAGTTCACTACCTTCTACAATTGTTGTTATAGAGGAAAAGTCTGAGGCTAACTTGGTCTTTGGTCATTGCTGGTAGATGCTTTCATTGCCCTCTTCACATCACCTAAGTATTCACCATTTCAGTATGTGCAAAAGTATCCTGCTACAGTCATCTTTGAGTTTCTGTCTGAGGGCTTCTCCCAGCATGTGGGCTGAAGATGGATGGTAGTTCAAGATAAATATCTCAGCTTCCTGATTCCTTGGGTGGATAATATGGAGATGTGCTCTGTATTCCTAGATTTCTCCATTAGGATTGAGCCCCTGTTGCCCATAGCTGTAATCAGAAGATCGCTTTGATGATTCCTTTCTCTTCCTTGTCTCATATACCCGTGTCCCCGTAGGTGTTTCCTGGGATCACCAAACCTGCTCAGAGCCTGCTCTTGGGGGAAACCACTGGAAGACAATTCTTTATAGGTGAGTTTGTTCAAATATAGGTAACCTTGTTCAGATGTTTGAAAGATTTTAAAAAATCCATCTTAATTACTAAAAATTTTGTCAGGTTATCCTAGAGGTTATATGTCTTTACTTCATTCTTCCTGGACTTTATAAACCTTTTAAACAAATACATGCACTGGCCTTCCCTGAGCTCAAGGATTTTATTAAACTATAGCTTTGATTATGCTTTGTCAACTTATTTTGACTTCGTATTCATAAAGTTAAATTTTTTCTGGTCTCTCCTCTAATATCACCAAATACCTGAAAATTCTTTCTCCATTCTCTTCTTCCATATCTGTAATCATCTTTCATTACCTACATGCATTTGTCCTTATTCCCTGAATTTAAGAAGGCTTTTTCAAGTTTGTTACCCACATCACTCCTTTAGCATTCTGCAGCATATGTTTTGCTTTTTGCTCCCTTAGCATGGTCTAAAACTCTGCTATTATGTTTTCCCAGTTCCTCATTATCTTATCCATCTCCCCTTTCATCTCATCTCATCTTTCAAAATGACTCATTTTGTTTCACATATGACATATATTTTACACTTCATTGAAATTTTCTGAAATTTTTGTTTAGGTCCCACACTTAATGGTATTGTAGAGGTATTTTCCTCTCTGGGTCTTCTGCCTGCTACTTTTCCCTCTTGTTCTGTAGTTTTATTTTATTTTTTTCACGTTGACATTTCTCCTCTCATCCTTGGTAAAGATAACATCTGTCTAGACTTAATGTTAATCAACAGATAGGGTGATTGCTTTGGCCTATGTGCTTCCTCCTATTTGTACAGTGATCAAATCCCTTTCTCAGATGCCATTTTGGAAGAGGGAAGATTCATGTATATAGGTCCTAGATAAATTTCCATTTTCAAGCAAGCATGAACTCAGTGAGGGCTTCTTTGTTGCCTAATTTTCTGGGATGTGAAAAACCATAATTAAATTTCCTAGGGTGATCCATGCCTTTTTAAGTTGTGACCACTCTTAGCCCCAACCCATTTCCTGCCCAATTATTTTCATGGATTTACAGACACTGCAAGGATGTAATAAAATCCCAGTGGAGGTGGGAAGGAGTAGTTTCAGAAGTTCAGAGATCTTCGCATTCCACAGCACAGTCTAAGCATGATAGAGGGATGATGTTCTCAGGGCAGGCTCTACATGTCTATTGAAGAAACATGTTATGTTGCAAGGGTTATGGTAGATTTTTTGTGCCTTATTTTACATAAAGCAAAACTAGTTAATTCCATGAACTGATGATTGGGTCAATATTTTAAATTTATGTCCTTACTTAAATTCATGTCCATATTTCTAGTTCATCCAAGATTTTGGTACTAGATTGTATGACACCCTTAATTTCCAGTGGCCTTTAATTATTGTCTTTTTTAAATTTGTTGTCATTAATATTTCTGTAAAAGATTGGGAGATACTGGGTAAGTAAATGTTGACAAGACACTGAATGAGAAGTCTCATCTTCATGAATATTACAAGAAGCACACAAAAAATTTTGTTTAATTAGTTGAGCACAATGTATAGCAATAAGGATTTGTGATTTCTTGCATTTTAAACTTTACTCATAAATTAACATTATTTTCTCTTAGAGGATTAAAATATCATCTATGACAAGTAACATTATAAGCCTGCTTTGTATGTGCTATAAATGTCTACCGTAAAGTTATTTTTGAGGCAGCCACCTCAACTTTAATCTATCTGCCCATCTTGAGGAATATTGCTGTCAAAAATTGTGATGAAGTAGCCCAAAGTGTACATATTCATGGCTGTTGCCTCATGTCTATCCTCAGGATTCATGACTACATCCCATGTAGTGACAGAAACTCAGGGGAAGACATCCAAAAAAGTGAAATATAAGTCACACAGAGTACTTCCCCATCCTTAACAGGTATTAAAAACATCAGCTTGAGAGTGATTGATATGCAGAGGATGTCATAAAAGTGCAAGCCTTGGAAGGCCTTTTCTGATATGCTGAAAATACATGAAGTGGGAAACCAGACTCCAAAATTCATGTGCTTGTTTATCTGACATTTAAACTTTGGCCCTGACCACTGTTTATTAACAGTAGAACCACTACACTCTTTTTTTTTTGGTATCATTAATCTACAATTACATGAGCAACATTATGTGTGTTAGACTCCCCCATCATCAAGTCCCCACCACATACCCCATTACAGTCACTGTTCATCAGTGTAGTAAGATGCTATAGAATCACTACGTGTCTTCTCTGTGTGGTACAGCCCTCACCATGCACCCCACCATGTGTGCTAATCGTAATGCCCTTTTTTTTTTGCCCTTATCCCCCCCTTCCCACCCATCTTCCCCAGTCCCTTTCCCTTTGGGAACTGTTAGTCCATTCTTGGGTTCTGTGAGTCTGCTGCTGTATTGTTCCTTCAGTTTTTTTCTGTGTTCTTATACTCCACAGATGAGTGAAATCATTTGATACTTGTCTTTTTCTGCCTGGCTTATTTCGCTGAGCATAATACCGTCTAGCTCCATCCATGTTGTTGCAAATGGTAGGATTTGTTTTCTTCTTATGGCTGAATTATATTCCATTGTGTATATGTACCATATCTTCTTTATTCATTCATCTACTGATGGACACTTAGGTTGCTTCCATTTCTTGGCTATTGTAAATAGTGCTGTGATAAACATAGGGGTGCATATGTCTTTTTCAAACTGGGCTGTTGCATTCTTAGGGAAAATTCCTAGGAGTGGGATTCCTGGGTCAAATGGTATTTCTATTTTGAGTTTTTTGAAGAACCTCCATACTGCTTTCCACAATGGTTGAATTAGTTTACATTCCCACCAGCAGTGTAGGAGGGTTCTCCTTTCTCCACGTCCTCACCAACATTTGTTGTTGTTTGTGTTTTGGATGTTGGCCATCCTCACCGGTGTGAGGTGATATCTCATTGTGGTTTTAATTTGCATTTCTCTGATTTTTAGTGATGTGGGGCATCTTTTCATGTGCTTGTTGGCCATCTGAATTTCTTCTTTGGAGAAGTGTCTGTTCCGATCCTCTGCCCATTTTTTAATTGGATTATTTACTTTTTGTTTGTTGAGATGCATGAGCTCTTTATATATTTTGGATGTCAACCCTTTATCAGATATGTCATTTATGAATATATTCTCCCATACTGTAGGATGCCTTTTTGTTCTATTGATGGTGTCCTTTGCTGTTCAGAAGCTTTGCAGCTTGATATAGTCCCACTTGTTCATTTTTGCTTTTGTTTCCCTTGCCCGGGAAGATATGTTCATGAAGAAGTTGCTCATGTTTATGTCCAAGAGATTTTTGCCTATATTGTTTTCTAAGAGTTTTATGGTTTCATGACTTACATTCAGGTCTTTGATCCATTTTGAGTTTACTTTTGTGTATGGGGTTAGACAATGATCCAGTTTCATTCTCTTACATGTAGCTGCCCAGTTTTGCAAACACTGGCTGTTGAAGAGGCTGTCATTTCCCCATTGTATATCCATGGCTACTTTATCATATATTAATCGACCATATATGTTTGGGTTAATATCTGGACTTTCTATTCTCTTCCACTGGTTGGTGGGTCTGTTCTTGTGCCAGTACCAAATTGTCTTGATTACTATGGCTTTGTAGTAGAGCTTGAAGTTGGGAAGCGAGATTCCCCCCAGCTTTATTCTTCCTTCTCAGGATTGCTTTGGCTATTTGGGGTCTTTTGTGGTTCCATATGAATTTTAGAACTATTTGTTCCAGTTCATTGAAGAAGGCTGGTATTTTGATAGGGATTGCATTGAATCTGTAGACTGCTTTAGGTAGTATAGCCATTTTGACAATATTTATTCTTCCTAGCCAAGAGCATGGGGTGAATTTCCATTTGTTAGTGTCCTCTTTAATTTCTCTTAGGAGTGTCTTGTAGTTTTCAGGGTATAAGTCTTTCACTTCCTTCATTAGGTTTATTTCCAGGTATTTTAATCTTTTTGATGCAATTGTGAATGGAATTGTTTTCCTGATTTCTCTTTCTGCTAGTTCATCATCAGTATATAGGAAAGCAACATATTTCTGTGTTTTAATTTTGTATCCTGCAACTTTGCTGAATTCTGATATTAGCTCTAGTAGTTTTGGAGTGGAATCTTTGGGGTTTTTTATGTAGAGTATCATGTCATCCACAAATAGTGACAGTTTGGCTTCTTTACCAATCCAGATGCCTTGTATTTCTTTGTTTTGTCTGATTGCTGTGGCTATGACCTCCAGTACTATGTTGAATAAAAGCAGGGAGAGTGGGCATCCCTGTCTTGTTCCCAATCTTAGATGAAAAGCTTTCAGCTTCTTGCTGTTAAGTATGATGTTGGCTGTGGGTTTGTCATATATGGCCTTTATTATATTGAGGTACTTGCCCTCTATACCCATTTTTTTGAGAGTTTTTATCATGAATGGATGTTGAATTTTGTTGAATGCTTTTTCAGCATCTATGGAGATGATCATGTGGTTTTTCTCCTTCTTTTTCTTGATGTGGTGGATGATGTTGATGGATTTTCGAATGTTGTACCATCCTTGCATCCCTGGGATGAATCCCACTTGATCATGATGGATGATCTTTTTGATGTATTTTTTAACTCGGTTTGCTAATATTTTGTTGAGTATTTTTGCATCTATGTTCCTCAGGGATATTGGTCTGTAATATTCTTTTTTTGCGTTGTCTTTGCCTGATTTTGGTATTAGAGTGATGTTGGCCTCGTAGAATGAGTTTGGGAGTATATTCCATCCTCTTCTACTTTTTGGAAAACTTTAATGAGGATGGGTATTAGGTCTTCACTAAATGTTTGATAAAATTCAGCAGTGAAACCATCTGGTCCAGGTGTTTTGTTCTTAGGTAATTTTTGATTACCAATTCAATTTCTTTGCTGGTAATTAGTCTTTGCAGATTTTCTGTTTCTTCCTGGTGGGTCAGCCTTGGAAGGTTGTATTTTTCTAGAAAGTTGTCCATTTCTTCTAGGTTATCCAGTTTTTTACCATATAATTTTTCATAGTATTCTCTCATAGTTCTTTGTATTTCTGTGGTGTCTGTAGTGATTTTTCCTTTCTCATTTATGATTCTGTTTATGTGCGTAGACTCTCTTTTTTTCTTAATAAGTCAGGCTAGGGGTTTATCTATTTTGTTTGTTTTCTCAAAGAACCAGCTTCTGCTTTCACTGATTCTTTCTATTGTTTTATTCTTCTCAATTTTATTTATTTCTTCTCTGATCTTTATTATGTCCCTCCTTCTGATGACTTTGGGCCTCATTTGTTCTTCTTTTTCCAGTGTCAATAATTGTGACTTTAGACTATTAATTTGGGATTGGTCTTCCTTCTTTAAATAGGCCTGGATTGCTATATACTTTCCTCTTAGAACTGCCTTCACTGAGTCCCACAGAAGTTGGGGCTTTGTGCTGTTGTTGTTATTTGTCTCCATATATTGCTTAATTTCTGTTTTTATTTGGTCATTGATCCATTGATTATTTAGGAGCATGTTGTTAAGCCTCCGTGTGTTTGTGAGCCTTTTCGTTTTCTTTGTATAATTTATTTCCACTTTTATACCTTTATGATCTGAGAAGTTGGTTGGTATAATTTCAATCTTTTTGAATTTACTGAGGCTCTTTTTGTGGCCTAGTATGTGGTCTATTTTGGAAAATGTTCCATGTGCACTTGAGGAGAATGTGTATCCTGCTGCTTTTGGGTGTAAAGTTCTGTAGATGTCTGTTAGGTCCATGTGTTCTAGTGTGTTGTTCAGTGCCTCTGTGTTATTACTTATTTTCTGTCTGGTTGATCTGTCCTTTGGAGTGAGTGGTGTGTTGAAGCCTCCTAGAATGAATGCATTGCATTCTATTTCCTCCTTTAATTCTGTTAGTATTTGTTTCACATATGTCGGTGCTCCTATGTTAGGTGCATATTTATAATGGTTATATCCTCTTGTTGGACTGCCCCCTTTATTATTATGTAATGTCCTTCTTTATCTCTTGTTACTTTCTTTGTTTTGAAGTCTATTTTGTCTGATACAAGTACTGCAACACCGGCTTTTTTTTCCCTATTGTTTGCATGAAATATATTTTTCCATCCCTTCACTTTTAGTCTGTGTATATATTTACTTTTTGAGGTGAGTCTCTTGTAAGCAGCATATACATGGGTCTTGCGTTTTTATCCATTCTATTACTGTCTGTCTTTTGATTGGTGCATTCAGTCCATTTACATGTAGGCTGATTATTGATAGATATGTACTCATTACCATTGCAGTCTTTGGTTTCCAAAGGTTCAAGGGTAGGTTCTTTACTGTCTAACTATCTAACTTAACTCTCTTATTAAGCTATTATAAACACAGTCTGATGATTCTTTATTTCTCTACCTTCTTTTTCTTCCTTCTCCATTCTTTATATGTTAGGTGTTTCATTCTGTACTCTGTTGTGTTCCTTCGACTGCTTTTGTGGAAGTTGATTTTATTTTTTGCCTTTAGTTGTTATTTGGTTGGTTAGCCCTCTTTGCTGTGATTTTATTTTCTCTGGTGACATCTATTTAGCCTTAGGAGTGCTTCCATCTAGAGCAGTCCCTTTAAATTATCCTGTAGAGGTGCTTTGTGGGTGGCAAATTCCCTCAACTTTTGCTTGCCTGGGAATTGTTTAATCCCTCCTTCAAATTTAAATGATAATCGTGCTGGGTACAGTATTCTTGGCTCAAGGTCCTTCTGTTTCATTGCATTAATTACATTATGCCCTTTTCTTCTGGCCTGTAAGGTTTCTGTTGAGATGTCTGATGATAGCCTGATGGGTTTTCCTTTGTAGGTGACGTTTTTTTCTCTCTTTGGCTGCCTTTAATACTCTGTCCTTGTCTTTGATCTTTGCCATTTTAATTATTATATGTCTTGGTGTTGTCCTCCTTGGGTTCCTTGTGTTGGGAGATCTGTGGGCTTCCATGGTCTGAGAGACAATTTCCTTCTCCAGCTTGGGGAAGTTTTCAGCAATTATTTCTTCAAAGACACTTTCTATCCCTTTTTCTCTCTTCTTCTTCTTCTGGTACCCCTATAATGTGAATATTATTCCGTTTGGATTGGTCACACTGTTCACTTAATATTCTTTCATTCCTAGAGATCCTTTTATCTCTCTCTGCCTCAGCTTCTCTGTATTCCTGTTCTCTGATTTCTATTCCATTTTCAGTCTCTTGTACCTCGTCCAGTCTGCTCTTAAGACCTTCCCTCAATTGTTTCATTTCTGTTATCTCCCTCCAGACTTCATCCCTTAGCTCTTGCATATTTCTCTTTAAGTCCATCAGCATGGTTATGACTTATATTTTGAATTCTTTTTCAGTAAGATTGGTTATAGCTATCTCACCAGGTCCTCTCTCTGGGGTTGTCTGAGTGATTTTTGACTGGACCAGTTTCTTCTGCCTTTTCATGGTGATAGAAGTGGTCACAGGCAGGTGGTGCGTCTGTCAGCTGGTAGAACAACGTCCCTTCCTGCTTGCTGGTCACCTTGCCCTTCTCCACTGCCTGTGTCAGTTACCTGCACACCGGGAGCAGTCTCGGGATAATCCCCAGAGCTGCCATGGGTGGGGCGGTCCTCTGGATAGCCTAGAGCCCTATGAGAGGTCGCAGCCGGGTGTGTTCTCCTGTGCGAATGGCGCCCCTTCGTGCCTTCCAGACCTTGCTGCAGTTTCCTCTGTCTGTGCTGGGCAGCTGCATGCTGGCAGTAGCCTCTGGGTCTGTCCTGGTTAGCTGCTTGCTTGGAGATGGCTCTGTGTGGTTGCTGTGAGCAGGGCTGTTCCCCGGCTGCTCCACAGCTGTGAGGGGTCATCTGGTTTGCTTGCAGCATCGGCTGGGGAGAATGAATGGCAGGCTACTTATCGCCGTGAGGGGCTTCAGGGCTGGGTTACTCTCCAGGGCATTAGGGTGCCTGAAGTTCCTTAAGATTCCCAGCCTGCTGGGCTGAGTGTGCAGGGATGATTTTGTACAGCTGATAAGCCCTTGTCCCTTTAAGACTGTTAAAAAGCACTTGCTTTTCTTTTGTCCCAGGGAGGCGGCTGTGGGGACCTGCTCACAGTCTCCATCTCGGATTTTGCTTTTCCATTTCTCTAATATCCAGTACACCATGCAATGTGTGTCTGTGTTCCCAGTGCAGATTACTAGGGCTGGTTATTTAGCAGTCCTGTGCTTCCACTCCCTCCCCACTCTGATTCTTTTCCTCCCACCAGTGAGCTGGGGTGGGGGGAGTCCTGGGGTCCTGCCGGGTCATGGCTTTGTATCTTACCCTGTTTGTGAGATGCTGAATTCTTCCAGATGTAGATGTAGCCTGGCTGTTGTACTGTATCTTCTGGTCTCTCTTTTAGGTGTAGTTGTATTTGTTTTATTTTGAAAAATATATATGGCTTTGGGAGATTTCTGCCACCCTACTCTCACCACCATCTTGAGCCCCTCCCGTAGAACCACTAGACTCTTTATGGTATAAAGAAATACATCTGTGAATGAGAGATCACATGTTGCTTATCTATTGATGAGTAGAGAATTCTGCACTTTTATTTATTTTTAGGAGTGCACTGAAGCAGCTTTTATGGGTTCCTCAGACCAATTGTATCAGTCTCTTCTAAACTCTGTTCAATGACATCACACGGGTAGCTTGAAACGGATTGTGTTGGTGGCATTTATGTCTGGAAATAGGCAAATGCTACAGTTGGGGCTTTTTCCCTCAGAGAGCCAGTTGTTAAACATTTATTAGAACATTACAATTATTAGGGCCCTTTTTATGCTTTCTTTCCTGATGATTACACGATTATATTTAGTTTATTTATGTGAAACTCCCCAGCCTTCATTATAGTGATCAAGTCAGCAAATGATATTAGATTTGAATTTTCATAAATTTGCTTTTACATGAGCAGAAACCCATATTCAAGCAATGGCTTTGTGCCCTCTCTTTCATAATAAATGTTTAGTTGTGACTAGTAACTACAAAAAGGCAACTATAAGGTAGATCCTCTCTTATTTTTTTATTTTTTTATCATTAAGCTTTCCAAATGAAAAGAGGCACTCTTATTCCAGGTTTTTTGGTAAGCTTTAACATCAGTTAGAGGCTGAATACCTCTAGTTACAATAACAATAGATTTCATTTTCTTTGTCCTAGCAAGGGTTTTATAAATGAGTGTCCCTGGCTTAGGGTCCTGCTTCCAGCTCTGCTCCATCATCCTGAAAAGTAAAGAATCAGGGGCTCTAGGAAACTGTTGGCCTTGACTCTGCTGCCATCTCCATTTCTCTCCACCACCTTATTATTTCTTTCTTCTTCCATTTTTCCAATTCTCTTTTCATCATAATCTAACTGATTGTTTATTTTATTTATTCAGTTACTGTATCTCAGACTTTAACTTTAAAAAAGAAACAGTTGATGGGAAAGATGACTATATAATTATGTGAGTGACCTAGGTAAGAAAGCAATTTGTCAACTCTTCAAACTGATATTTTTAAAATGCATGTTCAATATTTATTTGAGCAAGAGGGATATCAGAACCTGTTAAGAATCCTTTGTTGTTTCAACATGAAAGCCCTATTCCTGTCTATTCTGTGGAACCAATTTACATGTGGTTATCTGTGAAAGGAACTGAGGACGTGGGGCTGTGTGAACTGACACTGCATTTTCAAATTAATTTGATGACATTTTAATGTTCCTTAGAGAAGTGCTTCTCAGCTTCTCATGTGTGTATCTATCACCCGGGAATCTTGTCAAATGGAGATTCAGTACATTCTGATTTAGTCAGTCTCAGGCGGGGCCTGAAATTCTGCATTCCTAACAAGTCCCCACGTGATGCTGGTGCTGCTGGTCTAGGACCACGCTTTGCTGGGGGGAGGTGTCACAGCCCCTTTACTCTGATTCGAATGGAAGGGACAACAGTCCTATATGACGGGGGGACAATAAGCTAGTTTTTTAAGCTAATTTTCTTTCTTTCTCTCTGTTTTTTTTTTTTACTTATGAGGACTCAACACTTTCTTGGGGGTTGCGTGAGTGGTTTATTGGCCTCTAACATTAAGAAATTCCTTGCTTATTTTAGATATCTTGCCAAAAATGGTGGTTTATAATCTTAGGAGAGAATTCTGTGATTCTGTGATTTTAGAACTCACATTTCAAAGTTGCTGCTTAGAACATGAGATATGAAAGCCCTGAGAGGCCTATACTTGTGACTGTTTTAAAAATGATAAGATTTTGATCTACTCAGTAGGAATCTCTGTAAAAAAACATTCTTTTAAAAGGAATAATAAAGGATTGGAACTGAAAAACATGAACCATAAAGCCCACCTGTGATGATTTATCCAGACACCCAGATAGCGCTATTTCTGGAAGAACTGCTGTCATGATAACCATGTAAGTTTGCATCTTCATGTTGTAGGGCATTCTGGTTTATCAATATGGGATATGAAGCCGCCATGCATAAAGTTGATCTCCCACCCCACATGAAGTTTTCAGCTGTACAAATCTGAGTGAACCATGAACTGCCTACAATGTGCTCTTGCCAGGCACACATTAGATGCTAAATAAATATTTGTTGAATGAATTGAATCCAAAGGAGACTCATATGCATAACTTGTATACAGCCCGCACAATTTACACAATGCCTGCTACAAAAACATGCTTCCAGAAATGATTCCTCCCATACTAACCCCTTCAGACCTGGAAGCTGAACAATGCTGCTTTTTGGGTTTTATGAACTAATGCCCACCTCCGTCTATAAAGCCACCCTCAACCATTTCAGCCAACATCAAGCTCTTCTTTTCCAAACAGCTGCAGCACTTATCTTACTTCATATTTCTGCTATTTGTTTGTTGAAAAGATTACATCTCCAAAAATATGGTGAAATTCTTAAAAGCAGAGACAATGTCATATTATTCTGTGGGCTCCTTTGCACTTAGCACAGAGCAGGTATTCAATAAAAAATTTATTAAATTGATTCCCTCATTTGATAAGTGATTGTTGATGGGCATTTACTTATTAAATATCTCTGTCAGGTATTTCAGGAAAGGTCCAACCTTTCCACACTCAACCAAACAAAATATGTCATTGCTTTCAAAACTTTCCGTATGACTCAGCCTTTGAAATACCCATAGAATAAGATAACTCTCCATAAAAGAGGCTTAGGCATATTTCTCCAAGGCTCAGCTAGGCATGGTTGTCAGCGCATCCCCAAGGTACTGTGGAGAATAGCTTTTGTCAGGTACTGCTGGGGATGCTTTCTCCATGATTTCTTAGGGGTCAATGGAACATAATTTGGTGTAATTCTTTCAACCAATCAATACTCCAAGAAAAGCAAACCCAGCTGAATATCAGGGGAACATAACTTTTTTTAATGCATATAATAGCTAACATTCCCCAAAGCTTCCTCTAGATCCTATTCTATGTGCTTCAGTTTAACAGTTTGTCTTCGCAGCAGCATCATGAGGTAAGTAATATATTCTCCAAGATATAATGAGAGACTGAGGCTCAGAGAATTAAAGTCACTTTCCCAATGTCATAGGGTCAGAAAACGCAGAGCTCAGACTTGGGCTGAGACTGTCTCTAAGCCTGGGCTGCCAATACAATAGCCACTCACCACATACAATTATTTAAACTGATTGAAATGAAATAAAAATTTTAAATGCAGTTTTCCGGTCACACCAACCATATTCAAATGCTCGATCGTTGATCTTGCTAATGGCTCCTATACTGGACTGTGAAGATACAGAGCATTTCCCCCACTGCAGGAGGTTCTGCTGGACAGTGCTGCTCGAGTGCCTGCCCCTGCCAGCTGTGCTGACTCTGAGCACCCCACCAGGAAAAAGGCTGGAAGCTGGAGGCAGCAACTTTAGGCAGATGTGTACGTGAATGAGGAACTGAGAGTCAGGGTGGGTGAAGAAGGGCAGAGTTCTGCATCCTAGGTCACCTGGGACCTACGCTGGGGCTTCGGTAGGGATGAAGTCCCCCTGGACTATCCTGTGAACAGCTGCAATGGAGGAGGATCTCCCCTGCTCCCACCAAGGGGTCAGGGGGCTGGGGGTCAGCTCTTTTACAGGCTGAGTGGCCAGACTGGAGGGAGGAAGTCCGTACATTTGTAGCCAGCAATAAACACCTGCCCCCTTCTGGGCAATGGCTGCCCTTAGGGCCCACTCCCGCTGGAGAGGCAGGATTCCACCTAGGCCTAGGAGAGGACATGGAGCGTGCAACACAGCACGTACCTTGACAGCCTCCACTGACTGACCACCCTGGGCCCACTGGGGCTGGGATGGCCTGACTGCTTCAGAGCCACTAGCCGTTTCTGAATTCTTGACAGACCCTCAGGACCAGTATCCTGATTGTTTTACATGCACCAACCAGCACTTCAGTGCATGCTGGCCATCTGAACATGCTGACTTCAGTAACACACTGAAATAAAAAATGGTTAACTGTGGCTCACACTCAATACATTTCAGATGCTGCATCGAGGTGCTGTGCTGTAATAAGCATAAGCCAGAGTTATTAATTTTATTTGTATATATAGTATATTTTATTTATATATGTTCTTTGAATTTTCCCAGTTCTATGAGGTGTACCTGTAGGTATGTATATATTATTATTACTTTAATTATTATTATCATTCTCATTTTACACCTGAAGGAACTTAGGCACAGTGACTTGGTCACAGAGCTATGAAGAGCAGTGAGCCCAGTCAGTCTGGGCCCTGAATCCACATTCTTAACCACGACACTGAACTGTTCTGCTCACCAGCATGAATGCCACTCCGAGTTGTAATTCTCTATGTTCTTTATCTGTATAAACACTCAGTTGAGTGTTCAGTTTGGCATGGTTTTCACATGATTACTCCTGCTACAGTCTGGAAAAGCCCCCACTGAGCTTCTAGAAACTGTTTGTTTTGATTTATAAACACCAACAATGGAGTCAAGTGTGTAACTGGCAGAATTTTTATTTTTTACATCAAACTTAGAATTTCTACTCTATCCAGTGATAAATACTTCCTAATTATTTTGAATTTTATACGGTGCTTTATAAGTATTTATAAATGTGTAGACTTTTGACTTTGACTTATGGACAAGAGTTTGATTTCAATTGCTTATCCTTCCTGAGAGTTGTTTTTAGTCACAGACAACTGGGTGTTGCTCTTTCAAGAGCCTGATTGGTAAGTTCAGGAAGCATTATCTGAGAATAATGAAAGTGGCAATTAAAAAAAAATAAACGCAGCCACTAATAACATTAACCCATTCATTGGTATTAAGGCATGACATGACAGTACTGCTAATATCAAACACAAAGAGCTAATTTTTAGAAAATTGGTACAGGATTACAAGCATAAATTAACAGGAAAAACAAAAACAAAAACTTACAGGCTCTGGACTAGCCCTCTTCATATTGGTTGAGACAGCTGAAAGCTATCAGTCAGTTTTACTATGTAAATAACACTACTGTCAACAATGTATTGAAGACCAAAGAATTTCGAAAATGATTAAAAATTGAAGACTGTGCTCTGAGAATATAGCATTAAATGCAATGCCAAACACCCATCTGTCAAGAGGGGGGCAATTCCTTATCTCCTAGGTGATTGGAAACTCAGATCCTAACTCCAGGATGCCACCTTGGGATTTTAAAAAGTTATTTCATCAACTTAAATATGAGGCCAAAACTGAAGTACAACTCTGATGAAACCTGTCAGGAATGTAGGGCTGTAACACACCGAACAAGGCCATGTGTGGAGAATAAATTACAAAAGATGATAAACCAGTTTGTAGTGAATGAGCTCAAATGGGGCAAACCCAAGAGCAAGGACAGGCCATAAATTTATATGGTCATTCCAAGTTATAGCTTCCATCAAGGCCACTTTGGGTAAATATAGCTTGGAGAATTCAAAGGACCAAGTGAAGGCCCTGGAAACTGGTGCTGGTGTTCACAGAACAAACACAGTCTTAAGCTGCGGTAATGAATCCTGCGTGACAAGCACAGCTGCATGTGCCCTCAGCATCATCCCTCTAAGCAGGGTGAAACGCGCTAAAGCTGTATAACATCTCGTTTCAACTGTGAGCATGTGTAAGTCTTAATGGGGCTAATGGGGCTCCTTTGGAACATTAGTCTGTAAACATGTCTTTGGAGCTATAAGCAACTTAAGTATCTAAATATCTTTGGTGTTTTTATTAAGAATCTGAACAGGCTTAAAACAGTGTAAATAAATAATGGTAAGATTTCAATGAAGAATATAGGGAGGCAAGAGGAGGATAAATATAGGCATGCTTGGAAAGACAGCCGTGAGACTTTATGTAGGCTGATCTGTTTGCCCCTGTAGTGCTCATACAGTGTAGTCCACCCCCAATAAAGCCTGTTTGACAATGACAAAGAGTGGTTGGAATGAGCAGGTCATGTGGATTGCAACATTGATGGTCTTTTCTACAAATGGTGCTGGAACTGGACATTCACATAAAAAAAAAAGTGAATCTAGACACCGACCTTATACCTTTTATAAAAATTAATTTAAAATGCATCACAGATCTAAACTAAAGGTAAATTGTAAAACTATATAACTCCTAGAAGATAACATAGGAGAAAAACTACATGACCTTGGGCATGGCAAAGACTTTTTAGATACAACACCAAAGGCATGATCCATGAAAGAAATAATTGATAAGTAGACTTCATTAATATTAAAAACTTCTGTGTGGAAGACAATTCAGGAGAATGAGAAAACAAGCTACAGACTGGGGAGAAAATTTTTGCAAAAGACATATCTGATAAAGGACTGTTACCCAAAGTATACTCTTAAAAGTCTGTGATAAGAAAACAACTGGGTCAAATTTTTAAAATGGGTCAGATGACTGTAATTACCAAAGTAGATATGCAGATGGGACATAAACGCATGAAAAGATGCTCCACTTTATATGTCATCAGGGAAATACAAATTAAAATAACATGAGATACCACTATACACATATTACAATAGCCAAAATCTGGAACACCAACACCACCAAATGTTGGCAAGAGGTGGAGCAACAGGAACTCTTATTCATTGCTAGTGGGAATGGAAAATGGTTCAGCCACTGTGGAAAACATTTTGGTGGTTTCTTGAAAAACTAAGCATATTCTTACCATATGATCTAGCAATCATGTTCCTTGGTATTTATCCAAAGGAGTTGAAAATTTATGTCCACATAAAAACCTGCACATGGATGTTTATAGTAGCTTTATTCATAACTGATAATACTTGGAACCAACAAAGTGGGTGAATGGATTAATAAACGATTACATCTAGACAAAGGAAAATTATTCAGCATTAAAATGAAATGAGCTATCAAGCCATGAAAAGATATGGAGGAAACGTTGCTAAGTAAAAGAAACCAATCTGAAAAGGCTACATAATATATGATTCCAACTCTATGACATTTAGGAAAAAGCAAAACTATGGAGAACATAAAAAGATCAGGGGCTAGATGTTGGGTAGGGATGAATAGGCAGAACACAGGATTTTTAGGGCAGTGAAAATACTCTGTATGATACAATATGATGGATACATGTCATTATATATTTGTCCATGCTCATGGAATGTACACCACCCAGAATGAACACTAAATTATGGACTTTGGGTGATCATGATGTGTCAATATTGGCTCATCAGTTGTACAAATGTACCATTCTGTGGGGGTTATTGATAGTGGAAGAGGCTGTGAATATGTGAGAACTGGGGGTAGATGGGAAATCTCTGTACCTTCCTCTCAATTTTGCTGTGAACCTCAAACAGTTCTTAAAAAAACAAAGCATTAAAAAAGTCAAATAAGTTGCCCTTTTACTGCCCAAATCCTGAAACCAGCTGTCTTTCTTCTTTCAAAAGGTAATTAAAAATTCCATGGGCAATAATCTCTTAAATCCGGGAAGTCAATGATTTTTCAATGGAAACCTTCTGAACTCATAAATAAAGAAAAGAATTTTTGAGTAAATAAAGAAGAGGACAGAAATTATTTTCTTTTTAAAAATAATATAAATGCATTTATTCTATAGTTACTACTATTCTGAAGGGAACGTAGGAAAGACTTTGTAAAGTAGTCTACCTAGTTGTTTGAAGTGTCTTAGGGCAATCATGCCCTGAATTTCCCACCAGCAAAGTTGGCTGACAGTGTTTTCACAAAGCAACAGCCCAGCCAGATGACTTTTATCAAGGAAGAGAGAGACTTTGGGGGACATAAATGAGAGAAGCTGAAAAATGAAATTACATAGAAAAATAAACACAATCAATTTGAATTTTGTAAATAATTCAGTTCATGGGTTTGATTTACTTTGCAAAATCTATCAATTTAGTTTTTAACAAGTTAAAGTTTCTTAATTTCCAAATTATAGCTCCAGAAATCAAAGGCTGGATGCATTTGATTTCTGGATGCATTACCATCCTCTAGAAAGTGGTAAATGATACTACCTGTGATGTCTTTAAAATGGAAAGAAAATGAAAACTAAATTCTTTCCTCCTTCCTTTTTCTCCTCTGCTCCTCCCTTCCTTTATTCATTCCTTCTCCCTGTTCTTCCTTTGTTTCTTCTAGTAAATCAATCCATCTGTTTTGATGAATTTATAACTACTGAGTCCTGTTAGAAAAACTTATTTGTGAAATACACAGTTGGTTTAATGTCCTCTTCGAGAAAATGGTTTACTTTGATGGTCTGCTTAATATTTTACTCATACTCTCACTGTGACCCTGTAGTTTTGTCATATCCATGGTGGCTGTGGGGCTGGGGTGCAGGTCTCAGGGAGAGGTCAGAGAGCACAGACCTCAGAGTTGGAACAGTTAGATGCAGCCTGGGAGGCTGGGGGAGATTGGACTTGTCTTTCTACTCCAGGGCCTTACAACAGCATGGATGGATGAGATTGGATCAATAGAATGACAGAGAAAACTTCCCTGTTTGGTCTGCTCAGAAGGACTTGTTTCCTCCTCACCATTTATAGTCTTGTATTTGACTGTCCCAGGTGACTGGAGAAGACTGTAGGCATGGCCAAAATGTTTAGGGTTAATAAGAAAGAGGTTTACCTTTCCATTCCAACTGGAGAAAAGGGGGTGAACTATTCCAGGGAGCCAGACCCTGTATCCTGCTTTCTGGATCAGGCTTGGGGTTCAGGGAGGAAAGAGATGTGGTAAATTTAGAGAGAACGGTTCTTGGCCAGTTTGGCAGAGATTTTGATGTCATAGCAGGATAAAGAAATATTAGAATACATTTGTGCCCATAAAATGAAAGGAAATCAGGAGAGAGAGCCATCAGACCTGAGGTGGGCAGGCAGAAAGAAGCAAGTGATATTTTTTCAGTGGTGGTCTGTGCAGATAAGTGACAGAGAACCAGAAGAGGTAATCACTACTTTGGAAGAAATGTGCATGGACATGATATTGAAGACTAGATTAGAGTCCCACCTCTTGCATCAAACACCATGACACTGTATAAGTCACTCAGAAATTAAGACACAACTCTAAGTCAAGGGGAGGGAACCACAAATTATCTGAGGTTAAGTGTCTATCTTGGTAGAATGGGAAATAGACATTAGGTTAGGTTATCAATAATTATTATAGATTTATATTTATTTGCACATCTGAGATGAAAACTGAGACACATATTAACTACACTAGCTATAATTATTATTACTTTCATATTACAACCTTCTCTTGAGTCCATTCTTTGCTCAATAAGGGACAATCTTTTAAAACAAAAATAAATCTTATTAATAATTTGATGTCACTTTTTGAGGTTCCTGGAGATTCCAACATAGGTTATAATTTGCTATAATAAAGATTTTAAACTTAATCTCAAGACATAATTCAAGTGGGTTAACAGTTTGGTAATAACAAGGACTCAAGAATTGGAAAAAAATTTAAGTGCTAACTTTACTTCATCCATTCCTCACTCCTGTGAGACAAGTATCCCCGATGGTGTAAAATCAAATTCCTCTTAACGAAATATACTTGCATGCTACTTCCCTGACCTTGGGCTAAATGAGACCAGTAGAAAGATCATTTATATAACTGAAAATCACCTCTAAAAGCAGGCAGCTTTTAAGCTGTCTTTGGATCAAAGTGCCATTAGGAGAGAAGCTGCTTACAGGTCCATAGAATACTTTGATGCCAATGTTTTCCTCTTCAAGGTTGACAACAGCGCACAAGCCTCTGAAAGCCTACCCTAGCATCTCTACAGTTCAACTTGCAGGTAAGTTTTTCAACGAACCTTATGCGACAAGTATCAAATTATGACGTGTGTCTTTCATTACTGTCTTCCAAAAATAAAGGACAGAGGAGTTTATTTGCTGCCACAACTTCCAAATGATAGGGAAAAAGACAAAAAAATCACGTTTGATTTTTTTATTCCATTGTTCTAAAACCTTCAGAAGAACCTATGTGCTGATCTTTTATATTGTCTGTATAAAATATCACCTTGCAAATTCTAGGTAGGTATTCCCATCCTACTTTTCTTGTCAAATTATCACAGATATTTCTCTTGGAAATATTTCATTCAATTGCTTTTTTCATTCTGTAATTCTAAGTGCTTCCAATGTGCTAAGTACTGTGCTTTGTACTGACTTTGTGGAGATGATTAAGACAGTCTTTTCCTCAAAGAGTTCAGAAGTCCTGGGGGAATCAAACTGCACACAGATCATTACAATTCCATGATATAAGTATTTTGATAAAGACTAGGAGTGGGCAGTATGGCAGGGCTAAATGGAAAATCTCAAACCATCATTGATGGTGAGGCTGTGCTGTGGCAGGCAGGCCACGGGAATAGCCATGCTCAGCCATTTGTAGTTCTGAGGTCATTTCAGAGAGTTACCCTTCTATCCAAAGGGGGTTTCTCCAGCCCCATCAGGTTGCTAAAAATGTGTGCAACATTTCCCAGGGGCATATCAGGACTCAGAGGCCCCAACCTGGGAGAAGGCAGGCAGAGTCCCAGGCAGGCAGAATGAGAGATGTCATTACCAGAATCAGGGAAGTTACTGAGAATTTAACAGAGCAGGAGGAACCACTGGGAAATTACCTTGCGCTTTATTTTTCATTGCTGTGGCTTTATCATCAAGAATCGAAAGGCATGCAGTTACCCCCTATGAGGTTAATGAAGGCACAGCATGCTGAAGGCCCGGGCTGTCCTTACTTTCAGAAAAAGTGTAAAAGCTTTTAGGTAGTCCTAGATACTTCTGATAGTCGGGCTGCTGTGGAAAACAAGAGGTAAGGGCAACCCACTGTGTTTCAGACCAGTGGTACCATGTGGCCACAGGAGCAACCCCAGGTGACCACAGACCAAGAGGCAGAGCCAACCACCCCAAACTGGAGGTCCCATGGCTCTCTTGCCAGGCTTACCTTAAGCCCCCAAAAGGAAGGGGGTAAGGGTAGGGAGTCCCTGGCCGACTGACATGTCCCATAAATCTTGCCAATGGATCTCTGAGTTAGTTGTAAAGGAGAGTTTCTCAGCCTTGGTGCTTTGACATGCTGGGGATGACAGTGACTTCTTGTGGGAACTCAGCTCTTCTGTACATTGGGGGCACTCGGCAGCATCTCTGACTGGTACCCACTGGAAGCCAGTATTGCCCCAGCCAGCCAGTGGGACCGTCAAAAATGTCTCTAGACCTTGCCAAATGTCTCTTGGATTCCTCAGCTGAGAACCACTCTTTAAATAGATATGACAAAATGGGAAGAAAGGTATTAGTTGAGCCTGAACCTTGTAGAACAGTTCTAGTAATAGCCTTGTGATTGTTACTCATTCCACCTGGATAACAAGTGATGCGCCGCAGGCATTCTGTGGACTGACTGGCATGAGCAGACTTCTTCAGCAGGGAGGGAAGACAGCACTTAAGGGCCCCCAAATAAAAAGAGCCATCCCAGTGCAGGCAGGGTTAGATTTGGGGAGCAGAGAAGAAATCTTTAGTCATATCTGGTGAAAGTTTTTTACCAGATCCTCAGCGAGGAGTTGCTGGACATTTATACCAATTCCAAGATAAATATTCCTTATAATTTTTATGTGTAAGTTTCCCATAAACCCTGTATGTAGAGTTTTCATTCCAGAACACTTGTGTTATCAAAAAGCCTCTTGTTTTTTTTTATAGTCCTTGATTAAAGAGTACTTTAGCTAATTTTGAATCCTGGGGAGCCCTAACTGAATATTCAAATCAGGTGTCTAGTGCTTGGGCTTCCTGGAGGAGAACCCGGTGAGCTGGGAGCAGCCCTCTAGGGAGTGTTGCTTCTACCGTTTCTCTTCCTGGGTCAAGAAGGAAGAAAAGGAGTCGGCACATCCACTGTCCTACCCAGATACTTCTCAGGTCTCCCTTTGTGACTTATTTCCCCTTTTCAAGCTGCCTTTGGTATTTATTAGAGAATCGCATGTCCACCCGGGATGGGATCCACAGGGTTGCTGGGCCCCACTCTAAGGCCCTCCCTGGTCCCTGTTCTGAGCTGCAGCACCCAATTCTCTCATTATGTCCTTCCTGAGTTTCATTTTCCTGAGCATGTCTTTTTCTCACCCAGGATATTTGTAGTTCTCTATCTCCACAGTCTTTTCTTCCCTCTCAGTCATTATCACAGACTGAGGATTTTACATGTACGTAAACTGAGGACCAGAGAGGAGAACATAAGGGAGCATAAGGAGAACATGCAGGAAAGAAGTCTGAGGATGAAGCATCAGGAACACCAACATTTAAAGGACAAGGCGCCAGGCGTGTTCAAGATGACCAGGCTCGAGAAGTAATGGGGAAGCCAAGAGGAGGGTGGATCAGAAAGGAGTAGCTAAGAGTTCAGTTTTATGAGGGGAAAGCATGCTTTGGACAGGACCACGGAACACTAATGTCCTGTGGAGGGGAAGCCAGGCTGCAGGGGTTTAAGACCGGTCAGAAGGAAACTCAAGAGTTTGGTGATGAAGCAGCTTTGTCTTGGAAAGGAGTGGGGATTTCATTCTCCAGTTATCTGTCAGAATGTTCCTGAATACCTGGAGCATTTGGTAAAATTCCTGGCAATGTAAACAGCAGAAGGAGCTGATTAGTGAGACTGTGAAGAGCTATCCTTGATTGCAAAACCTCCTCGACAACTGTAGGATTTCTGTGGTGTAGAGGAGTGGATTATGGAGAGAAGAGGGGCAAAGCCAAAAGAGGCTACTTTAATAATTTTAGGCCATTTCTTTTGGTGGAGCCCAATAGGCTATCAGCACTATTAGGGAAATATGTGCTTTTGCAATATAATTTTAAGTGTTTTTTTTTTTCAGTTTGCTACAGCTTTTATTTGAGTAGCTGATGAAATAGACTTCCTGCTCGTTACATGTTGCAGGGTTATTTTTCTGCCTGAAGATGATTTTATTCTCAGGGGAAAAGGGTGCTATTTATGTAAATCTCAAACATTACATGCATCAGAGAACTCAAGGAAACAGCTTTTATATTCCTGAGACAAACACAAATAGCTCCAGTTTCTTCCACCTCTTGTTTAAAGACACCTCGTAAAGTGCTATGGCAAATATGAATTGTTCAGTGCTGTAAGGTTTATTTGTGTGCAAATACACATACACATTGCATTTATATTCTGCATGTAGTTATACTATACTCTTCAAGAGCATGTTAGAAGATTTAGTATAGATTTTATTCAGTGGAAAATAATACAGACAAATAAGAAACCCACCTGTTAAAAGGCAAATAAGAGGTTGTGGGGTTTTTTTCCCTACATAGCAGTAACAGTAGTACAGCTCCTTTCAGGTTCCTGGACCCAATTCAAGTGCATGTGTGCGCATGTGTGGGAGGGGGTCTTCCCAAGTAGGACACCAAGGAATTCTCGAACACCAGCAGGGTGTCCAAGAACTCAGCTCAATCTGATGCTATCTGTCCAGAGACAGCACCAGATTCCCCAGGTTACGGGCTCTGTCCTACGGGACTGCCTTCCACCCCCCACTCCAGATGCCAGTCACAAGCCCCAGACAGTTACCTGTGCTATGACCAACTGGCTATAGATTGGAGGTTTCCACGACCTCCACCTTAGGTTCAAATAATTTGCTGGAGCAGCTCACAGAACTCAGGAAAGCACTTATGTTTACCAGTTTAATAAAGGATACTGTAAAGATTACAAGTTAACAGCCAGATAAAGACTTAGTGGAGCTTGGGTCCTTGCTTGGTGGCATGTGGAGGCTCTCTGATTCCCCAAGCATGGAAGCTCTCTCCCACAGAGAAGCAGGTTCCAAGAGAGAGTGATAGGCTCTGCTCAGGGGTTTTTGTGAAGGCTTCATTGCATAAGTCCTGCCCTTGGGTGGGGTCTAAAAATCTCTCATTAACATGACAAGACACCCACCCAGTTCATCATTAAGGATCTGAAGTATTTTCTGGAACTGTGGATGAAGACCAAATATACCTGGTATATTATAACTCATTATATTGCAGAGATGGGTATAAAATTTTCAAAACTTTCTACTAAAAGACTGAAATCTAGCCATTTGGTAATGGAATGCTGATTTCCTACTCATGCTGTTTCCCTTGTTAAGCCAGATGGTAGTTCTCAAAATTCAGGTTGTAAAAGCAGAGCACAACTTGCATTTTTTTTTCCTTTTGGTGTGAAATGGTAAACTACATTGGCAAAGTGGTGCCTTTGGTGGCATTCTCACGGTAGACTCTCCCAACATTACACATGATCTTGTGTACCATATTCCCTTGCATAAGGGAATTGAATCACCAAATTCCATCTTCACTTCCAGTATGTTTGATTAAAAATATTCCCCAATTAAGCCTTGCTTTTCTCCTTCATTTTTTTCTCTTCTATATAGTCTTCCTTTTGACAGTCCTTCAGCTGGGAGTTAGGATTCCATAACTATTCCCAAAGTGGATGAGGGTAGGAGTGAACTTAGGAGAATCTGATAGACTTACATGATGCAAACTGACCAGGCAACTTCAAAACTAAGACACTCTCTATTCTGCACATTCAGTATCAAACCTCATAGGGCTGTTCTTCTAATTCCAGGCATTGTCTTTTTTTTTTGCTGCTGTATCTCTAGCCCCTAGCAGAGTATCTGGCAGATAGTAGACTTTCATTCACTAATTCTTGAATAAATAGATGGAGGATCATTCTGCTGCCTCAAAGAAACATTTTCAAAGAAACAAACCTATTTGGCTTAGTCTAGATGAACGAGTTTTGTCAACTTTGTTCCCATTCCAAAACAAACATTCCATTATTTGACCAGATAAAAATGCAAGTAAATACACAGGTATTTTTTTTTTTAGAGTTACACAAGTTTTATTAATATTATGTGTATGGGAGTTCCCAGAAAAAAAGTAAAACTCAAAGAAGCAGTTAGCTTGGAAGCTCATACATACTTCTTAACAAAGGAAAGAGTTTCAACCTCCAAGGAGGATAAATTGCAGGGAGCTGCTCTTTTCTCCCTGATCTCAGAGCTGGAAGGATACAGAGGGGATCTTTCTTCACAGGGAAATTTGTTAGGCAGCAAACTCTGCCTGTTAATTAATCTGTTGGTTAATTAATTGGTTAATTCTTAATCTGTTAATTAATCATTCTATTAATTTTTAATCTGTTAATTCCCAAAATAATCCTTATGCCAAAGTGGTATACTTTGGGGTGGCATATTCTAATCTCCTTCATTACTATCATTTTTTTTAATATAATTTATTTTATTATCATTAATTTACAATTACATGTGCAATATTACGATTATTAAACTACCCCTTCATCAGGTCCCCCCCACCAACCCCATTACAGTCACTGTCCATCAGCGTAGTGAGATGCTATAGAATCACTACTTGTCTTCTCTGAGTTGTACTGCCCTCCCCGTGCCCCCCCAACATTACATCTGCTAATCGCAATGCCCCTATTTCCCTCTTATCCCTCCCTTCCCGCCCATTTTCCCCAGTCCCTTTCCCTTTGGGAACTATTAGTCCGTTCTTGGGTTCTGTGAGTCTGCTGCTGTTTTGTTCCTTCAGTATTTTTTCTTTGTTCTTATACTCCACATATGAGTGAAATCATTTGATACTTGTCTTTTTCGGCTTGGCTTATTTCACTGAGCATAATACCCTCTAGCTCCATCCATGTTGTTGCAAATGGTAGGATTTGTTTTCTTCTTATGGCTGAATAATATTCCATTGTGTATATGTACCACATCTTCTTTATCCATTCATCTACTGATGGACACTTAGGTTGCTTCCATTTCTTGGCTATTGTAAATAGTGCTGCAATAAACATAGGGGTGCATCTGTCCTTTTCAAATTGGGCTGCTGCATTCTTAGGGTAAATTCCTAGGAGTGGAATTCCTGGGTCAAATGGTATTTCTATTTTGAGTTTTTTGAGGAACCTCCATACTGCTTTCCACAATGGTTGAACTAATTTGCAGTCCCACCAGCAGTGTAGGAGGGTTCCCTTTTCTCCACATCCTCGCCAACATTTGTTGTTGTTTGTGTTTTGGATGTTGGCCATCCTCACTGGTGTGAGGTGATATCTCATTGTGGTTTTAATCTGCATTTCTCTGATGATTAGCGATGTGGAGCATCTTTTCATGTGCCTGTTGGCCATCTGAATTTCTTTGGAGAAGTGTCTATTCATGTCAATACACAGGTATTTAAAGCTAACAGCCTTATGTAGATGTGTGGGTGACTGGGCAGCTCTATCTGTCACTGTGTTAAGCAGAGCAGATCCAGCTGTCTGGAATTCAGGGTGTCAGAGTGAGTCAACTCACTCTTCCTGAGGGTTACAAGGGTCTTAGGTTGTCACAGGTTTGGGTATACATGGTTAAGTTAAAGGTGGGTGACACAGAAGATGTAGCAGCCCTGGAGAATGATTGCTACATGTATGGGTAGATGACCTGGATTTTGATCCCCTTTCAATCTTTAAGTTCCTGCCGCTATCTCCTCTGCCTTAGGAGAAACTAAGGGAGAGTCTTACGTTTCACAGTTATGAAACCTACAGGGTAGAGATCTCCATGTTGAAAGGCATCTTTTGCAAAGACAAAATCATAATCACCTGAACTGTAACAGATGTGAGGATCTATACAGTCAGTATGGAATTTACAGCCTCGAGTAATTATCATTGGCATGGTCACTAAAGTAAATAAAATCCCCCAATCAATTCTTACATGAGCCAGTGATTTAACATTCTTTCATTCATTCTCAAAGCAATGGGACGAGTAATATGAAGACCTGATCCTTCAGTGGACTTTGTTTAGTGTCCATTATTTCAGGAGAAAAATAATCCAACAACAGCAAAAGTATAATAGGAAAGCGCTGTCCACCTGACCACCGATTATCTACTTTATTCATTGGCAGACATTTGACAGCCTTCTACATAATTGGCAGTGTTCCATGATATGAAAAAAACTACAGCTCAGCATAAAACTTGTGACTTAATTTTGATTCAACAACTAGTCGACTGCCTGTTGTAAAACAGCCATGGTGCTCTCCAGGACACCAGCACACATCTGACGACACTGCCTGTAGAGCTTCCAGCTGCTGGGGAATCCCTCTGCTTGTGAAGCCCAGCTCAGCTGCAGCTCTGAGTTCGGAGAGTCTCTGAGTCTCTTGTAAACTGTAACTAAAGTAAGGTCAGTGGTGGACCTGAGGCAATAGAGCTGACTGCATTGCATCAGCGCCCCTTGGGCTAGGAGGAACCTTTGTGACTTGACAAGTTCCACTTGGTACTGAATGTGGATATTGCACAGTCTGTCTACCTAATTCCCCATTTTATACCTGAATCTAACACTCGGCCTAGCTTGTGGTTGCTGCATGTATTTGTAACATATATTTGTTGAACAAATGAATTCAGTGCCAAGAATGTTTGGTGGTAAGGAGTGAACAGAAAAGAAGAAAAAGATCATTGTCAACCCAAATAAATTTGTTTGTTAAATATTAAAGCTAGCAAGTTTCTTTTGCACTCTGGAGCATCTCACATCTTTAGTATGTATTGTGAAACCTCAGGAGAGGGATTTGGCAGAGCAGTTTCCAAGCTTTTTTTTTAGTGTAAACCCTTTGTTCTCCAACTACTGATTAGCATCTCTCTACAGTACTGGGGCTAATGCATTTAAAAATCCGTATGATATAATAAGCAAAAAAAAAAAGTGCTTAAACTGAATTTTGTTTCCTACTTTTAGAGGTACTCTGTCTGTGTGAATGGTGTGTGCTGGGCCTCCATCACAATAAAGTACATAAAATTCTCTAAAAATTTTAATGTATCTGTAACATCTATAATCTGTTCTGATAATGATAGGAGTAATGTATTTTTCTGTCAGCTCTGAAGTAACATAAGTCCTGATCCTTAAGCTGCCAAACATTTGCAAAACCATTAAATAATTCTGAAGATTATGATGGTTCTGGTGTGCATCTACATATGAAACACTAGATTGTTAAATTAAGATTACTGAGTCCCATCTCACCTCCAGAGTGTCTGGAGATACACTTAAGGAGGCCTAGGAATATGCATTTGAAACTATCCCAAGTGGTTCAAAAGCAATTAGGTCAATGGACTACAGTCTGAATAATACTCACATAAGTAACATCATAATATATCTTTACTACTGGTCAAATGTATTGCGTATCCAGCTTTCCTGATCCAGGGTTTCTCTCTTTTGCCAGTTCATATCTTTTCAGCACTTACGTTTCCTCCAGCTGTGGAAGAGAGGGTAGCGCCCCGAGGTTATGATACAGAGATTTATGTCTTTATGGGACATTGGCAGCCCCTGCATAGAAAAGGGTAGGGAAAGTCTAAGTCAGACTTTCCTTTGGTACCCATTTTTACTAGTTAATGCTTATTGTTTAAAGCCCCCTTAGGTCAGCAAGGACTGATCTTGTAGATTGAGTTGGAAGCTGCAGGAACGGTGAGGTGAGGGATGCCATCTAAGCAAGGGACATTGGTCAAATCCCCTTTGAGGTAGGACTCCCTCTTCTGTCAATCTGAAACGGCAGAGTGGTTGTAGAATGGGGAGGTCTGATGACTAGTGTCATAGGCTCAATCAAGGTATTTCAGCTCTGCTGCTTAATTCCCCTAGGACCTCGGCAAGTTACTTTTCTGAGCCTTGATTTTTTCTTTTCATTGTAAAATTAGAATAACAGTAATATGCATTCCTTAGGGTTATTTTTGGATTTAAATGAGATGGTTTCTGTAAAGGATATAACCCCATATCTGTATCTGCATATAGTAAGCAGTTGATATTAGCAATTATTATCTTGAGATACAATGGCCTTGAGCTCCTTCATTATAGTATTTACCATCTTAATTGAATCCCATCATTTTGGTTATATTATCATTAAAAATAAAGTAAAACAAAAGCTATGTAATCTTATATGGTATAGGCTTTGGAGCTCAATGAATTTGGGATTGCATATTAGCTCCATCTCTCATATTTACAAGCTGTGTGAATTTAGGCAAGTTATTTAACTCATGTGAACCTGTGTAAATAGGCATGGAGTTCCTAAGGATAAACGATGGCTGTCATCATTGCCGTTAATTTGAGTTACTCAAGCACCTGGCAATTTAATGTCCTCATATGATCGATTTAAGTGTACCTCCATCTTTCTGAACCTCATTTCATTACACTGAGTTCATGGGGAAGAGTCTCTGACTTTCCAAAAGGAGTGAGAAAATCAGTACATTGTGTTCTCTCTTCTCTCCCACTTTGGTCAAGACCTTGGTCTTGACATGTTGGAGCTTCTCTTCCTACCTGAGCTCACCCTTGCCTAGGACTTAAAACCTGGTTCCTCTCCATTCCACACCCCATGGTTGCCAGCTATCCTCAATGATTCCCTGACTTGCATGGATCTTGGAGCTCAAACTGACCTTGAGCTCTGGAAATAGTCTTCAGGCAACTCTTCAGAATGGAAGGAGCCTTTCAAGAAAGTGCTGGATGGAGCCCTTGGTTGGTAAAGAAACTGTTACGGGAACTGTGGCTGTTTGGACAATGCCAAGTAGTATAAAATTTACATGATTTTTCTCCTGTCCATATGATACTGTGAGTTCCTTGAGACCAGAGCCTGTGTCTAATCCAGTTTTGAATCCCTGAATCTCTAGAAGTCAGAGTAAATGTTTAGTAGGAGTTGGGTCAAAGAGGTCAAGGGATCAGCTTTGTGTATTCCATGCCCTTCAATTTCTTTTAAAAAATCTAGGGCTCCTTATGCTCAATTATACATTTCACTGAGAAAGTCTTTTGTATTTTAATTAGTCCAATATTCTTTGGACTAAGAATTCAAAGTTATTTTATGTATCTAGAATAGTTAATTGGATCAGAATATATTTCCTACTTAGTAAGAGTGTGTATATTGTACAGCAAGGGAGATCTAGGAGCATTTTGGTAGCTTCAGTATTTTCCCTACCATTTTTATTTTATAAAAGATTATGAAGATCTATGAAAATAAAAATGGAAAAAATACTTTTCACTTTTCCAGATAAACTGTACTATTAATCTAAGTTAAAGCTTGGTCCAAATAAGGAAGTACAGTTTTGGATGGCAGTGACCATGTGTGAGGATTTCCTGTAAGTCAAGTGGTATGTCATACAGAGACATGTGTTTGTGATATCACTGATGGAAAATGAGAAAATTTATGTTACTTAAAAGGAAAGAAAATCAGGAGACATTTCTTAAGAACCTCATCATTGTCTCTTAATGTTCAAAGAAACTATCACAGGATAATTTAGGAATATTTCCATAAAAATTTAAGGAACTGTATTATATTACAATATTCTTCTCAAACATCAACACTTCAACACCTGCAATTTTCTTAATCAAAGAAGATTCTTTTTCATTCTCATAGATGGGAGCATCACTTGGATTCAGAGGTTTAACTCCTAATAAACCAGACACTTGAAGACAGAGCTTACTTAGAAGCTGTTTGCTTCATGATTCTGAAGGTGGGATGCACTGGGGCCTCTAGATTGTAACTGAGGATTGAGAGCATGTACGGCTTCCTGGTGTGTCTTCAGAACAGGAAATTCTTACAATGATAGTTGCCAGAATAGAGATGATTAAAGTCACTTAATATTAAATTCCAGCTTAGGAGGGAGCTCATCTTTCTTTCACTCTTTTTGTCTTATATGTATTTCTAATTCTTCTCTGTTTTAGTAAGACGTCATTGCCATCATCCTTAAACTCATTAAACATAGAACTTCTCATTTGCTGGATTTATACAGTAGTTTACCCTCAACTTTTGTTCTGCTTTTCTTTACTGTTGACTATAATAATAAATTGTAAAGTGACAGTTATCACTTATTGCATACTTATTCTGTTCCACACATGGTGTTGAGTAACACATACATATTTTTCCCATTACAATCACCTCTGTCATCACTGTTCTAAATGTAGGTAATTACTAACTACATTGTAACTCTGAAAAGTCTTAGTCCTTGTTTCTGATTTGGGAGTTTTATGTTTCATCACTGGCTTTTTCCACCTCGTGATTACTGCATTTTAGTGGTGATTGCTGAAGACTCCAGCTAATGCTGCAGTCAGTCCCGAAAGTCTTGGCTGGCACTTGCTAGCTAAAGTTTTCCTTCTCCTATTTTTTTCCTGGAGCAGCATATCTTTCTGGAGGTTGTTCAAATTTGACTTCTACTATCTTTCATCCTTTTAATATTATTGGTATAATTTTTGTTTCTTGTTTAAAATTAGAGCTGAAAGGGAAAAAAATCATCATCATTTTCAGAATGCCCAAACTTCTTTATCCCTATCAGCAAATTATTTTGTCTTTAAACAAATGTCAACTTTTCATCTGTAGTTATTAGATAAGAATCTTAATAGTTCTGGGTAAATATAAGACTATTTGAACTTCTGTGAACATGATTGAATTTAAAGTTTGACTTGAGTTTTGTGTCAGGATATTAAACTTTGTGCCCGTGTTTTCACTGTCATCAGGGCCATGGCTGAATACAGGGATCTTGACCTTTAACTCTTTTTCTTCTACCATTCCAAAAGTCTTAGTATTTACATTTACAAAGGGCTTTAACATCACAGAATACCAGTGATAACCAAGACTTTATTAGCAGACTTGCTTTATGAATGGAGGAAGGAGAGCTGCACCTCCTTGGGACCTCTGCTGTCTTTGGATTCAGAAGCAGTAGACATTCCCCCAGGCATAGTGGCTTGTCCCATTCAAACTGGCAGAGGAGGCAGGTGACCAGTGACCCCTGTAAAGCTGTCCTCAGACACTGAGATACAGAAGTTAGGGTCGGGCTTCCTGATCTCAGCTGCCGGTGGGATGCACTGCGACTGTTAACACGAAGGAGCCTTGAGTCTCTTCAGCACAGCAGCACTTGTGCAGTTGAGCTGCCAGTCATGTGAGGTGGCTGGCCAGAGAGTGGGGAGATTGTGTCTTCTAATCAAACATCAATGGTCTGCTCCAGTTTTAGACAGACTCCCCTAATCCCCCCTCCCAGGATGGATAGGTACCTCTGATTCCATTTCAACAGGCAGTTCTCAAGATCCTAGAAAACAAATCTATATTTTATTATATGTATGTACCTACTCCCAATATGTGGTCGATATTGTACACAATTTGAAAAATGTCTGGAATTATAACCCACAGGGTCCTAAAAGAGGTAGTATGTATACATATAAAACCACACTCTTATTATCTTGGTATAATTCAACCATAAAATGCATATTCCTTTGAATGCTCTGTGAAAGAGCTCCTGTATGGTTAAATAGCACTTATTCTGAGAGGAATATAAGCCCTATAAATCCTACAGATCTGTTTAGCCTCATTCCATCAAAATGCCCATTTCTACAACCTTCCAACATTCATCCACAGAAGAGGGGAAGTAAAGGTGAGAGGACTTAGAGCCAAAAATAGCAGGTATGGGGAAATGGCCCTTGAGATTTTAAACAATCTGAGTACAGGATTCATCTGGTTAGAAACTTTTCTGGCTCATTTTCTGCTCAGGGCACGAGGAGGGCATGGCGGTAGTGGAGTTCGAGAAGGTATATAAGGGTGATGCAGGGTGGTTGGGCAAAGCCTGAGCCAGGACCCTTTTACTAGTTGGGCACTGCAGGCCCAGGGCTTAGAACAGAGCCCACGGGACTCCAAAGGCCTGTGAGCATAACACAAAAATACCGAAGTGCAAGAATGAGCTAGAAACTCCAATTATTAATGTCAGAAACTGAAATTTTGCAAATCATTTAAACATACTCAGTGAATCGGTTGTGTCCTGGTAGTGGAGCCAATTAGCTTGGGGACAAAGTATGGGGACTTTTCAGGTATACATTTTCAAATCTTTAGAATTTTGAGTCATGTGATTATATTATCTACTTTTAATTGCAATAAAAATAAAAAATGTGAAAGTCTCTCCAGGATGTCGAGAAAGGAGAACCCTCCTACCCAGTTGGTGGGAATGTAAATTAGTTCAACCATTGTGGAAAGCAATATGGAGGTTCCTTAAAAAACTAAAAATAGAAATACCATTTGATAGCACACATAATGCAGGGGGGCCACGGGGAAGGCAGTATAGCACAGAGAAGACAAGTAGTGACTCTACAGCATCTTACTATGCTGATGGACAATGACTGCAATGGGGCATGTCAGTAGGGGATGACTTGATAATATGGGTGACTGTAGTAACCACAATGTTGCTCATGTGAAACCTTCATAAGAATGTATATCAAAGATATCTTAATAAAAACAAAAGAAAAAGAAATACCATTTGACCCAACAATCCCATTCCTAGGAATTTACCCAAAGAAAATAAGATCCCTGATTCAAAAAGACATATGCACCCCTGTGTTTTATCACAGCACTGTTTACAGTAGCCAAAATATGGAAGCAACCCAAGTGTCTATCAGTAGATGAATGGATAAAGAAGATGTGGTACACATAGACAATATTATTCAGCCATAAAAATACAAATCCTACCATTTGCAACAATGTGGATTGAGCTAGAGGGTATTAGGCTCAGTGAAATAAGCCAGGCAGAGAAAGACAAGTACCAAATGATTTCATTCATTTGTGGAGTATAATAACAAAGCAAAACTGAAGGAGTAAAATAACAGCAGACTAACAAACTCTAAGAAGAGACTAGCGGTTACCAAAGGGAAGGGATTGGGGAGGGAGGGAGAAGGGGATTAAGAGGCACTATAATTAGCAATCACAATATAGGTAGGTCACAGGGAAGGCAGTACAGCACAGAGAAGACAAGTAATGACTCTGTAGCATCTTACTATGCTGATGGACAGTGACTGCAGTGGGGATGGGTGAGGACTTGATAATATGGGTGAATGTTGAAACCACAATGTTGTTCATGTGAAACCTTCATAAAATTGTATATTAATGATACTTTAATAAAAAAAGAAAAAAGTAAGTCTTTCCAAAATTTTTCTGCCAATAATTGTATACTCCCCTGCCAAAAAAATTAATGTGTGCTGAGATATGGGGTGGACCTTCAAAACTGAAAGGGTCTGTGCCTGAACAAAAAGTTAAAAACAGCTCAGTTATTATCTTCACTGAATTTTTGAGGGAAGGCCCATACAAATTTGATTATAAAATAGAGAATATTAAATGACTAAATAAAAGAAGGAAATTGTGATAGATTACCTAAGAGTTTTTCCCTGAAATAGCACTGGGTCTAGATATTTTACAACTGAGTTTTAGCCAACCTTTTGAATGGGTGATTTCTACACTAGTGAAGCTATTCCTATTCATGGAAATAGGTGTTTTTAATCCATTTTAAAATATAACTCTGCGATTAAAAAATGGGCATAGGATATGAAGAGACAGTTCTCCAAAGAAGAAATTCAGATGGCCAACAGACACATGAAAAGATGCTCCACATCACTAATCATCAGGGAAATGCAAATTGAAACCACAATGAGATATCACCTCACACCAGTAAAAGACTAAGAACAACAAATGCTGGCGAGGATGTGGAGAAAGGGGAACCCTCCTACACTGCTGGTGGGAATGTAAGCTAGTTCAACCATTGTGGAAAGCAATATGGAGGTTCCTCAAAAAACTAAAAATACAAATACAATTTGACCCAGGAATCCCACTCCTTGGAATTTACCTAAAGAATACAACTTCTCAGATTCAAAACGACATATGCACCCCTATGTTTATTGCAGCACTTTTTACAATAGCCAAGATATGGAAGCAACCTAAGTGTCCATCAGTAGATGAATGGATAAAGAAGAGGTGGTACATATACACAATGGGATACTATTCAGCCATAAGAAGGAAAGAAATCCTACCATTTGCAACAACATGGATGGAGCTGGAGGATATTATGCTCAGTGAAATAAGCCAGGCGGAGAAAGACAAGTGGCAAATGATTTCCCTCATTTGTGGAGTATAACAACAAAGCAAAACTGAAGGAACAAAATAGTAGCAGGCTCAGAGACTCCAAGAAGGAACTAGTAGTTACCAAAGGGGTAGGGTGTGGGAGGGTGGATGGGGTGGGTGGGAGAAGGGGATTGTGGGGTATTTTGTTTAGTACACATGGTGTGGGGGATCACGGGGAAAACAGTGTAGCACCGAGAAGGCAAATAGTGAATCTGTGTCATCTTGCTGTGCTGATGGACAGTGACTGAATTGAGGTATGAGTGGGGACTTGATAGTGTGGGTGGGTGTGGTGGCCACATTGTTTTTTCATGTGAAACCTTCATAAGAGTGTGTGTCAATGATACCTTAATAAAAAAAAAAAGATAACTCTGACATCAAAACCTGATGTGACAGCATTAAAAAAAAAATACCTGCCAATTGCCCTCCTTTCTTTGAACAGCAGAAGTTTTCATAGCTTTATTGCTATGAAATAAATCTATGCTTTTCCACTATGGGGAATGAAATTCAGAAGCTCTATCAGAGACGCTGTGTGTTCTTGTCTAAATTTTTTATAGCTGAAACTTTAGATGTAGATAGATTTAGAACAAAGGGTGTTGTGAAGCAGATTATCAGCTCTAGCCAAAGATAGACTTCCTTTTCTTCCTGCTGTTACAAGCTAGTTGCCCCAGGAAGTCTTCTGTGTAGTACACATGCACGCACACACACGACACACAAACCCCACAGCGCCCCCCCAAGCCTGCTTTTCTGATTGTTGTGTGCATTTCCACCTGTGCGCATCTCTGTAGTGGCGTCAGTATTGGGCTGTTCCTGTCAGTCCCCAAAATGTCTCAGGCCTCTCCTAGCCTCCTTCTACCCCCAAGCTAGGAGCTTCCTCTCATTTGCTTTCCAGAAATGCCATTCTTTCTCAGTCACACAGCTCATGCCTGTTTTCAATTGACTCTATTAAAATGGTCCATTTAATACTATTCTCTCAGGGATCCATTCCTGATTTTTTATGTGTGGATCCTATTTGTACATTTTGTCAGTCATTTTCTTGGCAATTTGGGGAAGGGCAGACCTTGCCACCATCTTGTCTGGAAGTATCTTTTCAACATTTAATTAAATAATGAATCTGTACACTTCTCTAAAACTGATTCTTAGATTCTTTGCCTGAAGAGTACCCCTTATCATGGAATGAGAAAATGAGGGCACACTTTTAATGTTTTCATAGTACTTTTTATTGTGAAAACAGTTTGTTGATTTTATTTTAAGTGGAATTTCCTTCTTACAGAATTAGAAATAAAAAAAATATGTTTCCTCTGTTTCTCCCTCACATGCCTTAAGTAATGCTGTTTTTGCTTATATGTGTCTTCATTTTGTGTTCCATGTAGAACAATGAACTCTCTCTGAGTAATTATTCTTGCTCCTGCATAAAGAATTAGCAATGGTTCCCATGCCTTTTTGGAGATCTGTTTCTTATCTTTTATACCACATTACTCTCTCATAACCAGTTCTTGCTGCAAATCTATCATGCATTATTTTATGGGACATTTATTCTTTTCTTTCCCAAGTCTAAGTGCGATTTTTTTCCTGGTACCACTATGAGACAAGTGTTTCAATTTACGATTTTCCAGGAATTCCTTAAATGTCCAAAGCATCTGATAAAATACACATGGGATCACAAGCTTCTGTTTCCTTCAGTACATTTTCAATTACAGATAGTGGAGTGCTGAGACCTCCTGAGCTCCCGGAACATATATGATCTCCCATAACTGCTGCAGATCTCCAGCTGCCTCCGTCGTCACTGAAACTGGGGGTCTCAGGTGGATCAGTGTGCACGATAGTCCACGTGGGATTTTAAACTGTGTTTGTTTAGAATTAAGGATTGATGCTTGCCACTGTTGCCCTTCGAACACATTCAAAAAGAATAGTAAAAGTCTAGAAGCCTGGTTTATTTTCTCTTCTGCTCCTGCATATTGGAGAGGAATAATCATCATGGTGGAGTGGAAATACTACAAACTCAGAGTCAACAGATCTGGATTGAAGACAGCTTTTCACTTATTACATGTATGACTTTGGACTAGGCAACTTAATTTTTCCAACCTCAGTAAAATAGGGTTGATAGTAGAAGCTACCTCAGAACCAGGACTGTTCTGAGAGTTGGTAAGGTAATGAAGCAGCCAATAAATGAGAGTTTTTGAAATAGAGTGAAGTGTAGCAGTGCCCTGACTTGTCTCTGAGTTTGCATAATCATGGCCCCTAGGCCCAGATTTTAAGGCTGGTGGTGAGGGCGGCCCCAACCCTCTCCTCCATTTACTCCCATGTCACTGCCACTTTCCTCTGGCAGCAATTCCCTGGATAATACTTGGGGAGAGGTCTCCTGTAACAGAAAACACACCTGAGTGCCTAGGCTGAGGCCGGAGTCAGACATACCCTCAGTACTGCTCTGCTTGGGGCATGTTAATTTTCCAGTGGAGAAGTCCACTAGGCAGTTGTTTTAGAAATGGGGAGTTTGGTAAGCTCAAAAATAACAATGAGGACTCCAGTCGAGGAAATAACCCTAAGTAGAGAATAAGCCTTTTGCCTTAGCATGCCTACTATAGTATTCTTTACAAAAGAAAAAAAATAAGAGGTCACACAAACATCCAGTAATTAGTTAAGTATACTAAAAAAAATCACTTGGTGGGATATTATAGACATTTAATGATTACATTTATGGATAGTTTAAGTAACTGAGAAAATATCTAGGTTGTAATGCTTAATAAAAAAGCGAAATGAAAAACTGAATATACAATTTGGTCTCAGTTACATAAAAGCATTTTGTAAAAAAAAAAATAGTTGTAAAAAAAGTAGATGAAATATACCAACATGTTAACAGTGATTGTCTCTGGGTTGTGAGTTAAGGTTATTTTGATTTTCTGAATAACTGTTTGTATTTTTAGATCTCCAATTGTGGCTACATTTTGTAAGAAGAATGGGTAGTTTTTACCAGAAGACTGTCTGGGGTTTTACGAGGGGCTTTATAATGTTGCATTATCTTGGAGAGTTTGCCGTGGCCCGGGGTCAGCTCTCAGGGTGTCCTCTTCCAGGGTTCCCAGAAGGTCACTTGCCTGGCCTATAATCAGAGCAAATGAAAGTGGCTAGTCTTGAGAGATATTTTATGGTGGCTAAGGGGAAACACAGTAATAAATCACCCCTGCCCACAGCAGAAGTCACTTCTCCACTGGCAGGAAAGCTTGTGCTCCTTGGCCTGAACGGTGCTGAATGAAAGTGACCTGCTGGCTCTGTGTTTCCCTTTTCCATGCATTATGCTGGAAAACTCTTTACATACAATGAATTAGATTTCTGCTTCCCGAATAATATCACAATCCCAGTCTGTTTCCTTCAGTTTACTCCTAAGTCATACCTGTTCTTTTCCCAGGCATTTTTGGTTCATTTCCACTGCTAGCTAGTCACATCCATCATGTGTGAATTTTACTTCAAATTCTTGAAAAATACTTTAGTATTATTGAAATATAGTGATAAGGGCGTATGTTCATTTTTACAACTGGAAAATAACTTTTGAAAAGGTACAGAGTCTGCTTTGTTTGTTTGTTCTGTAAACACGCCCGATATGCCCCAGCTGTGTGTTTTCCATCATCATCCTGGGAGGCAATCCTATTGCCGTTGCCAGAAACGTTCTTGGGTTTGTCATTAGCTTGATCACCTGCCTTACTGACCAAATTTAAAATGGTTTTCAGCTGTTTCCAAACTACTAATCAACCCTCAAATGCGCATGAAAGCTGTCCTAAAAAAAATCTAAAGTAGGTTCTGGAGGCACAATCCATAGAGGAGACCCAGAGATTACTTATGCTGGGTTGTGACAGTTAACCTGGAAGAAGTGTCCACTTGGAAGACTAAGATAATCAGGCCCCACAAGCCCCAGAATGTCAGCTAAAATATTAGTTGGTGACTTAGAGGCACCTTTCATCATCACTCAGACCTTGACATAACCACAACTTTAGGGGAAACTAGGAGTCATTAACTCCTTCGTTGACTTCCAGTCTACTTTTATGGCCTGAAAGAAGGTTTTTATCAGCCTTAATCCCACAGTTCTAAGAAACTTAAATAAAAGAAAGAAGGCTTGGATCTGATGGGTACCTACCCTATTCTAGATAATATATATTAATACATGCTTATCAAACATATAATATTTTATGTAATTTTCATAGCAGCCATCAATAGTATATTAATATCCTTATTTTACAGAAGATGTGCCTAAGGTTCATAGAGATAAACAGCTTGTCAAAGGTTATTTTTAGTAACTGGTTGTGCTAAAATTTGAGTCCAGTTTTCCACAGCATAGGCTTGCTCTACTATCCCATACAGTAGAATTCTCACAAAATTCATTCTTGTTTTCTTTGTAAGGGCTTTATATTTTCCATTTGGGGTATCTGGACATGGGTGCACCCCACAGAAGAAATTCTGTCAGAATAAAATTGGTCCCCCTGATGCTGTGGGGTGCTGCAGCCTTGCAGCACCAGGTAGACAGCCCAGTGTTAACAGGGTATAGGATGATCTTTATGAGATGCTTGGGAAAGCAAGGGCATATTCTCAAATGCAGATTTCTACCTGACACTTTAAGAAGGGTACAAACAATAATAATAGATAATAATAATAGCTTAAATTTATTGAGTGTTTTCTCTGCACTAGGCCCTGTGCTTAGACCTGCATGTGCAATGGTGGTTAAATGTGGGCTATCCTCAGCCAGAAATATGACTTCCCTAGGGACAGATTATTAAATGTTTCTCTTGATGGGTGGACTAAGAGGTATATTTAATTATGGAAAATAACACCATAGAGTAAATATATATGTATTTTTTTACATAAATATATATATAAAATTGGGGAGTGGGGGCCCATGCATCTGTCAAGACAGTGTTAAGGTATCACAAACAGCTTCTCCAGGAATATTTGACTGCTCTTCTCAGCTAGTTATGCTCTGAGAACTGAATGAGAGCTGCTGGTAAGAATGCAGATTATACAGATGCAGTCCACTTGTAGCAATGAACCTAATGAATCTGGCTCTAATTTGTGCAAATTGCATGAAAATGTAAATTAGAAATTAGAATTAGAATTAGAAATTGATGCAGAATTGGGCTATGAAGGTGAAGGTTTCTTTTTGGTTTTGTGGGTTATTTTCCTTCTGTGAGCCGTGGATAGTATTTCCCCAAAGCATCATGGTTCATATACATTGCTTTCATATTTACAGTGCATAGCACTGATAAGTATGTATAATGGGATATATATATATGCATGCTATATAAGTAAAAGATGACTCTCAGATAAGTAATAATGATTTCTCACTTTACTGTCATTCTAGATTTAATAGTGAAGAACTTCCTTTAAATTTAACAAATGATTTCACCCCAATAAAGGTTTTATTGTGTTTTCTGGGGTGTAATTCTACACAGTCAAAGACATTTTCTGTTCTCTATGGACTTGATCCTGCATTCTCTCCTTAAGCAAATGTTTATTGATTGTCCTCAGGGTTTGCCTGAGCAGGGAGGCCAAATTCAGGCCCGGAGAGTGTGAAATCAGTGTATTCACAGTTGTCTCTCACTGTGACTCCTTTAGTCTGGATTTAAATAAATCTATGATTCTAGGTAAAACATCTTAGTGAGAAAAGAGTTACTATGTACACTGTCAAGAAACAGGTATGTTGTTGACAGATTCAAGGTGGTAGCATGAGAGGTGAGACAGAGAACTCCTCCCAAAACCACAGATAGGATGAAAATATAGTTAATGCAACTAACCCTAAAACAGCAACAGGAAAGAAGGCTGCACCAGACTGCATACAGACCTCACGAACAGAACAGACCTCACTAAACAGGGTAATGTATGAAAGCCTTGATCTGGTGGGACCCAGGCCCTTCCCCCACCCCAGCTCACTGGCGGGAGGAAGGGAAATGAAGCAGGGGAGGGGGTGGAAGCCTGGGACTGCTGAACACCTAGCCCTGGAGATCTTCTTTGCAAGCAGAGATCTACATTGTGTGGTGCTCTGGAGGATGGGGAGCTGGGACAGGTAAAGTGCTTGAAAGACAGATTCTAGCCATTTGTGCAGGACAGGATTGACACCGCGCTGCTCTGAGACAAGGGAAAAGCAGGCAGTCTGAGAGGCTTCCTAGCACTGAGAGGGTTGCTGAAGGCGCAGGGTTTGCCTGGAGCTTGCTGTGTGGGAGAAGGTATAGGGGGACAAGGCTGTCTGGGCACGCTCTGCCCCGCATATTGAGAGCTTTGGGGAGCTTCAGGTGCTCCATCCCCCTGGCTGGCTACTCAGCTCTGAGGCCCCCCACTGTGATAAACAGCCTGCTGAGCTTTCCTGCTGGCCTGACAGCACCAGCTTGCAAACCAGCAGTCACTGCTTTGGTGTCAGGCCAGCCAGAGAGAGGCCTCACCTACAACAGCTAGAGACACCAAGCACAGAGGCTTACACCTGTATGCTCGGCCCACGGGCTGTGATACTGGAGACAGCCAGGGCAGACAGGAGTCAGGAAATGGGTCTTTCCTCTCCCCAGGCACCAGCTCCGCTCCCCTATGGCCTCCAACCTTAATCTAGGGGCTGAGCAGCTCCAGAGACAGGAGCTTCTGGGCAATAGAGGGCACCACACAGAAATATGAAACATCAAAAAAGGACATGGTACAGACCAAAATCTCACAAACGCCAGAAAAAGGGCCAAATGAAACTGAACTTACCAATCTTACTGAAAGAGAATTCAAAATAGAAATCATAAACATGGTTATGGAGGCACAGAAAAATATTCAAGAACTCAGGAATGAATTTAAGATGGAGATTCAATCATTAAGAAATTCCATATCTGAAATGAAACATACAATGGAGGGATTTAAAAGCATATTAGATGTAGTAGAAGAGATGGTAAATGGAATAGAAATTAGAGAAGAGGAATACAAAGAAGCTGAGGCATAGAGAGAAAAAAGAATCTCTAAGAATGAAAGAATATTGAAAACTGTGTGACCAATCCAAACGGAACAATATTCGCATAATAGGGATACCAGAAGAAGAAGAAGAGAGAAAAAAGGGCTAGAAAGTGTCACTGAGGAGGTAATTGCTGAAAACTTCCCCAATCTGAGGAAAGAGATAGTCTCTCAAGCCATCTAGATGCACAGATCTCCCAACACAAGGGACCCAAGGAAGACAACATCAAGACATATAATAATTAAAATGGCAAAGATCAAGGATAAAGACAGACTTTAAAAGCAGCTAGAGAGAGAAAAAAGATCACATACAAAGGAAATCCCATCAGGCTATCATCAGATTTCTCAACACAAATCTTACAAGCCAGAAGGGAGTGGCATGATATATTTAATGCAATGAAGCAGAAGGGCTTTGAACCAAGAATACTCTACCCAGCAAGGTTATCATTTAAATTTGAAGGAGGGATTAAACAATTTTCAGATAAGCAAAAGCTGAGAGAATTTACCTCCCACAAACCACGTCTAGAGTGCATTTTGGAGGGACTCTAAAAGATGGAAGTATTCCTAAGACTAAATAGATGCCACCTAAGGGATAGACAAAGAGAACAGAATATGATTCATAACATAAAAAGAATGGAGGAGGAAGGAGGAAAAAAAAGAATCTTTAGGTTGTGTTTGTAATAGCATACAAAGTGAGTTAAAGTAGACTGTTAGATAGTAAGGGAATTACCCTTGAAATTTTGGTAACCACAAATCTAAACCCTTCAATGGCAATAAGTACATACCTATCGATAATCACCCTAAATGTAAATGGTCTGAATGCACCAATCAAAAGACACAGAGTAATAGAATGGATAAAATAACAAGACCCATCTATATGCTGGCCACAAAAGACTCACTTCAAACCCAAAGACATACACAGACTGAAAGTAAAGGAATGGAGAAAGATATTTCATAAAACTAAAAGGGAGAAAAAGCAGGAGTTGCAGTACTTGTGTCAGACAAAATAGACTTCAAAACAAAGAAAGTCACAAGAGATAAAGAAGGACATTACATAATGATAAAGGAGTCAGTCCAGCAAGAGGATATAACTATTATAAACACCTATGCACCCAACACAGGATCACCTACATGTGCAAGACGAATACTAACAGAATTAAAGGGGGAAATAGAATGCAATGTATTCATTATAGGAGACTTCAACACACCACTCACTCCAGAGGACAGATCAACCAGACAGAAAATAAATAAAGAGACAGAGGCACTGAATAACGTATTAGAACAGATGGATGTAATGGACATCTACAGAACACTCCATCCAAAAGCAGAAGGATACACATTCTTCTCAAGTATACAAGGAACATTTTCAAGAATAGATCATATACTAGGCCACAAAAAGAGCCTCAGTAAATTAAAAAAGATTGAAATAGTACCAACCAGCTTCTCAGATCACAAAGGCATGAAACTAGAAATAAATTACTCAAAGAAAACGAAAAATCCCACAAACACATGGAGGCTTAATAACATGTTCCTAAATAATCAATAGATCAATGACCAAATAAAAACAGATAGCAAGCAATATATGGAGACAAATGACAACAATAATTCAACACTACAAAATCTGTGGGATGCAGTGAAAGCCGTGCAAGAGGGAAATATATTGCAATACAGGTCTACCTCAGGAAAGAAGAAAAATCCCAAATAAACAGTCTAAACTCACAATTAATGGAACTAGGAAAGGAAGAAAAATGAGACCCAAAGTCTGTAGAAGGAGGGATATAATAAAGATTAAAGCATAAATAAATAAAATTAAGAGGAATAAAACAATAAAAAGAATCAATGAAAGCAGGAGCTGGTTCTTTGAGAAAATAAACAAAATAGATAAACCCCTAGCCAGACTTATCAAGGACAAAAGAGAATCTACACAGATAAACAGAATCAGAAATGGGAAAGGAAAAATCACTGTGGACACCACAGAAATACAAAGAATTATGAGAGAATATTCTGAAAAATTATATGGTAACAAACTGGATAACCTAGAAGAAATAGAAAACTTTCTAGAAAAATAAAACCTTCCAAGGCTGACCCAGGAAGAAACAGAGAATCTGAATGGACCAATTACCAGCAAAGAAATTGTATAGGTAATCAAAAAACTACCTAAGAACAAAACTCCTGGACCAGATGGTTTCACTGCTGAATTTTATCAAACATTTAGTGAAGACCTAATACCCATCCTCCTTAAAGTTTTCCAAAATGTAGAAGAGAAAGGAATACTCCCAAACTCATTCTACTGGGCCAAGATCACTCTAATGTCAAAAACCAGGCAAAGACACCACAAAAAAAAAAGAAAGAAAATTACAGACCTATATCCCTGATGAACATAGATGCAGAAATACTTAACAAAATATCAGCAAACTGAATTCAAGAATACATCAAAAAGATCATCCATCATGATCAAGTGGGATTCATCCCAGGGATGCAAGGATGGTACAACATTTGAAAATCCATTAACATCATCCACTACATCAACAAAAAGAAGGACAAAAACCACATGATCATCTCCATAGATGCTGAAAAAGCACTTGGCAAAATTCAACATCCATTCATGATAAAAACTGAACAAAATGGGTATAGAGGGCAAGTACCTCAACATCATAAAGGCTGTATATGACAAACTGACAGCCAACATTATACTTAACAGTGAGAAGCTGAAAGCTTTTCCTTTAAGATCAGGAAAAGACAGGGATGCTCACTCTCCCCACTTTTAATCAACATTATTCTAGAGGGCCTAGCCATGGCAATCAGACAACACAAAGAAATAAGAGGCATCCAGATTGGTAAGGAGGAAGTCAAACTGTCCCTGTTTGCAGATGACATGATATTGTACATAAAAAACCCTAAAGAATCCACTCCAAAACTACTAGAGCTAATATTGGAATTCAGTAAAGTTGCGAGATACAAAATTAATACAAAGAAATCTGATAAATTTCTATACACTAATGGTGAACTAGCAGAAAGAGAAATCAGGAAAACAATTCCATTCACAATTGCATCCAAAAGAATAAAATACCTAGGAATTAACCTAACCAAGGAAGTGAAAGACTTATACTCTGAAAACTACAAGACACTCATGAAAGAAATTAAAGAAGATACCAATAAATGGAAACACATCCCATGCTCATGGATAGGAAGAATTAATATTGTCAAAATGGCCATCCTGCCTAAAGCAATCTACAGATTCAATGCAATCCCTACCAAAATACCAACAGCATTCTTCAATGAACTAGAGCTAATAGTTCTGAAATTTATATGGAACCGCAAAAGACCCCAAATAGCAGAAGTAATCCTGAGAAGGAAGAATAAAGTGGGGGGAATTACACTCCCTGACTTCAAGCTCTACTACAAAGCCACAGTAATCAAGACAATTTGGACTGGCACAAGAACAGACCCATAGACCAGTGCAACAGAATAGAGAGCCCTGATATAAACCCAACCATATATGGTCAATTAATATACGATAAAGGAGCCATGGATATACAGTAGGGAAATGACAGCCTCTTCAACAGCTGTTGTTGGCAAAACTGGACTGCTACATGTAAGAGAATGAAACTGGACTACTGTCTAACCCCATACACAAAAGTAAACTCAAAATGGATCAAAGACCTGAATGTAAGTCATGGAACCATAAAACTCGTAGAAAAAAACGTAGGCAAAAATCTCTTGGACATAAATATGAGCAACTTCTTCATGAACATATCTCTCCAGGCAAGGGAAACAAAAGCAAAAATGAACAAGTGGGTCTATATCAAACTAAAAAGTTTCTGTACAGCAAAGGACACCATCAATAGAACAAAAAGACATCTTATGGTATGGCTAAGTATATTCATAATGACATATCCGATAAGGGGTTGACATCCAAATTATATAAAGAGCTGACGCACCTCAACAAACAAAAAGCAAATAAGCCAATTAAAAAATGGGCAGAGGATCTGAACAGACACTTCTCCATAGAAGAAATTCAGATGGCCAACAGGCAAATGAAAAGATGTTCCACATCGCTAATCATCAGAGAAATGCAGATTAAAACCACAATGAGATATCACCTCACACCAGTGAGGATGGCTACCATCCAAAAGACAACACAAATGTTGGCGAGGATGTGGAGAAAGGGGAACCCTCCTACACTGCTGGTGGGAATGTAAATTAGTTCAACCATTGTGGAAAGCAGTATGGAGGTTCCTCAAAAGATTAAAAGTAGAAATGCTATTTGACCCAGGAATTTACCCTAAGAATGCAGCAGCCCAGTTTGAAAAAGACATATGCATCCCTATGTTTACCGCAGCACTATTTACAATAGCCAAGAAATGGAAGCAACCTAAGTGTCCATCAATAGATGAATGGATAAAGAAGATATGGTATATATAAACAATGGAATATTATTCAGCCATAAGAAGAAAACAAATCCTACCATTTGCAGCAACTTGGATGGAGCTAGAGGGTATTATGCTCAGTGAAATAAGCCAGGTGGAGAAAGACAAGTATCAGATGATTTCACTCATCTGTGGAGCATAAGAACAAAACAAAAACTGAAGGAACAATATAGCAGCAGACTCACAGAACCCAAGAAGGGACTAACATTTACCATAGGGAAAGGTACTGGGGAAGATGTGTGGGAAGGGAGGGATAAGGGGGAAAAAGGACTATTACAATTAGCGCACATAATGTAGTGGTGGTGGTGGTGGGTTACGGGGAAGGCAGTATAACAGAGAAGACAAGCAGTGATTCTACAGCATCTTACTACGCTGATGGACAGTGACTGTAATGGGGTATGTGGTGTGGACTTGATAATAGGGGGAGTCTAGTAACCATAATGTTGCTTATGTAATTGTACATTAATAATAGCAAAAGAAAAAAGAAAAAAAAGAAACAGGCGTGTTGGCTCTAATAATAATAAAGTACGATGATTTTCCAAATTATTTTTATAATAACTTTAGTGACATATTTTTACAGTTCCATAGATTGTACCAAATACTTGTGTGTACATGATAATATTTAATCTTTGCAACCACATGAGTTAGGTATTGTCTTGCTCATTTTACTCTTGAGAAAATTTGAACTGAGGAAGGTTATGATTTATTTGTGAGCACAGAACCTTTAAGAGGCAGCCAGAAGTAGAACCTGGTTCTTTGCTTCCAATCGCTATGCTCTTCCCTAAATATCATGCTGGCTCTTTGCAGAAAGGCTTTAAAGCCAAGTAGACCTGCTGATTTTTTTTAATTATTTTTTTATTAAAGTATTATTGATATACACTCTTATGAAGATTTCACATGAAAGAACAATGTGGTCACTACATTTACCCATATTACCAAGTCCCCACTCATACCCCAATTCAGTCCCAGTGATTCCCCACACCATGTGTACTAAACATAATACCCCTCAATCCCCTTCTCCCTCCCTCCCCACCTGCCCTCCCACACCCCTCCCCTTTGGTAACCACTAGTTCCTTCTTGGATAGACCTGCTGATTTTGTACAGGCCATTTTGAATTAGATAATAAAATAATAAATTAGTAATTGCAACATATATATTGCCAACTAGAGAAAAAAGCTAGTTTGATTAATATTCTGTGAAATTAGCCATTGTTATTAATAGGTCCCTGAGGGAACATTTACCAACAGGCTTTGGGAACAGAAAACAACTAGCCTAGGGCTTCAAGAAAACATACAAACATTTAACATCATAGACTGTTTACTATAAACTTCTGGTGGCTTGTTTGAGTGCAGCTGAATGGGTGGTTTAGAGCCAATAAACAGGGGTTATTTTGACTCCCACCCCACACCATGTTTGTATTTATTGAACACCTACTATGTGCTAGGCTCTGTGCTGGCTGCTGGGAAGAGGTTTCTCTGTTTCTGGCTTTCTCACCCTTTTCCCCCTGTCCAGCCCATTCTTCAGAAGGTCCACAGAATCCAGAGCAAAGTTCCTAAAATGTAATTCTGACCTTGTCCTGCCAGTGTCCCCACACTGTACAGAGACAAGATATCACATCTGCCTTACTTACCATTATACCTTCCCTGTACTGATCAGTCAAGTCCAAAGCTCTTCACAACTTGGCTTCTGCTTCCCTCTTCCAGCCATCTCCCTTTCCCCACCTCTCACCTCCCACTCCAGCAGTGCCGAGCTGCTGACTGCAGACCAAGGAATTCTCTCTCCTCAGGCCAAGCAGCACCCCTCCCTCTGCTTCAAGGCCTCGGGTCTGTCCTTCCTCTTCTTTTCCTGGTAACTTCTATCCATTCTCCTGCCTTGGTTCTGACCTTACCACCAAGAGAAACTTTCTCGAACTACCCCAATACTCTCCTATTTTGTTCCACATGTACTCTGTTGTAGCACATACTCGTGGTAATTATATTGCCTGTTGACTTAGGGGTGTGCCTCCTGAAGCAGTAACTAGCACTTATCAGGCCCTTGGATCTGTTTCAGAGGACCACTGAATGAATGAATAAACGAAGCAATACTGGACAGTGTGTCAGGGATTTTGTTTTGTTTTCTCTGCATCCCCAGCATTTATTACAGGGCATGGCTCATAATAAGTATATGCTGAATGTTTTCAAATTAATGCATTAATTTATGAATGAGAGACAAGGCTTACACACACACATACACATGTAGATATATCAGGATAATTACATGTCATATTAAGACATTCAATTCAAAGCCACTGTCACTTGGTTAACTGACACTCTCTATTGAGGGCCACCTGAGGAAACATTTTGCATGGTTCTGGATGCTTGGGGAGGTACAGTGACCAAGTGTACTCACGCAAGGAGAATGGCTACCACAGTCACATATTTAAAACAAGTCTGTGGCTTTTCCTGTTAAATGCCTTAAGTGGGTATTTACTCCTTACCTCTTGTTGACCCTGGATGAGATACAAGCTATTTAGAATGGTTTACAATTTCAAACCCTGCAATCTCCCTCTAATGTGCCTTTCTGGACTCCGCTGCTTCCATTTCCCAACCATCACACTCTGTGACAACTGTATGGAACTTCCTGCAATTCTCCAAGCTCCCTCTGCTCTGCCAGGCCCCGAATTTTCAACTGATCTTTCTTCTTTCTGAAATGCCTATTCTCAGCTCTCTGCCTGGAGAACTCTTTCTCATTCTCCAAGCCCGCATTCAAAATACCTTCTCTTCTGTGGACTGTGCGTCGGCCATTTCAAGCAGTCTGCCACTCCATTTTCCTTGCGTTCAGAGTAGTTTGTACAGACTTTAAAATAAAAATTCCCAAACAGAATAATAATTATTGACACATATGTCTTCATGACTGGATGGTGAACATCCTAATGTCAAGAAGTATTTCCTATTCATCTTTGAGATACCCAATCCTCTGCCTATTGAAAGGCACCCAGTAAATGTTTATGCAGTAATAAGTGGATGAAAACTGATTTCTTAATTTTACACTATCTTAGCTCAGGCTACTATAGTTAAATAACATGGAAGAGGTGGTTTAAAAAACAGACATTTATTTTTTACATTTCTGGAAGCTGGGAGGACCCAGATCAGGGTGTCAGCAGATTTGGTTCCTGACGAGAACCCTCTTCCTGGCTTCAGGCAGACACCTTCTTATACCCTCACACAGTGGACAGAGGAAACTCTGGGGTCTCTTCCCCTTCTTATATGGCACTAATCCTATCAGGGGGTTCTAACACTCATGGTCTCATCTAAACCTAATTATCTCCCAAAGGCCCCATCTTCTAATATCATCCCATGGGATTAGAGCTCCAACATGTGAAAGAAGTAACTGTTAAATAAGCTGGATTTCATTAAACTTTAAAACTTCTGCTCTATGAAAGACGATGTCAAGAGAATGCAAGACAAGCCACAGAGTGGGAGAAAATATTTGTAAAAGACATATCTGAGAAAGGACTGTTATCCAAAATATACAAAGAACTCTTAAAACTCCACAATAAGAAAACAAATAAACTGAAAAAGGGGCCAAAGACCTTAACAGATACCTTACTAAAGAAGATACACAGATGGAAAGTAAGCATGCAAAGAGATGCCCCACAGGGTAATGTAAATGAAAATGAGATGCCACTGCACACCCATTAGAATGGCCAAAATCTGGAATACTGACAATACCAAATGCTGGTGAAAATGTGGAGCAACAGACACTCATTTATTGCTGGTGGGAATGGAAAATGGTACAGCCACTTTGGAAGACAGTTTGGTGGTTTCTTACAAACTAAACACTCTAATCATACCATCCAGCAACCATGCTCCTTGGTATTTATCCAAAGGGGTTGAAAATTTATGCCCACATAAAAACCTGCACGTGGATATTTATAGCAGTTTTATTCATAATTGCCAAAACTTGGAAGCAACGAAGATGTCCTTCATTAGGTGAATGGATAAATAAACTCATACATCCAGACAGTGGAATATTATTTAGTGCCAGAAAAGAAGCAAGCTATCGAGATATGAAAAGATAATGGAGAAAACTTACATGCATATTTCTAAGTGAAAGGTTAATCTGAAAATGCTACATAACGTATGATTCCAACTATATCACATTCTGGAGAAGGCAAAATTATGGAGAGAGTGAAAAGATCAGTGGTTGCCAGGGGTTGGGGGTTGGGGAAGCTTGAATAGGCAGAGCACAGAAGACTTTTAGGGCAGGAAAATAATCTATGTATACCCTTATGGTGGATACATGTCATACATTTGTTCACACCCATAGAGTGTACAACACCAAGAGTCAACCCTAAGGTAAACTGTGGACTTTGGGTGATTATGATGTGTTGATATTGGTTCATCAATTGTAACAAATGTACCATTGTGGTGGGGATATTGATAATGGGGAGGCTGTGCATGTGTGGGGAAAAGGGATATGTGAGAAATCTCTGTACCCTATTCTCTTATTTTGAACCTTAAACTGCTCTAAAAAATAAAGTCTTAAAAAAACCCATCATAATCTTATTTCTACTCTCTCCCACGTTCTGGTTCTCTGTTTCTTATTACCTCACTCAGTAACTTTACTCTGCCAATAAAATTATTGCTTTTTCTTAGAAAAGTCATTGTTCTACAAGATGTTGCTCTATATTATAGCACAGCTGAGAATGTATTCTTCGCGTGTTTTGTCTTATGGCTAGTTCGTATGATGTTTTAGTATCAAATTTGCAGTGTAAAAAGGTGAGAATGTCCTGAAATTTTGTGTGATTTGATGTTTACCCCCATGGATTCTTCTAAAGTCTGAAGAAGAGTACAGCACAGTCACTTTCAAATCTGAAATTGTACCTCACACAAATATGCTGTTTAATGTGATACATTGTATAACAGAGGATCTGATCAATAGTGCATCAGATCAATAATAATAGTAACAACTGTATTTACCATGTCAAGATATTTTAAGTAACTTGCATGTGCTGACTCCTTTAGTCCTCAGAATGACCTTACGGGGAAGACACTATTACAGTTTTCTCCCTCCCTATTTTAAAGATGAGTAAACTGAGGCACAGAGAAGTGAAGTAAATGTCCCAGGGATCACAAAACTACCAAGACTAGTGCTCAGAATTCCTAACTGAAGTAGTTTATAACCTGAGTGGGTGCTTGAGCTGCAGTGATCTTTATTCCAGGACTTAGTTAATGGGAATCACTGGAGGTGGGTGAGCATCCGTGGGTATTGTTCACCAGCTCTATAGTTGATTTTGATGTATGTTTTGAGTTGGATAAACTAGGGTTTGAATTCTGACTCCTACACTTACTGGTTGCATGAAATTGGGCAAGTTATTTAATCTTTCTGAGTCTCAAGTATAAGTAAAATAGGGGGCTATTTGCCTTAGTGTTGGGTGAACTCAGTGAGTTATCATATGTGAAACACTGGCACAGAGTGTACATTTAACAGAGAGGAAGCATTATTATTATTCTGTAGAGTTTACCAAATCTTTTTATTCTCAAGTAACACTCCTTGAGAAGCATTCCTTGGAGGGTAAGGGGTGGTCATTATATCTATAGCTTTGTCTTTGGGGTCTAATTTGGAATATTTTTTTCATTAGTTTAAGAAGAAATACATATATAATGTATGTTTTATTATCACTTCCAGTAAGCACCTTGATGTGAAAAAACTCTTCAGACAGTATCTCACAGAGAAATACATGGCTCAATGTGACCCACTGTGTAATAAAGGAGGTGGCTCTATGCCAGTGAGCGCCTTGGCTCTCTGCTGGCCCCTCTATGAATGGAGGTGGCCGCTCATGTGTGGGCAAGTACTTGAGCATAAGAGATCAGCGTCCCAAGACTATCATTTAGTCTGGCCACTTGCTTGTTGGAAAGACTCCAAAGAGCACTGGCTATGTAAGGAGATAATATATTGGACTACATCAGTGCTCTTACATCCTATATACTATCTTCCGCTAGTTCAGCTAGAGATGCTCATTATTTTGAGAAGGATTGGATTACTATGAAAGAGAAACTGTTAATTTCTGTCTTTCAAATTTAGTTCTTGAAGCCCAGTTCAGAGAAACAGTTGTAATAGGCAAAGCTTTTGATAGCAAGACCTAGGCTATTTGAGGTGAGAAAAGCATTTCAGAAATCCAAAGCTAAAGTCCAGAGGAGTAGTGCATAAAGCTAACCCAAACATAATGGAAATTAAGAGGCTAGATGACAAGTCTGAAGTCCCCAACCTAGGTGTTGAAGGAGGGGCAAGGACCGGGGAAAGCCAGAGAGTGAAGAGAGGAGGGAGACTGGGGTGGAGAGTCCTCATGTAGGAGAGGGCTCTGCCACACCGAGTACCTTCTCTGGCCAGAACCATGAAGCTGCGGGCATCACAGTCTGAGTGATGGATCCTGAGGAGGCTCTGTGTCAGCTCCCTCATTATGTCTCTGAGGGCTCCCTACAGACAAGGCCCTCGACCCTCTGGCAGGAGAGATGCCGTCTGGGCCTTGACACTTCCCTTAGCCCGTCTAAAGTAATTTGTGGGGTGAATCCTCCACTTTGACAGCACATTTGTAGCCTCCCTGAACAAAAGAGTGGGATCCTGGATTTACCACTGAGAGCATTGTGCAATGAAAGGCTCAACATCTGGACCTAAGCAGCTGAACAGAAATAGCTTTATTTTTCCCCAGATGGGAAAACAGCCAAGCATATTGCCAAGTTTCAACTGTACAAATTATAACCATCATGCCCTCCGAACAGTAAGCATGATGCACTTTGTAAGATTTATGTCCTGTTTTTCACAGTAAAGTTGATCACCTTATTAGTTTATGAATAAAGAGTAGGAAAACCATTAAACAGCAGAGACTATGTTTAATAAGAGGCAACTGACTCTTAAGTGGGGGGAAAAACAAAAGTAATAAAAAGTGCATTATTTGGTTTTCCACTGCAGAAATCATTTTGAGACAAATGCTGCTTGCAAGGAGATCATCCTTCTTATTCAACTCTTGGGCGATCATTTAGAATGTTTGCTGGTCATGGCTGTGTGGATCTTTCAGCTTCAAGGTACTTTCATAGGTATCGTTCCTTTTTATACCTTCATGAGAAAGGACAGCAGATGGTTTGTAAATCCTACTTTACAAAGGTTGAAGTAGTGCGTGTAGGGTGGGGAAATGCAGGAACAAAGGAACTAAATGACCTTGGAAAAAGCTATTGCCATCGATCCTTTTTGACACTGAAAAGGTGGTATTTACAATCATTTGATAAATGCATGTATGAAGAAAAGGTAGATTGTACTGAAATGAATGTTTTCAAAGTTCTCTGTGAATGCTGCTGAATCTGAATTTCTTCAGGAAATCAAATACAGCTGACCTTTGAACAGCACAAATGTGAACTGCGTGGGTCCACTTATATATGGATTTATTTCAATAAATATATTGGAAAGTTTTTTGGAGATTTGTAACAATTTGGAAAAAGTTTTCTCTTACTCTACCATATATAATACATATAACATACAAAATATGTGTAATTGTTAATGTTATTGGTAAGGCTTCTGGTCAACAGTAGGCTATGAGTAGTTAGGTTTTGGGGGAATCAAAAGTTATGTATGGATTTTTGACCATAACCCCCATTTGTTCAAGGGTCAACTGTATATTATTCCCATGCAATTTAGGGACTTTGGATAGAGAACAGCAGCTTTGGTTTTATAATACTATTAGTTATTCATTTTTCTTGATGGGGATATCAGTTGGAATTTGAAGGGTTTTTCTGCCCAAGTCAAAGCCATGTAGGTAAATAATTAGGTAAATAATTCTTACCTAACACTACCGAGCAATAGTCACCACTTTAGACCCTTAAGTCTTAGCATATTTTATCATCACCTTCTTTAGCATAGACGTGTAGGACTTCAGTAGCTTTTATTTGTCTGATTTGCTGACGCTGGGTACTTGGTGCCAAAAGGCGGTGAAAGCCAGGATCTATTGGAGACCTTTATGTGCTCTCTGCCACAGGAGGCTGATGAGTGAAGAAGGTACACTCATCCAAGCAGACATCTATTTCGGAGTGAAGCTTGCATTATCAGAGTTATTCCTCCAATATTAACTCTGATGTTTATCACAGAATTTAAGTAATTATGGTGATGTGGATGGAGAGGGGTGGTAGACTAAAAGGCTTTTAATGGATGATGTGGTTTTTGTGACACATAAAAGACTAAGTGAAAGAGGTGCCCATTGAGACGTATATAGTTCTATGAAATAGGTAGGGAGTATATTACTACCTCTGTTCTATGATGACAAGACTGTGGGCTCAGGAAGGTAAAATGACTTTCCCAATGCCATGCACTACACTCAACCATCCATATTTCTCTCTTTTGGTGTCAGTGTGAGAATTTGCCAAGAGAAGTAGGAGGTTTTGGTAATACCTATCTGTAACTCAATTCTTTGCATGGTTCTTGGGGAGGCAACACTTGAAGGTTACTTTAGTTGCTGGGGCACTGGGAGACTCCAGTGATCTTTTGGATTATGAGTTTAAGTGGAATGGAACCTCAAACTCAAGGTTAAAAACCATTGCTGTAATCTAAGGTTAACAGTAAATGGCATGGGTAGGAGATATCAGCTGGTGCATTTTAACAGCACAGATCCTGGGAACAGACCTACTGAATAACTGAGGTCCAAGAGAAATGGGTCACATTTAACCTCTGCAATCTGCAAGAGTTGGGAGAAAAATGGACTCAGCAGGAGTTCAGGTGGAATTAAGCAAAAGAAGTCTTCCGGTCTCTGGCCTGTTTTTGTATCTCCCAACTTGCCAGGCTGCCAAAACTCTCTTTTGCAAACTCTCCTGAAGATATTTCAGTAGAATCTGCTGTTGTAGGACTCCCTCTGATTTTAGGAGAGCCTCTAGACCTGGAGTTAGCAAACACTGGGCCTTGGGCCAAATCTAGCACATCCTCATGAGCATTTGTTCTTTTGTCTTTTGGATGTTGGCCATCCTAACTGGTGTGAGGTGATATCTCATCGTGGTTTTAATTTGCATTTCCCTGATGATCAGTGATGTGGAATATCTTTTCACGTGCCTGTTGGCCATCTGAATTTCTTCTTTGAAGAAGAGACCACTTTACTTCTTAAAAAAACATCTGTAATTTTGAACATGGTATAAATGTAATAGGAAGCTATTGGTGTTTTTTGCTTGTTTGTTTTAGCAAAGAAAGTTAGCGAAGTAATGTTGAAACATGAGATGTTCTTAGGGGAAAGCAGGATATTCAGAGATCTAATGTAAACAAAGGAGAATATTTGAATTATAGCTGGGGTCCAATGGGTAGATCTGAGATAAATTATTTTAGTCAGTTTTGATTGCAACTAGCAGAAACTTTTCAGAGATAATTTCTGTTAAGGGTACTTAAAAAATACATGTTTTTCTCATGGACTTTAAGGGCAGAAAAGTACAGTCTTTGAAAAGAACTTGACCTAACTGGAAATTCTCTCTCCCTCTCTCCCTCTTTCCCTCTCTCACTCTGTCTTTCTCACACAAACACACACCCTACAACCACCATGGCCTCCTGCTTCATTCTTCTGTTTCTTTGTGTCTGGGGTAGAAATATGTCCTTTGTGGGAGCAGTATTTCCTTCTAGACTTTATCACAGATCCAGCACGGGGAATTAGGTGCTGGTTCAGGACCTTAATTCTTACAATGTTATCAGAGGGAAGGACGGGCAACTCATTTAAAGCAAAGTTTTAAATAGTTCTCTGTTTGCCTAAAGAGGGGACGATTTCCATGGAACCTGAGGAGGGACTAAAATTTAAGAAAACAACTCTCAAAAGCTCAGTGTTTTGAAAGTGGGTTTGGTGCCCTGGGTTTGGTGAAGGAAAGAGGATGAGTGTGGCAAGGTCCAACCTTTCACTGTGTCTACCTTATTAAATCATGCTGTCCCTTCCTGATAAGGAAGTAGAGTTTTCATGCTTTATCCATCCCTGGAGACACTGAGAATGGGCTTCTTAGGATTAGTTTCTTTTGGGAAATCAAAGCTTTTTCAGGATTCAGGAATCTACTGCCAGTTATTCTCTTTCTACTTCACACAGTTCTGAGATTGAAGGGCAACATCGAAATAGCTGTTACACCAGCCAGCAAGTCCAGTTCCCCAGGATGGACATCATGGAAAAACAAGATAGAAGCAGACTGACCAGTGGCTTTTTCATTCAAACAGTTCTGTTTTTTTTTTCTTAGGCTTCTTTTGCACTGCCTTCTCCTGGCATTTACTATTTCAACCAGTGATCAACTACATCATTGTCATTTGCTCTCCTTTTTTGCCCTCACTCTTTTACCTCAACATTTACAAGAAAATATTGAAATCTGAGAAGGATAAATACAAATCATATCTACAGCTATTTGGGGTCTTATGGAGGATAAACCACGAGTAGACGTAGAATTTATTTTCAGTGGGTTTTATTAACAGCAAAGTTTTATTCACAAACACATATACACTGGCACAAAGGTCAGTTACCATGATAAATCTATTCAAAGTGTCCAACTCTGGGCAGGAAGAAACCAGAGGTACTTCAGCTCTAGTGATGATATGGTTGGAAGGGCCCCAAATATCCTATTTTCAAGGACCTGTTACATAAAGCCCAATAAACTTGTTCAATGCCTTCTGCAGACAGTATTGGATTCTCAATAAATGTAGTTAGAATCAGGACCCCTTTGATCTTGGTGTGAGATTAATTTATCTATATTCAGGGGAAACATCAAATGAACATTTCATTTAAAATATTATGTATATAATGATTCACATATAATATTTATATATATTAATATATATTTTATCAAGAAGGCCCAGAGAGGTGAAATAGTTCACTGAATGAAGATCACATGGTTTTCAGATACTAATAATTTATTATAGGTTAAGGAATAAACACCAAGAAATAAAATAGATTAGAATCCTTGCTTTACTTGTTGACAAATACTGAGTTATTTGCTTATGATTTCTGAAGGTCAAGCTAAGATTTGTATCTTCAGTATGTAAAGATCACTTACAAATCAAGTTGGTCACTTAAGTGAATAAACATTTCATAAAATAGATAAATTATTAATGAGATACATTACAAATAAATGTATAAAATGTATAAATAGATGAATTACCAATGGCTGTCTTAATCAAAGACAGTAAGATTAAAAAAACAATGAAGTAAGGTCTACTTTTCAAAATGACAAAAGTTTTTTTCTAAATATAAAGTTGCAAAGGGCTCAGTGGAATATGTATTTTTAAACACTTTGGTAAAAGTTAAATTTGTGTAGATACTTTGATATTAAATATAAAATTACTTATATTTCTAAGAATTTTCCCTGAGGTTATAGATATATACACAAATGTCAAGGTTGTTTTTTAAAACATTATAATAGTGAGAAAGTGGAAACAATTCAAATGTCTAACAATGGAACTAGTGAAGTAAATTATTGTATATATGATATAGGATACTGTACATCCATAGAAGTCATATTCTCAAAGAAAATTCAGGATGTCAGGAAATGAACATGATATAGTATTATTTGGAAAACCAGGATAAAAGACTATGTATATAGCATGATATCCATTTTCTAATGTAAATGTGTGTATATTTATAAATAAATGAATAAGAAAGGGCCTAGAAGGAAATATGATATCAATGGAAATTAGCTGTGTGAGTCTATAGATGATATTTATTTTCTTCTACATTATTGAATATTCTTTAAAGAACACACACTAATTTTATATTAAGAAAATGAGATCACATATTAATTTAATTGCTTAAGGAAAGAAAAATTGAAGAAAGACTTCTTTAATTATGGAAAAAATTCTAAAAGTTACATGATAATTCTTAAAAATATTTACAGAGTAACTGATGAGTTCTCTAATATCCTCTTGTAGAAGTGAAAATAATACCTTTCTCATAAGTTCAATGTATTTTTGAAGAATATGTAATTACATGGGTATTTTCATGAAATTTTAAGTAAAAAAGACAGAATCATTAAATAAAATCAAATACACAATATGACCCAATTTTGCAGGACATAGCATATAAATAGGTGGATGTGCACATAGAAAAAATTAAAAATATTACTTAAGCAACAATTTTTTCTGGATTGTAAGATCATGATTATTTTTTCTCTGTTATATTCCTTGGTACTTTCTAATTATTTTAATCTTTATCATATATTTTGGTGTCCAGGAAAAAGTGATCCAATGCCAAATAATACTAAAAATAAGAGTGGATAACAGTAAAGACTTTGCAACAGTAATCATTTTGTTAGTAGGATTGAATACATATTCCATGTGTACATCATGAAATTTAAAAGGAAATAGAGGAATCAGAAGTTTTTATTGCTAATTTTCATAGCTGTAACCCTCTAGCAAAGCAAGTTTACAACCACAAATGCTCATAAAAACTGAGTAAAGATTTACAAATCTTTTTCTAATTAAAGACAGTTTCTCACACTTTCTGACAGAATGGGGTTACACTATGTTTCAAAAAGTATATTATAGAAGAATTCATACTTAAAAATAATCTGCTTACTATGTTTTACAATGTTTTCAGAAGAAATCAATGTAGCGCCCTTCAGTTTCGATGCTGTCGAGCGGAGTAGCAGCAGCCGTGTCAGGGGTACCCTCTCCCCTTTGTCTGTGTGTGCAAATGATGGAAGTCTTGCTCCTAGTCAGTGATACTTCCTTTTCAAAGACATACAGAAAAGTCCTTGATTCTAGTGAGTTAATCCTCCACTGCTGTCTGTTCTTCTGCTGTTTTAACAGGGATCTGTATTCTCAGGATTGAGTCTTTTTCAGTGGGAGGAGGAATGCATGTTTCCAATTCTCCTATAGGAAAAAAATTCCCTAGCATACCATGATGCCTAGCATGAAATTCCTTTGAATACAATCGAAAGTGAAAATCTTTCTTATGGTGTAGCTCTTAGTGGGTTTTTTTCGTTGTTCTTGTTGTTTGTGTTCTGTTTTTTGTTTTCAACCTTAATGTCTTGGTCTGGGTTTCCCCCAAGTTGCTTGAAGACTCAGGGATGGACATAAGGCACCCAAGGCTGACAGATGTGCTTGTAGTCAATGTCTGACATGTCACTAGGAGAAAGGAGGGTAAGGAGGACGCCTTCACTCTTAAAGTTTAAACTAGCTTCGGCACTGATAGGCTGTTCTGCTCACTGTGGAACAATCTGGCCATCAGATAGAAATAAATATTATAGATATTCTATGTCAATTCTGGAATGAATGAGTAACTAGAGATTAACAGGAAGATTTGTCATTCAAATTTAACCTTGGCAAAGAATGGTTCTCTGTTTTCATTCCAAAATAATCTCAAAAGTGAGTATAATGTCACTGGGCTTAATAATTTACACAGTTCTTCCGCAGCATATATTAATTCATTTTCTTGATGAATAAGTGAAGTAGGTAAGGTTGTATCTTTATCATCATTCCCATTTTGTGGAAGAAGAAAGAGAAGTTCAGAGGTAAGTGCATTGCTTAAGATCCCATACTTGAATCCTATAAAGTTTCATATACAGATTCAGATCTTTCCACTCTACAGCATTGTTTATTTATGAGACACCAAAACATCCAAATGCAGCTGTACAAAGTAGCAAATGCTCAATATGGCTTCTTTTGTAACTCATTAATACTTCTTGGAAGAGAAAAAGAAATCCTCGACTTTGCCAAATCCCTGGATGCCAAATTACAAATCAGTAATTTCTTTTTAGTTTGGTATCATTAATATACAATTACACAAGCAACATTGTGGTTACTAGATACCCCCCATTATTAAATCCCCACCACATACCCCATTACACTCACTGTCCATCAGCGTAGTAAGATGCTATAGAATCACTACTTGTCCTCTCTGTGCTATACTGCCTTCCCCGTGCTCCCCCCCCGACATTTTGTGTGCTAATCGTGATGCCCCCTTTTTCCCCTTATCCCTCTCTTCCCATCCATCCTCCCCAGTCCCTTTCCCTTTGGTAACTGTTAGTCCATTCTTGGGCTCTGTGAGTCTGCTGCTGTTTTGTCTTTCAGTTTTTCTTTGTTCTTATACTCCACAGATGAGTGAAATCATTTGATACTTGTCTTTCTCCGCCTGGCTTATTTCGCTGAGCATAATACCCTCTAGCTCCATCCATGTTGTTGCAAATAGTAGGATTTGTTTTCTTATGGCTGAATAATATTCCATTGTGTATATGTACCACATCTTCTTTATCTGTTCATCTACTGATGGACACTTAGGTTGTTTCTGTTTCTTGGCTATTGTAAATAGTGCTGCAATAAACATAGGGGTGCATATGTCTTTTTCAAACTGGGCTGCTGCATTCTTAGGGTAAATTCCTAGGAGTGGAATTACTGGGTCAAATTGTATTTCTATTTTTAGTTTTTTGAGGAACCTCCATACTGCTTTCCACAATGGTTGAATTAGTTTACATTCCCATCAGCAGTGTCGGAGGGTTCCCCTTTCTCCACATCCTCGCCAGCATTTGATGTTCCTAGTCTTTTCTATGTTGGCCATCCTAACTGGTGTGAGGTGATATCTCATTATGGTTTTAATTTGCATTTCTCTGATGATTAGCGATGTGGAGATCTTTTCATGTGCCTGTTGGCCACCTGAATTTCTTCTTTGGAGGAGAAGTGTCTGTTCAGATCCTCTGCCCATTTTTTAATTGGATTATTTGCTTTTTGTTTGTTGAGGTGCATGAGCTCTTTGTATATTTTGGATGTCAACCCTTTATCAGATGTGTCATTTATGAATATATTCTCCCATACTGTAGGATGTCTTTTTGTTCTACTGATGGTGACCTTTGCTGTACAGAAGCTTTTTAGTTTGATATAGTCCCTCTTGTTCATTTTTGCTTTTGTTTCCCTTGCCCGGGGAGATATGTTCATGAAGAAGTCGCTCATGTTTATGTCCAAGAGATTTTTGCCTATGTTTTTTTCTAAGAGTTTTATGGTTTCATGACTTACATTCAGGTCTTTGATCCATTTTGAGTTTACTTTTGTGTATAGGGTTAGACAGTAATCCAGTTTCATTCTCTTACATGTATCTGTCCAGTTTTGCCAACACCAGGTGTTGAAGAGGCTGTCATTTCCCCATTGTATATCCATGGCTCCTTTATTGTATATTAATTGACCATATATGCTTGAGTTAATATCTGGACTCTCTATTCTGTTCCACTGGTCTATGGGTCTGTTCTTGTGCCAGTACCAAATTATCTTGATTACTGTGGCTTTGTAGTAGAGCTTGAAGTTGGGAAACGAGATCCCCCTTGCTTTATTCTTCCTTTTCAGGATTGCTTTGGGTATTTGGGGTCTTTTATGGTTCCATATGAATTTTAGAACCATTTGTTCCAGTTTGTTGAAGAATACTCTTGGTATGTTGATAGGGATTGCATTGAATCTGTAGGTTGCTTTAGGCAGGATGGCCATTTTGACCATATTAATTCTTCCTAGCCAAAGCATGGGATGAATTTCCATTTATTAGTGTCCTCTGTAATTTTTCTTATAAATCAGTAATTTTTAAGAAAAAGTTTAATTTTTGCCAAGTACGTAGGTTGATATCAATTTGCAGTTTTATGATTCAGTTTACAAACCATGTCATCCTGTTGAATCTGGAAAGCTAAAGAAGAATATTTGGGAAAAGCATGTAACTTCATGGCATCAGGGAATGACCCAGTCCCTGGATAATTTCAGGATTCAATTCTATGAACTGTTACTGGAGGTAGACACTGACTTTAACTTACAGTTCCGAGATAAGATCCCAAGATAGGAATATAAATATTAAAAAAAATAAGTTTCAAGGCAATACAAAAATGTAAGATTGATGGGGAATATGATACAAGAATACAAGAGAAATCTCCACTAATGCAGAAACAGAGTAGAGTTGATAAAGAACCTATTCAGGCTTCGCCTTTTGAAAAACAGACCCAATCTGAGAAGTTAAGAAGAATCTTTGTGCTTCCCCTTCCATCTGTCTCCGGAATGAAAGAACCAGTGACTACACCACTGAATCAGGAAACTTACCAGTCTTCCCGGATTATAGGTGTTTCTCCGTGAGATAGGTAAAATACTGTACCACACTTTTTAATACTCATTCAGAAAAAGTAACTGGATAAATGTAGGAAGTGAGAGATGTAAGAACTTTAACTGCAGCAAATGCTTTAAAAGGGATGTTTAAGGAATTCTTTCAGTTTAGAATAAGTAAGAATGGAGCAGTGGGGATAGGATATTTCATAGGAATAAAGCAAAGAATGTACAGGAGATAGAAGAAATTGCTGGAAAATTGGAAAATTTGACTTGGAATGCAAATCATGCATCAACATGCCCTCTAGTTGAGGACAAATCTGATTAGTAGATTTGTTGTTTATCTGAGAAGTGGACTAAGAGCAACCAATTTATTACCAAGTCTGGATAGACTTGCCCTAGTTGGCAGATAGGTAAAGAGATAGAAACAAAACTAAACAAATGAGGGCTGTAGTAAATTAATACAAAGCAAAGGGAAAGAAATATTATTTGAAAGTGTAAAGGAATGTTGTCCTGAGCAGATAATTAACTGTAGGATTCAGAAGAATATGTCATAAAACCTGACTTCTTTATTAGAAAGCAAGAAAGCATAGTCCTTAAGAGACAGTGTGCTATAATGAAAACTATGAAGAAGCTATAAGCTACAAAGAAATCGTAAGCTAAACACAAGAAAACAGAACAAGATATAAAGGCATATGGATAACATAACAAGGATGTGGAGGCAACAAAAATCCAATAACAGCATTAAAAATATGCTTCTGCTAATGGTGGACCAGACTGCTAGGATCAGTCATCTTGCTGAGAGCAACTGGAAAAGCTAGACAAAATATAAACAAAATGCTAAAATAGAAGGGAATTATAGGCAAAAAGATCTGGGAAAGAAGCAAACCTTGCATTTGGCACTGCTTTTCTCTTTAAGAAAGTTGCTGATTCTGAAAGCGTCAGCCTAGAGGTTGAGAAATTGATCAGGTTTATGGCAGACTAACAGGGCTGATGGTGTGACAAATGAAGTTCAGCATCCACCAAAGCAGGAGGCCCTGGTCCACCCATGACTTTCAGAAGAGACCATGAAAGACTACAATCTAGACGTAAGAATAAATGAGAGAGCAAAAGAGAGCATCCTTCTATACTGAGTCAGCAAACTGTTTTTTCAGGGCCAGATGATAAATATTTTAGACTTTGCACGCCATAGAGTCGCTGTTGTAACTTTTTAACTCTTGTGTTTTATCATGAAAGCAGACATAGACAATATGTAAATGATGGGCAGAACTGCCTGTCCCAATAAAATTTTATTTACAAAACAGGTATAGAGGCCTGTTCTTCATTAGCACCTGGGATTACTGAATGGATATTGGCCATGATGCAAGGTTCAAAGAAGCAGTGGGAGTGACAGACACCTGCTTCCTGAGTGGGAGAGGAAGACAATGAGGGATTCAGGGAACCTCTGTCACAGTTTGGGATTACTGCTTGGGTGGTAGGCAGAATATTGCCCCACACAAAGATGTCCCAGTTCTAGTCCCTAGAACCTGTGAGTATGTTCTGTTACTGGCAAAGGGGAACTAAGGTTGCAGATGGAATTAAGTTTGCTAACAATCTGATAAGGAGAGCATCTTGAATTACCCAAGAGGGTCCAGTGTGAACACAAGGGTGTTTAAAAGTGGAAGAGAGAGGCAGAAGAACCAGCCAGTCAGAGATGGAGACATGACTATGGAAACAGAAATCGGAATGATGTGATCTGAGAAAGACTTGATTGGCCAGTCTGGCTTTGTAGATGGAAGGCAGCCACAGACAAGGAAGGCAGGCAGTCTCCAGAAGTTGGAAAATGGAGAAAATGGATTCTCCCTAGGAGGGTCCAGAAAGGAATACAACTTTGATCTTACCCAGTGAGACCCATTTTGGACTTCTGAACTCCAGATTTATAAAAGAATACATTTGTGTTGTTTTAAGCCACTAAATTTGTGGTGACTTGTTTCAGTAACACCAGGAAATGCATACATACCTCATATTGAGATCAGGGCTGACAATATGAGTGGAGTGGGAGGCACGTGTGTGCTAGGGCGGGAAGGAAGGCAGAGATGCAGAAGGAGGCTGGGGGCGCAGCACCGCTCTCTGCAGCTGGATTGTGCCATCTAGCAAGGCATCTCTAAGCTCTGTATTCTAGGAATTAAGATCAGGGACCATTACTCAGCTGTTCATAATCCTCTGTGATTTGATGCTTCTGTAAAATGATCAAATCCATAATTAACTCAGTTATTTATTTAACCGGCCCCAGGTACTTCCGAACCTGCTGTTTGATTAGAACACAACTGATGAGACTGTAACTTATAAAATTCACAAATGAATATTGCTTCTTGTGAAAAAGAAGTCTATATGCATGACCTAAAGCCGAGTAAGTCTCATTACACATGAACTCATAATGGGGCAATAGTGGCAGGGTTTTACCTCTGCAGGCATAAGATGGTGACATGAAGAACAAGAGGGAGAAACATGAAGTTACCTTGTAAAGCTTCAATTAAAAAAAATTGGATATTAACATGCGATGCATCCTTTCTAGCTTTTTTACCCAGGCATAAAGACAGTAGATAACAGCATATTCCAAAGTAGGTAGTTTTATAGAACTAGTTAAACACCTCACACATATTGAGACTATAAGATTGTGAGCTTATTGGAGACTAAAGAGAATTTTGGGAAATCTTCTTTGTATAGAACTATTTTCTGAGGCCTAACCCACCCAAGAAGAATGGGGAGCATGGGAGGAATGGATTTCCCTGACCCCAAGTCCAATGAAGGGGAAGATTCTTTCTTGCTTTTGACAGATGCTGTGGATTGATGCCTGACCCATGCCTGAGAGATGCTATCGGAAACTGCTTGTGGAAGCAGGGTAGAGGCTGCATTTGGAGAGCAATGTATTTCCCTCCAACGCTGGGTCAGAGGTACTGAGATCCTGAGGGACAGACATGGAATTCATGTCCATCACAAGAATGTTGAACTGGGGTCATTCAAAAAGACATTCTGACCGCAAGGGTGTCTGCCAGAGTACAAGGGGGATCTCAGTAGATAGAAGTTCAGCTTGAACCTCTGAGTACAGAAAAGGAAGGATATTTGTGATGACCAGCTGAAAGAGCCACTGCCGGGTCAAGAGAACTGTGGTCAGGAAGATCCAGCAGACAGTCATCAATTAGATCAGAAAGGCACCCCAAAAACGAGTCATTTTTAAACATCTGTCAGATCCAAGAGTAGTTGAGTGAAAACTTTCCTACCTTCCTCGCATACTGCTCCCCCATTACTCCCCCAATGCTTCTCTTACCTCTCCTGCCCTGAACCTGGAGGGCCAGGAAGAGGAATAGTGGCTGTCCCTGGGAAGGAGCTTCTTTCTTTCATGCATTCCTGTGTCCTGCTCCCAGAGAGGGATTTTAGCATGACATTGTGTGTAGAGGAAGAAGGACTGTGGTATTTGGGATTGTCAGCTTAGAAAAAGGCCCTGCATGTATGTGTTGCCTCTGGTGAGTCTTCAGAGGGACACTCAGAAAGTCTGATGTGGTTCCATGCCTGGTCACTCTGAAGGCAAGAGGTTATGGCTTGAAGCAGCAGAAAGGGAGTGGGAGAGGATAAAAGGCTGGGCTGGAGTTGGGCTTATAGATTCAAAGGTCATGGGACACTGCTGACTGTGTGGGTCTGTGCAAGATTCCCGGGGAAGCCTTCTCCCTCCCGCCCAGGAATGGGAATATGGAGAATGAACCTGTGGGAAACACCACCAATTAAATGGTGGGAACTAGAGTAGGAGTTTGTTTTAAATACTAAGAGCAGCTCCTCATGAAGCTCTCCTTTTGGTCAAAAGCTGCCATTTAGTTGAGACCTCTTCCTCACATCAAGGCATCAGTCTATGATGTAAGAGGTCATGGGTTAAAAGTCACCCAGGAATTAAATCCGTAAACTTGATGTTACCAGTCTGTGGAAATTATGAATGGAGTCATTTAGCCAGAAATATAAAAGAGAGTAGAACTACTATGGAATGAATGTAGGGATATTTATCAGACCTTTGAATCACACTCTTATTTGCTACTGTATGTGAATAGTAATATTGCCATAGTGTCTTCTAGAATGCAAGTAAATGATAATAACTTTACTAGCAATAACTACAATTTACTGGGCTGTATTTTTCCAGGTCCTGACTCAGCCTTTCCTGCACAATATTGTTAATCTTCGCTGGAACAAAGAAAGGAAAATGTATGGACCAAGGACATGAATTAGGTCATGACAGAGAATTCTTATTTCCCATGCATAGCATCAGTGAATGGTTTGTTCCAGCCTATTAATTATTTAAATAGTTATTATCTCTATTTGTCCTTCTTGCTTGAAATGAAAACTGCTGATCCCAGCTTATCTGTGTCATATCCTGTAGCAATACAGAGAGTGTGTGCAGGATCATTTTTAGCAGAGAAGAAAGAAGAGGATGAATCTTACTAGGAGCCAGGCAGCATGCCTGTCACTTTTATATATACCATCTCATTTAATTAAGACAACAAACTTGTGACATACGTCCTTTACCTCCCTTTTATAAACAAAAAGACCAAGGTTACCAAGTTAACAAGTGGAGGGGCTCAGGATATAATCTTAGTGTCTGATTCCAGAACCTGAATGTAGAATTGGGCCCTGTCTTCTTTCCATGATACCATTCATTAAGTGTTTTATATGTCTTATCTCATTTTTTTCCTCCACACACCCATGATGTAGGCAAGAATGAAATGATATGCTGACTTTACAGACTGAGCAGTTGTAGAACTGAGCATAAGAGCCAACCTAGGTGACCCAACAAGTCATTGGATTTTAACCCAAAGAAAGGCTCTCAACATCATTAGTCACCAGGGAAATGCAAATTAAAACTAAAGTAAGATATCATTTGAACCCACTAAAATGGCTAAAATAAGAAAAACTGACAACTTTAAAGTTTGGTGACAACATGGAGCAACTGGAATATTTGCTAGTAAGAAGATAAAGATACAATTTTGGGCCATTGTCTGGCAGTTTCTAATGAAGTTAAACTTATGTATATCCTAGGACTCAGCAACTTCATTCCTAGGTATTTACTCAAAAGAAATGAAAGTCCATGTCCACAAAAGACTTATAACAATATTGCTCATAGCAGTTTTTTTCTTAATAGCTCTAAACCAAACACAACCCAATTGTAATGGGGTTGGTGGGGGGGACCTGATGAAGGGGTAGTTTAATAACCATAATATTGCACATGTAATTGTAGATTAATGATAATAAAATAAATTATATTAAAAAATAAGAGAATGGATAAATACATGACAGTAAATTCATTCAATTGAATAATATTCAGCAATTAAAAATAAACTATAAGAAATACAATAATTTAAATAAATCTTAAAATCATCATGTTAAGCAAAAGGAGTCAGTCACATCAAAATACATCATGAATGATTCCATTTATATGAAATCCAAGAACTGGTGAAACTAATCTATAGAGGTGGGGTGAGGTTTTGAGGTTGGTTGCAAAGGGGCACAAAGAACTTTCTGAGGATTAAGGAAATATATCTGATATAGGGTAATGGTTATATGGGTATATACAGTTGTGAAAATTCATGACTAAACCCTTAATGTCTGTGTATTTTTATTTTAATTACACTTCAATAAAATGTAAAATATTTACTGGGCTCAGTCTTTTAAAAAGCTCACAGAAATACAATGATTCCTACCTTGCTATACTGTCGCAAAGAGAAGGGTGGAATATTTCAGAAACTTGTATTGAACACAGATTCTTTTTCTTTCATTTGCCAGTTTACCATTATTAGCTCCACTGTGAGGGTCAGACATTCAGGATCCCCAAAAGATAGGTTACTGGGGACCTGGACCATGATGGCAGACTAAGCTCAGGCACAGTTATTATTTCCTACCTGAAAATTTGTAGAATAACTGCAATAAATATATAAAAAATAAATCCATAGACTACTAGCAAACAGGAAAATGTGTCACTACTAGAGATAATTAAATAATAAGAGAATGTGCATCTGAATTGATTGAGAAAACTGAAGCTCAAAACACTCAAGAGGGGAAGACTTGTATGCCTCTGGTGGTACTCCAAGCTTAGAAACAATGGGAAAAAGGAATTGGAGGAGGGGTGACTGGGGAACAGCATTCAGTGCTACCTAGTAGGTTGGTTTTTGTCCTACCACCAGCTTATGTTGAGCAAGGAAGGCAGACATTTTTATCCACAGACTCAAGCAGGAAATGTGGATAGCTGGCCTAGAAAGACAGAGCATCACCCTAGTAGCTAGGGAAACACTGAAGACATGCTATTGACATGCTGCTTCCTGAAGTATATCATTCCCCTTCAGCATTATCACAAGAAGCAGGCTATATACATCAAGTATATCCATAGATGAGTGAACAGAGTTGATCAATCATATAGAAAGCAGTTATCCAAGAATGGCCAAACATTTAGGAAAAAACAGTGCCATAAAAGATAGGCACTAAATTCAACCAAAAGAAGAATTAATACTAAAGAAACAAGAACAATGGAGAAAACACTCTTACATATGTATGTTTTCATAGAGATACTGAAAAGAACAAGTAATTATCAAAAGGACCCAATTAGAGAACTTAAAAATCAGTAACAGCGCCAAAATTTAAAAAGTATAGTCAATCAAAAAGTAAAATCAATAGACTGACTGGAAGAATGGATTTAGCTAGAGTGAATTATAGAACAGAAAGAGTTAGCTGAGAAGTTCTAGAATTCATTATGTACAAAAAAAGAAAGTAAATGGAAGTTTGTATACAATTTCTAATATATACTACATGGGACATATAGGAGGAGTGGAGGTCAATTAATAAAAGCAAAAGAGCATTTTACATATGAGTAAAAACATAAACTTTTCAGTAGAAATATCTTCCCAAGAGACAAGTAGTAGTTAAAAAAAAAGAACCATATCAAATTGCAGAAATCCTAATTTCTTTTGATTGTAGGGCAATACATTTCCTACAAAGCAATAGAAATTGAATTTTTATCGTACTATTTTAGATTCCAGAAGCCAATGGAGTAATGTCTTAAAAATTCAGGAATAATGATTTTGAACCATGAATTAACATAGTATGGACAATTATACACCAATAAATTTGATATTTCAGTGAAATGAAATTTTACTATAAAAATTCAACTTACTAAAACTGGTGCAATAAAAATTAGAAAGCATTATTTGTCCTTTTATTGCTTTTTTTTAGGGGTAATGTTTGTTTTAGAAGTGAATTACTTGACATTATCTTATCTGTATATGTATATAGCAGCCACATAGAGAGGACTATCCTGTAATTCACTCTAGCTAAATCCATTCTTCCAGTCAGTCCATCTATTTTACTTCTTGATTGATTATACTTTTTAAATTTTGGCCATGTTACTGATTTTTAAGTTCTCTAATTGGGTCCTTTTAATAATTACTTGTTCTATGAAGCCAAGTATGGTTCTACACAGTGAAAAACTGAAGGTCTTCTTCCTCATATTTCCTTCAGTCTACACTTAAGAAACTTTCCCATCATGCTGCTACACTTGTGCATAAAGTGGACATTAACCCCATCCTGCCCTTCTCTCCTGCATAAGTACATGCTGATTGCAACCTGTGTTCAGGCAGAATTATGTAAGCCTTGGCTGGAACAAAAGACAGGAAACATTCGTCAAAATAAATGTTCAGATGAGGTCTTATTCTTCCCATTTTCCACAGATTGATGCTAAGGCAAAGCATTATCACAGAAGGAGTCCATGGTGATATTTTATTTAAAATGAAGTGATTTCTGATTCTCTTAACACTGTGTACAAAATGTGTTTTCCCTACATATTTTAGGCTTTTGTAAGAATATTCCTTAATAAACTTAATATAATATTCTTGAAACTGAACAGGCAATTAATATACCCTGCTAAGTAGGGCATAAATTATAAAAGTTTACTGAGAAGTAGCTAAGGGGGCAGAAGGTCATCATGGGGCATAGATGATCCACACTGGGATTTCTTTTCTAATGAATAGCATGAGCCATGCGTCCAAATCTAAGTAGAAATTGTTTGGCTCTTTATTTTAAATGAGAGCCATCTAAATCGCTCTCATCACTATTATTTCTATTGCTACAATAATCATTGTAATAATAGAAATAAACTACAAAATAATAAAATATTAACCAAAGCTTTGTATCTCTGAGAAGCTGGTAAAACTTTCTTTCTTTTCTGCGGTGTGATCCTTTGGTGCTTTTTGCTCAGGCAATCAGAAGAATCCAGAAAAGTTCAAGACTCAGTTCCGGAAATTTCATTAATCCTTGTAGCTAATATATGTCTTTACTTCTATCTTCTATGATAATGTTCTCTTACCATTTGTAGTTTATTAACTTTTTTTAAACAATAACTGTCCTACATTGGAAACTCCCCACCATGAGTGTATCATATATAAATGTGAAACAAAATAATACAAATTGTGGCATTATGGGAGAAACTTTACAGTAAGATTCAAGTGATTCCTTTTATTTATCCAGGTTCCCCATTACATTCCATTTACCAAAATCCAATTTATTGGTTTATAGGTGTATTAGTTTATTAGAGCTGCCATAACAAAATACTACAAACTGAATGGCTTAGAATAACAGAAATTTATTGTCTCACAGTTTGGAGGCCAGGAGTTTGAATTCAAGTGTCAATAGAGCCATACTCTTTCAGAAAGCTGTAGGGAAGGATCTGTGTTAGGCTTCTCTCCTAGCTCTGCTACTTTCTTGGCTTATGGCAACAAAACTCCAATCTTCACATGACATTCTTTGTGTGTGTGTGTGTGTGTGTGTGTGTGTGGGTGGGTGGGTGTGGGTGTATGTATCTCTGTGTCTAAATTTCCCCTTTGTATAAGGACATCAGTCATACTGGATTAAGGGCCTACCCTATTCCAATACGACCATATCTTAATGAATTTCATCTGTAGTGACCTTATTTCTAAATAAGGCTACCTACTGAAGTACTGGGGATTAGGACTTCTACATAGTGAATTTTGGGGGACACAATTCAACACATAACAATAGGTTTCTAATTATTTTCCAAAACTTCCATTATTATGTGAAATTGGAACTTGTAGCCCCTAAAATAGAAAGCATAAATTTCAATAATTATCAAAACATAGTTGGGAAGAAATCTATTATTTCTCCCAAAATAATACCCTGTCTTCTCATTGACAATTTTATAGCTCTTTACACAATCATCCAAATCTCTGAAAAGAGGCAGTAAGAGACGAGCACCTCATCAAATGTTGTCTGTTGGGCTGTTTGTTCCCCTTGTTGAATACACATGGCTGGTGACCAGGAAGGAATTATCTGTCATTTTACTTTTTAAATTTACAGACATTTACATGTGTTGCCCATTTTATGATAGCTCATCTATACACCAGTCATTCAAGTAGACTAGCCTTGAAGACTGACAGGGGGTATGAGTAAATGCACATTGAAGTTGACAGATGGACAGGCTGACAGATTCAAAGCCTCTCGCACACAGCCTCCATCTATTTAACTGGAGCCAGTCAGACCCAAGATACAGATCAGACGCCTTTGGAAAATGTCATTAAGTGTTTCTTTCTCCATTTTCACAAAGATCTTGCTCAGGCAGTGGTGGAATGAAAAAAGTCAACTGTAATAAAAAATGGTGATAGTGTCATTTTTCTGCAGAATTTCCCACTATGGAAAGGACTTCATTATTAGCAAAGAGCACTGCCCCTGAGGAGCTGCCCTGCTGCTCCTCGCCCACCCCAGTGGAGAATCACAATGAAACGCTGCAGGAGGCAGCAGCGCAACTGAAGGTTCCCAACCAGTCCTTCTCCAGCTAATCCCAGTGACCCCTTCTTCATTAGCAAGTGCAAAACCATGGAACTAACCCACCATAGATGACATTTGTGAGGACCTTCTGAGTCTGTTAGCTGATATGAAACGTGTGTTAAATAGAAGGTCTATGTCTGCATGAGTATTAACTATTAATAATAATATAATAATAATAATAATGGAATATACTATTTGCAAGACACTATCCTAGATGCCAGACATATTTCATTGAATCTTCTAAACTATCTTACAAACAGCATCATTTCATCACAGTTTTGCAGATGAGGAAATCAAGCTAGGTGAATTGCACTTGTTAAGGAGTGTATGTTTCCTAGTACAATGCTCTTTCCATCAATTTATAGTACTTCCATATTGAGTTCAATGCCTACATTTCTCCCTATGTAATATCGTGTGTGTGTGTGTGTGTGTGGTGTGTGTGTGTGTGTGTGTGTGTGTGTGTGTGTATGCTTCTAAGCTCTTTGAGCTGCATAGGAAAGCCTTCAACCCCTCACTGATCTTCCTGCCCCTGCTTTACAAGAAATTGTGCTCTACTATATCACTTCTCCTTTCTTATAGGTCCTAACACATCTCATAATTTCCTGGTGACTGTAGCACAGTCCAGTCACCCACAGGCTCTAGGATGTGCCCTTGTGCATTATCTTTGAGGAGTGACAGAGAAACTCTGTGTTAGAAGATGCACACTGGCTTGTCAGGGGTTCAACCGTGCTCACAGATGTGATTCCTTGGCCAGCACAAGCGTTCTTTGTTCACGTTTACAAAAATGTTTTATTCAACTTAAAAAAATCAAAGATTCCATGTAAAACCTGATTTGCAACTTTTCTAACAACTGATAACACTTTGCCCCTTTCTTACATGACAACCATCAGCGGCCTCCTTTCAAAAGGCACACACTCCCTGGTCCACCCCAGACCTTTCAACTTAGTAGTCTGTGTCTGCATCTGTACCAGCCTTCCTAAATGATTCTCATTGCCCACCTGACAGGCTGTTGGACTTTGCCAATTCCTGCTTTACTCGAACATGACTTCCATCATCTGGTTACTGCCCCCAAAGCACCTCCAGAGAGCTCATTAGCCAAGATGGCCCTTTTCCATTCATAGTAGCTGGGGGCAGCTGTGTGTGGCTTTTATTTGGAAGCCCTTGATGGTACTGACTGCTTCTGTTACCCACGACCAGCAAAACCCTCTGCTGCTGAGTAGTCAAGGAGGATTCTGCTAACCACACCCTGCAGCCTCGAAGGCAGTACTTCTGGGACTGTGAGAGTCTCTAAGAATACCCAGGAAGTGTGATTGCTGCTTCATGGAGGATTCTGCTAACCACGCCCTGCAGCCTGGAGGGCAGTACTTCTGGGACTGTGAGAGTCTCTAAGAATACCCAGGAAGTGTGATTGCTGCTTCATGGCCTTGAGAACATCTTTTCTACTGAAATGAAGACTCCGATCCTGTATATTTTTTCCACCCAGCTGTAATCCATCTGGCGACTGTCAATCCTTTCTCCTAAACTGAGGGGAATGACATGAAGTGGAGAAATTAAGGATTTACCAATTTATCCTGGCAACATTTCACTGCTGTGTTTGGAGCTAGAGGTTGTGCTCTTGCATCTGGATTCAACAAATATTTATTAAGCAACTTTTATGTATAAAGCACCATGTTGTGAAGAATGGCTGCAGATCACACTCCATGTTTGTGAAGCATGATTGACACACAGGATTTTATCTAATTGATATATTAATCCAATGAAATGGGTCTTCATTGTGCCTGTTTTACACATGATGACCCTAGGGCCAAGAATCATAAAAAAAATCATATCATAAAAAAGCACAACTACAATTTGAACTCAAGTTTGGGCTCTATTTCAATATAGTCCCTAGAATTTGTAATCTTACCTTAGACCATACCAAAATAGAGGAAATGAAATGGTCTCATTGAAAAAAACAAACAAATGAATGAACAGCATTCTCTGGCTTCTTCCAGTGTGTATCAAATGGAGTCACAAGTCCTGATGAAAAGATCCTCTCCTCTACCACCCACAAACAACCATTTTCCTACGACTGCTGGCCACTGGCAAGGGAAAATCATTATGCTGGAAGAGGGGGCCTCAACATCTCAGTCACTGCCTATGTCACCATTAGTGGCACAGATGCTGATCTTTGTGACAACACCAGTGCACCGAGCCAACCCTGCAGGTGCCACTGGAGCCCTGCTGCCCTCAGTACTGCAGACACTCACTAATGTAGGCGTGAGGTAGCATAGCAGCCACTGGACATGTGGGGATGCTGGCACCACTGATGGGCCAAAACAGGACTCTGTTCCCCGCGGTCTGTGCACTCAGGATGTGCTGTGGTTTGGGGAGTGGGCCCAGAGCTAAAAGTGATTTCGTTCAGTGGAAACAGCAATGGGATGCTCCACAGCCCTTCGTTTGTATTTGACCTAGTAAGAAGTGGAGGGAAACAGTGGTGAGAGTCCTCCTGCTCCTGTTTTCAGGCCAGCATGATCCACATCCACTTGGCGTTGGGCACTCCTGTGGATGCACAGCCCACAGCAACATTTTCCCTGATATGATGTGCTCCTTAAATCAGGCATTTACCACCATATTTTATGCCCTAATTCCAGTAGGGAAGCACAGGTATTCATCTGTCATTTATTCATTCAACAAACACGAGCTAAGTACCTATTATATACGTGGTGAAAGATATATCTTCTATCTTCTGTTTGCTCCCAGGTTATAAAGGGGGTCACAGATGTAGATGTGTAATTACAATACAGTATGAGAAGTGCTGGCTGGAGGTAGTCAGGGCTATGAAAATAGAGGAGATATTTTACTTCCTACCTCTTACCTTGGGGGATTCAGAGAAGGCTTTCTGGATGAGGTGGTGTACGAGCTAACACTTGAAGAACAAATAAGACTAAGGAAGACATGGTGGGGAAAGTCAGAATAGTACGTAAGAGGTACCAAGGGGGAGAAAAGTTGACACACTTGGAGTGGTTGGGAAGCAACAAGATTTGGGTGGGTTGTGAATAATGAGATCTGGGGCTGATACATATGAAGTCTTTGTCAGGATGATGAAGGACCCTGAGCATCGGGCCAGGGAAAGACACTGAAGGGTTAAACCAGGGGCTGACTTGGCCAGATTACATCTTAGATCACTTTTGCATGCAGAATAAAAGACAGACCTGTGGAGGGGATACATGAGAACCTTCTCCTTTCTCTGTGAAGTTGAGTTTGTGAGCTGGACCACCTTGGGAGCTGTAGGGAAGAGGGAATGCCCACCAGGCCAGTCAGACCAGCCTGGCAGACAGATGGTGACAGCCTTCCAGGCACTTTCCCTGACTACCCCTGTGTTGCAGGAGCCACTAGGGTGGGAGGCAGCTTAATTCTGCCTCCGTGCCAAGAGCCACCTGTCTGACCACACAAAGCTGCGACTGGCACATGTAGCCACTGGGCCTGAGAGGACAGCAGCTCCCAGCAGCACTGTCATCTTCAGGAGCCTGGAGACGCTGACGTGAGGAGACCGTGCACCAGCCTGCGCTCCCTCTTCACAGCAGCAGTGGCTGCAGAGCAAAGCCGGGCTTGAGGCCACATGAGTTGGCAGGTCTGCCTGGCCTCTGCCTTGCCCCCCACAGCTCCATCTGTCTAACGGTGGATGTCAGCCTTGAAAAGTGCCAACGTCTGAATCTGGTAATTCAGAAAATGGAAAGAGGACACATAAGATGTATGCCTGTGGGTGGAAGACTGCCTAAAATGTTCAGGGCTAGAAATCAGTCACAGTGTGACCAGAGATAGCCTTTAAACACTGTCCCCATCATCTGCTTTCCATTTTGTTTGTCATTATTATTCTTACAGATGCCAAAATGAATGTACCCGTAAAGACGTTTTCAATGGAGCCTGGGAACGAAAACTAACTCAAATGGCATAAGCATAAGTGATTTATTTGCTCCAGTAATTGAAAAGTTCAGTAATACTTTGAGGCATGACTGGGTTCAGGGGTTCAAGCTTATGTAAAGGCCTTTCTCCTGGCATTCCTAGGCTTAGAACATTTTAAATGCTCAGACTTCCCAGCAAAAGAAGACACTTTCTTTCCTGTTAGCAAAAGTCCTGGATTTAAATCCATTTTCTCTGGTTTGGATCTTTTGCTGTCTCTGAGATACCACAAGGCTGGGGCAGTGAGGAACTTGGTTGGGTTCTATGCCCATGCTTGGAAATGGGAGAGGATTTTCATCCCCAAACCACACGGATTAACAGTTGAAGAATGGTGGTTTCTTGGAGGAAATGTGGATACCATAACTGGTCAAAGGTGGAAGAGCACAAGCCACAGAACCGATAGCCACCCCACTGAATCTGGCTTCCCAACCTGTGTAGACCAAAGGTGACTAGTTCTGATAAGGATTATCTGTTGAGGATAATGAGGGTCATATTAAGTATCACTGGTATTTTATGAGGAAATTTGTATAGTTTGGTATGTAGTTCAGTAATTTTTCTGAGTCTTCCAGTCAGAAGAGCGGTTTAGGCATTTTGCTGGGTTAATGTATCATTGGTTATAAGGGCTATGGGATAAACCTAGGAGACATACTCTTAAAAAGCTTCATCAAATGACTCTGTCATAACTCATATCTACATCAAAGCTAGGTGGTTAAAACAAAATTTTTATATGATTGTACTGTCCTATTCCAATAACATGTTAAGATTGTTATTAGGTAAGTCTTTCAAGACATTTCCTTCATACCTTTCATGGAATTATTACTTCATCAAATACATTTATAAATTAAAATAACATAAAAACACAGTTATATTAGGTATAATTTTCTCAGAGTATCTCCTCAAGTAATTTGGAATTCTTGACCTTAAATTCTCTGATTACATTGGCACCAGACATTTACTACATATTGGCTAAATAAGAGAATGAATGATTGATTGTCTTACATAGTATGTTACCCAAGTATACACCTAGGATGGCATACTCAGATATATATCCAGAAGTGGAATTGCTGGATCATATAATTCTATTTTTAATTTTTTGAGCACTTGTTATACTGTTTTCCATGGAGGCTGAACCATTTTACATTGCCACCAATAGCGCATAAAGGTTCAAATTTCTGCACATCCTTGCCAACAGTTGTTCTGTTATTCTTTTCCTCTTTTTGATAATTGCCATTGTAATGGGTGTGAAGTGATCACTGTGGTTTTTTTTCTTTCCCATGAAAATTACAATTTATTATCTATTACTCCTTATAAGCATCATTTGTCATGATGGTTTTGATTTGCATTGCCCTAATGACTAGTAATTTTTAGCACCTTTTCACATGCATAATAGCACAGGAAATACTGGCACATTGGACATTGTATATCTTTGGAGAAATGTCTGTTCAGGTCGTTTGCCCATTTTTGAATTAGGTTTTTGTTGTTGTTGTTGAATTGTAGGAGTTTTTCACATGTCCTGAAAAGTAACCTTTTATCAGATATGCGATTAAAAAATATTCTCTCCCATTCCGTGGTTGCCTTTTTATTCTGTTGATAGTGTCCCTTGATGTACAGAAGATTTTAATTTTGTTTTAGTACAATTTACCCATTTTTTTCTTTTGTTTCTTATATTTTTGGTGTCATATTCAAGAAATCTGCCAATTTCAATGTCATGAAACTTTTCCTCCATGTTTTCTTCTAAGAGTTTTAGAGCTTATGTTTAGGTGTTTGATTCATTTTGAGTTTATGTTATATGTGGCATAAGAGAAGGGTCCAGCTTCATTGTTTTGCATGCAGCTATCCAGTTTTTCCTGCACCATTTGCTGAGAAAACTGCCCTTCCCTACTGAGTAGTCTCGGCATCCTTGTTGAAAATCATTTGACCATATATACAAGGGTTTGTCTATGGGCTTACTGTTCTATCCCATTGGTCTGTATGTCTGTTTGGATTACTGTAGCTTTAGAGTAGGTTTTGAAATCAGGAAGTGTGAGACCTCCAGCTTTGTTCCTTTCCAAGATTGTTTTGGCTGCTCAGTGTCCTTTGAGATTCCATATAAATTTTAGGATGGATTTTTCTATTTGTGCAAAAAACACAACTTATATTTTTGTAGTGTTATGCGTTTTATTGTTTCACCTGAAAATTCACATGTTGAAATCCTAACTCCCAGTTAACCTCAGAAATATGACTGTATTTGGAGGTAATTAAGGTAAAATGAGGTCATTAGGGTGGGCCCCAATCCAGTACAACTGTTGTCTTTATAAGAAGAGGAGATTTGGATACAGACATGTACAGAGGGAAGACAATGTGAAGATACAAGGGGAGGACAGCCATCTACAAGCCAAGGACAAGGATCTCTGAGGAAACCCTGCCAACACTTGGTCCTCAACACTGTGGGGAAATAAGTGTCTGTCGTCTAAGCCACCCTGGCTGTGGCCCAAGCACACTAGTACACACAGGGGTTGCATTGACTGCAGATTGCTTTGGGGGAATGAAATTTTTAGATAGGCTGAATTTCATAACTTTGGGCTGAATGTGTAAAAATCCTCAGCCAGCAGTCAAATTTGTGTGAGTTTAACTCAGTAGAGGTGTTGCTCCTATATTGGGACCTACATAAGAATATAATATTTTTTTCCATTGGAGTTGAGTTTATTTATCCTTGGAGAGGCAGTTTTCTTAAGGTGCTAGTCATGATTAGAATATATTTACCTGCCCCGTTTTAACAGGCAGGAATATTGTGCTTAAAAGATTATTTTTTCCATTTTCCTTTAAAATGTTCCTCTTTTAAACTTCTAGTGCTGCACAAGCCAGTTTTAGGCTAAAAATAGTATAGTTGCTGCTGCTGCCACTGTTCCATGTGGAAAATATAGCCAACTGCTTTACAGAAAAGGAAAGAATAATTTTCTGAGTGTATTCTTAAGATAGTGTGGAATCCATGCTGACAAGGAGCCCCTAAGCTGACAATGGATTCAGATTTCCTGTACCAATTTCATGGTTCTTATTATTTTCCTAAAGCCAGGACAGAAAGCAGGATTCTTCAGTTTCCTCCTACCTAACACATTGCTGGTGACAGAGATAAGGGCAGAAAATGAAGAATTAGACTTGGGATTGGCAAACTGTAGCTGTGGGCCAAGTCCACAGCATACCACCTGTTTTTGCAAAGAAAAAAAAGAAGAAGAAATAAAGAAAGAAAAAAACTGGAACACATCCATTTTCATTCTCCTATGTTCTCTCTGGCTAAGTAGTTGTGACAGAGACCACATGGCCTGCAAAACCTAAAATATATATGATCTGGTTCTTTACAGAATAGGTTTGCTGACCCTTGGGCTAGACTGTTAATGAGTGATGCTTGAGTAATTTTCTCAGACCTCTCATTTTAAAGATGAGAAAAATGAAGACACTAATCTGATTAGGAGTGACGGGTTCCATGTTGACAGCATGGGACAGACTAAAGAGAAATAGATGGGATCTTACAAACTAGCCTCTCCTGGATTGGGGCAGGGCCAGCAGACAGGAATGACTAGTAATGAAACACCTATACCATGTGAAGTTCAAGGGAGGCAGAGTTATATTCTAACAATTCCTGGTGAGGTTTCCAAGAGGAGGTAACAAGGATGACACCTGGGATGGAACCAAAGATTAGGGGGATCAATGACAGGTAGGGACATGGAAAACTGGTAGGAACATGGAAAACTAGATAGGATTTCCAGCAACAGCTGTGCTTGGCTTCTGGAGGCTGGGCCATGAGGAAGTTACCAGTATGTGATGGTGTGTTAGCTCTGAGACTAGGTTATAAAAGACTGTAGCTTCTGTCTTGGGGTCTCTCTTTCTCCCTCTTTGAAATCATTCTTAAGACACTCTCTTATGGGGTCCATGGATTAAGGAAAAAAGATAAATATGACACTAATCACCTGGTCCTCCCATTCTCCTATGCCCCTGGCTCAGGGTTGTGATGGGAACTGAGGCTTTTATGATTTAGTTCACCCATGCCCCACCACCCCCAAATTCCCATCCATGAAAAACAAAACCTACTGGTCCCTTTCCCTCAAGACGGTCATGATGAAATGCTGGGGGTAGGATCCTGGGCACAGTCCTTTTCGTTTCTTTGGATGACTTCTTTTGAAGAGAAAAAAGAATTCTAACCACTACTGCCTCAACTACTTCATCCTACTTAGGGGGTAATTTAAATAAATCAGAACATTATTCTGACCGGATTAGGTTGGCCAGCGCGACGCTATCTCAGTGCACTTTGAGCGAAATGCATTCTCTCTCTGAACCAGAAAAATTAGAATGGGCTTGGTTTGTTCGGGATAAAAACTACCTGCAGAAACCTGGTTTGCCTTTGTCATCCAGCGTCCATGCTGAGACAGTCACACCCATAAAACCTTAAAGGCCAGGTCTGTCGACTTCCTCGACTTTGAGGAGTACTGCGTGTCATGATACTCGGAGTCTTTTTCAAAGTCAATATGCTACCAGCAGAAATTTACTTTTGGCTATGTATTTTATTCATTCACTCTTTAGACATTTACTGAACATACACTAGTTGCTTACTTTCACGAAGTACAAGGAACATAAAAAAGAAGTTAACCTCTGCCCTTGAATGGCTCACAACCAACCTAGGTGGGGGCAAATCAGACATGGTAAAAGGAAGTAATGTGCCAGGAAGGACTATAAGAGTACTTGGAAGGGGTTATGGGGATAGTTGGGTAATTTTGATATTCACGGAAACATTCTGAGTCTTATAGTAATAAATCACTGATTTAGCTCTTATAGTCACGGCTTGATTTTTACTGAAAAGATTACTATATATATATGAAATTTCTACAAGAAGAAAATTATAAATCCATTTGTCTCATTAGGGTGGTATTTGAAAATAACTAAAATTGTAGGTAGACACAATTCAAATGCAAATGTAAGTGTGTTTTGTAACTACTAGAAAATTTTCAGAGCAGAGCTTATGCACATACTGCATCACCATAGAGTTGTTAGATCATTTCAGCAACATAGAACCTAACGGAATTACTTTCATATTATCTTCTAAGAACCAAGACATCATTATAATGTCCATAACTTTGGAGAGGTTTATGTTCAAACATGGTATCTATTACTGATTTTTTAATAATTCTGATTTTTTTGTATTGATACTGTATTTGGAACAGCTAGTTCTATTTAAAACTTAGTATCTATCTTTAAAAATATATAATTTCTTACATAGCTGGGCAACAATACTGAGTTATTTTGGTGATATAGGAAGTGAGGCCATTAGACCCATGTGTTGGTGGGGAGAAGTGCAAAGTTTCGGGATTGTCCATTAGGTAGGGGATGAATGCAAAATCTGAAATCTGAATTTAAGGAGCATTGAAAATACCTCCAGCCACCGAAACTCTTACCACTAATTTCTCTCAAAACCATCTGCAGATGTGTGCATATTAATTGGCTTTGGGCATTGTTACCAAGGAGGTGTAACACATTAGATAGCCAAAATTAGAAGGCAGGCCAAAATTAAAAAAAAAAAAAGAAAATACAAAGCTTGGTGAGCCAATGTAGGTGGAGTGTTATAGCAAAGAGACCCTCACTGCTGGGCAGGAGGGTCCTTAATCTCTGAGATGGGAGGGGTAAAAAGTGCTTAGGGCATATTATTGAAAAACTATACTGCCTCACTCTTAAGTCTAGATCTGTGTGCAGAGAGGTGAGGGCTAGTCACCATTCACACTGCCCCACATGTTTACAGCATGCTTTCCTTTTCACGGATTTGAATACACCAATGATCCGGGTGATGAGTGAGGGGGAGATGGAGGAAGCCAAAAGGAAAATTGGAAGGCAGTTGGCTTTCATCTGTTTTATTTGTTTAAGTTTAGGGGGGAAAAAATCCCCTTAGCCTTTAAAAAAGAATCATAATTGGAAATGTTAACAATTAAAATAATAGCTACAGTTTACAGAGAGCTTGCCATGCACTAGGCACTGTAGTGTTTTATGTGCATCATCTCATTTAATGTCCCCTGTGCTTCTGCCTCTCTCCTCAAACAGTAACAATCTCTTCCAGAACAGCGAGTTCACCAGCTCATAGCAGCACCATAAAGGGATTCCACTTTACTGCAATTCCAAATTAATAAAGTCTCCTTCACCCTTGACCTAGAGGAGCTTTGAGATTGTGAACACGGTGTTCCTGAGCATCAAGGAAAGTTGTGTCCCTTTCTTTCTTACTCAAGGCCAGGCTTAGACAAAGGAGAGTGTTCTTCTTGGCCAGGCAGCCCTGGACACTTACCATTGTAGAAGGAATGGCCTTAGTACCATCTCTACTGCTGGAACTGCAAAGTTAAGATCTGCACCTGCCCTAACCCCACCGCTCCGTTCCAGGTCCCACCCACTTCTTGGATTCAGAGCCCTCACTCATCTCGTGCTCTCCAGTGCCAGGGCCGGAGAACAGCTTTCCTGAGTCAAGGCCCTGCCCAAACTAGCACCCCGAGATTCCTGGGGCTCCGGCTCTGTGCTGTCTGAGGTGCATGTGTTACAAAGCAGATCTGTCTGGGATGCCTTCCAAGAAGCCTGATGCCAAGGGGAAGGCCTGAGGAAAAACACGGACGTAGGAGCCCCAAATACTGTGAGTGGTTCACTATACAGATTTTGCTGCTTTTCAGGGGAACATGATCTCCTCTACGAGGTAGATGGAGGCTCAGACTCACTGTTGTTTAAGCAGAGATGCTGCAATTCTGTTCCTTTCAACGAGCTACTGAGGAGGAGCCGCTAACAGGGCACTTCCGCTTTTTAAGACCCATTCTTCCCTTTCTCTTTGTTTTTCTTTCTTCACTCCTCTGTACCTTTTCTCCTGAACGTGGCTTTTGTTGGTGGTATCTGGACAGCTGTTTTCTCTCCTCAGGGTGTGCTCCAGGGTTTGATCTGATTGTCCTGCTGTTCCTGTGTCACTTGGCATTATGATGAATGGGACAGGGGTCAGAGTTCAGCAAGAAGGCATCTGTTCGCCTGCTCTGCATAGTGGAAGTGCTCAGAGGTGCTCTTTAATGAAAGCTTGGAGAAGATTTGCATAGAGTAGGCTATCTTCTATCCCTCCAAAACTGTGGGACCAAAAGGTAGTCCTTTTCTGGAGGGCCCAAAAATGACTAAAGAGGAGTAGGAATATCTTTAGGGGAGTCCCCTGCTTGGGATGTCTTTTCTTCTGTGGGAGAGACAAGGTGGGGCAGGAGGTGTGGGGGATTGTGTGTGGGGGTTTGGAAAGACAGGATGATTAATCCTGGAGGAGGTTGAAAATGGAAGCTCTTGGACAGACTGGTCCTGACCACTGACCTGTTTTGCTTGTAGAACAATCTCACCAAAGAAGAGTTTCCACTCCACTTGCAAAGCCTCTCACCGAGCGTGTGCCTTGGCCTCAGATCACTGCGCGGTGGCCATGGCGGGCTCAGGTTCTCTAACTGGACTCTCTTCACCTTGACAGTTCTACCACTTGACCAAGTAGCCAGAATCCCCACTTACTAGGGATTGCATCAGCTTTAGAGGAAAGGGGGACAATGGCCTATTGTTCCTTTGGCCTTATCAAATAGGGCAAATGTCCCCTTCATCTAGCCCTGCCACCAAAGACAGAGTATGGACCCCTCAGAGACTCACCTTTCTTCCACTCCTACTTTGTTCTATGGAAGAGGGTTTTTGTGTGCCCCTCGCCGCCCTCCCTCCATCAAACCTACTTTGGGACCCGTGTGGACAGTTGCCTTTTTCTGCTTCTGAGTGGAAGTTGAGAGGGTAAGAAAGAAACACAGATCAGAAGCCTCATTTAGTTCAGGTGCGATCTGCTTCCTCTGGTTCCTTCTGGACCCCTGGGGAGACGCATGGCTGTCCCCAGCAGCGCAGCGGCAGGGGAGCGGTTCACCCGAACCCCGCGCAGGCACTAAAATACCCAGCGAGGACAGCCCGGCGTCCCCGGACTCAGAGCTGAAGCGGTCTACTAGGGTTGGTCGGGATCCCATCGCCGCTTCTCGCACCGCGGGCGCCAGGGAGTCCCTGCGCAGGGCGCACCTTTGCTGTTGGATTTCACTGCTGGGTAACCAGCCGAGCCACGAGCTGCTCGGGAGGACGCATTCTTGCTCGCCGCCAGCACCAGCTCGCCCTCCTGCCTCGGCTGCGCTCTGGAGCGAGCGCTCAGGGTCCTTCTCTGAGCATGCGCAGCCCGACACCTCCCCCTCACCCCCCGCCCTCTTCGCCCCCACCGCCCCCTCCGCCCCCTACCCGCCAGCCTTTTGCTCCTTCCTTTCATGAAACAAACGGGAGATCCTGAAACCTGGACCCCGTGCAAGCGGCCGCGCGTGGAGAAGGCGGAGGCGGGTCAAAGCGCGGGATGGGCGCCGAGGGGGAGCTGTGATCCCGCGTACCCCCGCCCCACGCGCAAGCACACACACTCACACACTGGCACACACGTACTCCCGCTCGCGCACACACACTCGCACACACACAAACGCACTCGTACACGCCCGCGCCGCGAGCTGGCCGGCTTGCTCTCCCACGCAGGCGAATACAGCAGAGCCCGGGGAGCGTGTCTCCGGCCGCTGCCTGAATGCACCTCGCTCCCGGGCGCCCGACAGCCCAGTAGGGCTCAGGGAGGTCGCTCCACCACCAGAGGTGAGTAGGGCGCCAGCAACCGCCGGCCGCTCCGCGGCGCCGGGGCTGCAGGGGGCATGTTCCCGGCGCCACGCCGCGGGGCAGGTGGCTCAGAAGCAGCTTGCGGGGTTTCAAGGTGCAGATGAAGGCGGCGCTGGGGTTATGCAGCGGGAGAGGGCGATCCCAGGGAGGTCGCCTCCTGCGAGGTGTCAGATCGACGCAGCAGAAAGCTACAGCCTCCTTGCTCGTAAACTTTCCTCCCCTGTCATTTGGGAAACGTGGAGACAAAGGGGGCGTGGAGGCTCCCTCTGTCCCGTTCTACCCCCCTGGCTGCGGGCTTCGACCGGAGCTGGCGTGCGGACGGGGGCGCCCTGCAGGTACCTGGTGCCAAGTCCACCCGCTGGGGCGGCGGTTGGGCTTTCTCACCCTGAGGTGTAAGCTGTACCTTTGATTTTCCCTCAGACGCGGGCACCTGTAATCCTTCCCCCGCCCCGTCCTCTCCACTCCCGCGCACCCTGGGCTCATCGTAGTGTGTGGGTGTGGGTGGGTGTCACCTGGAGAACTGGAGGGGCAGCCCTTGGCTTTCTCCTTCAGCGCCAATGCCAGAGTAGCCGGGGTGAGGCTCGGGTCAGTGCAGGCATGAATGATGAGTTACTGAAAGGCTTGCCATAATCACCTCCTAGAAACGCTGGGTGCCGGGATCTCTCCTCCCCCGGGAAGGTGCTGTCTTCACGCACACCAGGGAGGCAGCAAGGGAGCTGGGCTGGGCTGCCGTGGCGGCTGCTGCAGCTGAGGGAAGCTGGGGCTTTATTTTTGCCCTGGGGTTTTATGACACACACAGGTGGACTATATGAAGGATTCTGGGTTATTTTTCTTTGTGGGGATTTGTTTTCCCTTTTAACAGTGGGAGAGATTCTCTGCAGCCTGATACCTAGCTGCTGGACAGGCACTCTTTCTGAATATCTCTTTGGTACCAGGGAAGAGGTTCCAGAAAAGGATTCTGCAAGATGTCATTGAGGCGGGGGTCTCAGAGCACAGAGAGCCAGCTGGCACCGGGGAAGAGCCTCAGATCTAATGGTCCTTTGAAACAGCAGAGACTGGGTCAGAGACTGGGTGAAGAGTCCAGATCTGGGACAAAGGGGATCAGAAGAGGGACAGTGAAGGCAGGAAGAGGTTCGGTGTGAGGCCAGGTACCTTGCAGCCTTCACTGAGTTCATAGGTCTCTTCTCCCACTTCTTCTATGATAGGTGGCTTTTATTCATGGAATAGGACTCTGACTTGGAGATTTCTGGAATGTCACATCTGGAGTATAAAAAGACTCGATTATTCCAGCGCTAACCAATCACAAATTCGTTCTTTAAATCTAAAAGTGCCATGTGTGAAAATTTCTTCAGTCTGGTTTTGTTTATACCTGGAAGGTGGGATGGGCAGACAGATACATTTTTGGCTCTTCTACACGTCAGGAATATTGTATTTGTAAGACAAGTGTGTGGAGAACCTGGAAGCCAAGCTGATTTGGATAGAAAATACTAGAAGCTCAGATCCAGTACTTGTGATTATCCTTCTCTTTAAGATGATAGGTGGAGGCCATCCCTCTGCTGCTCTGGTGACCTTTTTAAGTTTTTATCTTTAACATTTTGTAACTTCTTTGAAGTGGAAAAAAGCATGATATACATAAGGCTAATTGAGAAAGTCCACCTATGAAAGAGACCTTGTAAGTCAACATAGCCAAAGGTGAAGAAAGTTTTGAGGGGGAAAATAAAAGAGAACATTGGGAAAGGGGTACATATTATTAAAACAGCTTTGCTTTTATGATTTTTAAAGAGAGTTTGGTACGATAGAAATTTGAAAGTTTTTCTCTTTTTTAAAACAACTAGTAAATAAAGATCTTCCCAGAAATATTTTCAAGTGGAAATTGGCATAGAGGTGGTTTAAATATAATTGTCAGCATTTGTCCTTTTTATTTCATGATGAACATTCAGATCATTTTCTTTGCAAAACTTGGCAAGAAAAGGTTAAGATTATTTTTCTTTTTACTAGAGCTATTTTCTCTGTTTATGATATATTTCCTCTTCCTACACCTGCAGGTTCAATTCTTATGATTATATTCAGATTCTATTTATAAGTATTTATTGTCCCTCTACTATAGTTAGCATCTAAGGTCATATTAAGATATAGAACATGGTTTTGGCTCTCAAAGGGCTTATGATCTAGTTATAAATACAAGACTAACACATGAAATAAAGAAAGAAGGATAGCTCTGTACTGTACTGGGAGCTCTTAACATATGTACTATTTTCTTCATCCTCCCTCCTGGATTTCCCCAACATTCAGAAGACACACCTCAGCACTTATTATGTGCTGGAAGCTGGAGAAAGAAAACATAAGGAAGTAATAAATAGTCCCAGCGTCCAAGGAGGAAGAAACAGGTATTTAGCTAACTATGATGCAGTCTGATAAACTGTTACAATTGGGAGGTCAATCAAGTGCCAATAATACAGGTGTCTAAGTGATTATTTTTCTTCCCTGGGGAGCATTTAAGTAGGTGATCTTTGAAATATTTTGGGAGGATAGATAGTCTTTTACCAGCTAGGGAAGTCTAGAAGGATATTAAGGCAGAGGAAATGTGTGAGAGTGCCTGGTGAGTTAGGGTAACTATAAGCCATCTCGTGGCTAGAGCACAGAGGGCTCGAGTGTGGGTACAGAGACAAATAGCACCTGGGCAATACTAATTAGCTGATATGGATAGAGATATGTCCAGGAGGCTGTGGAAGCACAAAGAGAGGGCATTCACCTAAAGGAAGGTACAAAGATCAAGAAGATTTCTTAGGAAGCTTGAGGTGATCTGAGTCTTGAAGGTCAAGGAGAAAAAGGCTTTCCAATAGGAAAAACTGTATGAGAGCTGGAAGTAGTTCTGTGTGGCTTCAGCAAGAAATATGGGTTCTTGGCTCCACGCAGAGGCACTGTCAGGCCAGAGATATAAGGAGAGATCAATTGTGAATGGAAATATCCCAAGCAAAAGAGCTTCAGGTTTATCTAAGAGGCTAGCAGAGAGTTATAAGGTTGGGAAAGTTTGAGCCATGGTCAGATTTGCACTAGAAAACAATGGCTGGGACCACAGTGTAGAGGCTGGATTGGAGGTGGTGAGACAGGAGGCAGGGAGTTTATTGTGGAACTCTAGGTGCACAATGATGAGGATGGTAGCATTGGGGGTATGTCTGGGAGACAAGTGAGAAAAGGGAAACCCTGCTAATATAAGAAGGGCCTCCTTGTATGTGCTCTCATATGACCGTCTACTCCCCACCATTCATTACAGGCTTGGCACAGAGTAGGGACTCAAGGAGTATTTATTTAATGACTGACTAAATCAATGAATGAGAAATCCAGTCATGAAGTGGTAATTCCTCCATTAGAATAGTAGAAGCTAAATCCTGACTTCCGTTTCTTCAAGGTGACCAACCTTTGGAAAGCCCATGACAAAAGGGCCCAGGGAGACTACCTCTGTGAAGAATTGTCCTATGAAGTGCCAATCAGAAGGCATTGTGATATTACATTTTTTTTATATTTAAAAAATTATATCATTGATCCATCTTGGAAGCAACAGCGCTTAGCACAGTTCCTGATTCATACTAGGCTGGCGGTAACATGAATCCCTTTTCTTTCCTCCTTCATTGTCAGAATTTCCTGATATTAAGAACTTTGCTCAGACTTTTAAGGTAATCTGGGGTCTGGAAATTTGTAAGCCACAGGGTCTCATTTAAAGAGCTCATAGCATCTTGGCATCCTGGGATGAGGGCAAGACCACCCATATTCCGATTGTCAACCATGTAGCCCTAGCGGTTGGGTCCCTTACTGGAATCAAACCCAAGCATATTGAGTTCCAATCTTAAAATCCCACTAAAACATGTAAGAATGAATAAAGACTTAAGAGTTTATTTTCAGGTTTCAGTGGATGAACGAGAAGGAGTATCAAAGACAGCAATGTTTGACGTTTGCCACAGGATGAGCGGTGGCGGAGGAATGGGGAGGGAGGCTAGCTCAGAAAGGTGAAAGTCTCGATTTTGAGGGAATTGATTTCAGCGTGAGCCTGTAACATCCTGGAAGGGACAGATCCCAGCGTGAAGTGATTTCACAATAAATGCCAATGTTATTTTTATTCAGGTAGAGGATGGAGAAGATCAAAGACTAAGTCCCAGCATTTGGCAAAATTTAGAGATTGAGGAGAGAAACAAGTACCCCAGAACACTCAGGCAAGGTGGGAAAGACCTGGCATGAAAGCAAAAACCTGAGAGAGTCGTGAGAAGGGGGAGTCAGACCTAACAGTAGCAAGCCTACCTGTGTGCCAGGCCTTGTGTCAGTGCCTACATGTGGGATCCTGTTTAATCCCCCACCACCCCCCGAGTCCCTTCTCCATTTGACAGCTGAGGCAGCTCAGACAGATTCCAATGGCCTGTCCAAAGTGACCAAAGGCAGTAAGTGGCAGAATCAGGCCTCAAAGCCCACCCTAACAATCCTACAAACGGTCTCCCCTCTTCAAAGGTGTACATTACCAGGATGATTTTAAGTGCAGAGAGGTTGAAAAGATTGAAAGTAGGGACCTGAAAAAAGACAATGAAAAGGAGTTCTCTGGTGACTGTTAAAAAAGAGAGTTTAGTGCAGCCGTGTGCTCAGAAGCCGTATTTCAGGGAGTTGTGTGGGGAGTGGGAGGTAAGAAGTGCAGGCGAGGGGCACCTCGCAGTCATTTATGAAGTCTAGTGAGAAATTATGGGGCCATAGGGAGAAGGTACAGTGAGCCTCAAATGCTGTTGTTGTCAAGGGGGAGCATGTGAGGACAGCCAGGGTCCAAGGAGCACAAAGGGTGTAGGGAATGAGAGCAGGAGACAGACAGACAGAGGAAGGATACCTCTTTCCAAGAATATGGGAAGATGAATTCGAGGGCAGATGTGGGGTATGGTCCTCTCCCCCAAAACTGAATGGCTGAGGAGCTTACTAAAACTCAGAAAATTCAGATCCTTGGGTATCCTAGAAACTGAAGGAGCCTCTGAGTGTCATACTCCAAAGGTGTCACTTGGGCATCCAGCATGATGGAAGTTGTTTCTGCAGCACAGTGATGGAGAGCACAGACTGAATTTAGGCTCTATGTGGATTTTGGCTCTTCCCTTCTCAACTGTGTGGCTTGGGACACACGGTTTACTTCTCTGTGCTTAAAATTACTCCTTTTAAGATGGGAATCACCACTTGAACCCATTGCATAGAATTGTGAGGATTAGATGAGTTAGTATTTGTAAAGCTTGACACAGATTAAGTGCTCAATAAATGGTAGGTATTATGTATGACAACAGTGAGCTTAAAAACATAAGGTTTTGATTTATGCTCAGGACTCTAGAAATTGTGTGCTTCAGCGCTTGTTTAAAAAAATGTATTTTTGTTGGTTATAAATAGCTGGCTCTAATCTGCTCTTCCTGAATGCAGGAATCAAATCGCCAGACACAAATACAGCAGGAGCAGACCAGCTCTGCCATCATAAGCCAAGGTGGAGTAGACGTGTGCCGGGTGTGTCTGCCCAAAACATTTGCCTACTTGCCTCCTTCTCATGCCTCTTGGGAAGACGAAAGTTTGCTTCCCTGTAGGCTGATCCTCACATTTTTCAGGCTTATAGGTGTCACACAACAGCTCCTTAGCTGTTTAGCAAACTGTTTTCAGGGAAGTGGCTACATGTATTCATTACAGCATCTCTTTGATACTGAGGAATGTAAACTCTAAATATCTCAGATGTGAGATTTGTAACATCCTTTGGGAATTAAAAGCCTCCATTCTTCATGGAAAAGTTTGTGATGTGTTCTAAAATAGAATCCCAGTGGACATGGAAGCCACATCATCTAGCTAGTTGACAACAAGGCAGGATTAGAACCCAGGTCTGACCATACCCAGTGCTCTTTGCATTGCACTCTGCCAGATACTTTTATTATTGTTCTGTAACCAAAGACTGATTCTTTTTGTTGTTGTTGTTGTTGTTCTCCATCCTATTTAGGCTTCAGGCATACTAAACTTATCACAGTTCCCCAGCTGAGATTCTCCTTTTTTACCTTCAGGTCTTTGGCATGCTGTTCTCTTTCTGGAATTCCATCCTTGGGCCCCTGGCCTAACACCTTTAGTCTTTTAGGTCAAAGTCACGACCTAGGGAAGTTGTCCTGATCTTTTAGCAGTAGGATTGGTTTTCCTTTCTATGTGATTCTGTAGTCCTCAACTTTGTACTTTTAGCACCTATCACATACTTGTCATATAGTAATTATTCAGTAAACATTTTGGATTGAGACTGACTGAGTGAATGAATCTTGTCCTTTTGAGTCATTGCTGATGCCCCAATACTGAAGCTTAATGTTATAGAAAATAATAGAATTCTAAAGTGTAAAAATTTACTAGAAGTTTATCAGACTTCTGAGTGAAACAAGAATAGGAGGCTGAGGACCAGAGAGGTTTAGTGACTCACCTGAGGGCTATGTAGCCAAGACCTGTGAGAACTGGGACCAGAACCCCCATTCCTGATTTCAGATGCCAGGGTCTCCCCAGGGCCTGGGTCAGGGTGAGCAGAGGGAGGTGGGGTCATGTGCTTGCTGGGTCGGTTCTTGTTATTTGCAAGTCTGATGTTTTGTTCATCATGGTTTTTTTGCATTAATTTTGGTTTTTAAAAATATTGCATTAAAATGTTGTTATCTTGATTACTGAGTTTTTTGGCTTCCCTTTTAATTTTGTGCCCAATGCAAGTACTCATTTGCCTCACCCTAGTTCTAGCTCTGCTCTTTCCACGCAGTAGGAGGGAGAACATTTCCTAGCCCTCCAACACTGGTGTACAAATGCAGTTACAATGTATATGGCATAGGCCCTAATTGAAAATTTCAAAGAAAACACCATTCAACTTGGTGGTATGAGCTGCTCCTGATCTGGGTGATTTGCTAATGAGTAAACACTACCTTTACAGTATGAAAGGAAACAATAAAAGTTGATAAAAGCTCTTACTACCTATCTGTCTATTTATCTATCTCAGGGCTAAAGGACAATGTAGAGATCATCTCTATTTATAAGTTGATGTATGTGGTTGCTTATATATGCCTGTATTTTTTAGTTTTTTGAGAAAATTATTTTACCCATCAACTTGGCTGGTCTTGGCTTATGGCACTGCTGGCCTATTTTTAAGATCTGAGGTCAGAGGTTAAAAAAAATTTGTCCGTTCCTACCTGAAAAATAGGAAAGGAAGAAAAGCATTAATGGAAAAAAGACAAAGAGATGAAGGAAATTTGAGGGGGTATCTATTTAGTACTGTTTTACTATGAAGTATAGAGTGGGCTTTATATATTTTATTAGTTTGTACAGCATGCTGGAATAGGTATTAATGTCCCCATTTTGTAGCTGAGCACACCAATTCTCAGAAGGGGAGCTTACCCAAGCTCTCAGACCAAGAGCTGGATTCAAACCCAGGGATGCATTCAAAGCCTGTAGTCATCCCACTTCATCCTTCTGATTTTCAGAGGCTTGGGGTGACGGGTCACCCCATTACTTTCTGCCCTCAGGGAAGCCTTAGGTGCAGGGCTTCAGTGGCTTGTCTGTGTTTGCTGGATGGGAAGTCAGCAGTCAGGTCCCCTCCCTGCCTTTATTTCCTTCTTCTGTGGTACATTTATCCTTTTGCATTCATCAGTAACAACAGAAAGCAGAAATGCATATACATAGGAAATAAACACCCCTCTTGGTGTGAATGTCATTAATTTTTACATGACATGCAAACACAGATTTTATACTGCCTCCCTTATGTTAGAAAGGGCTTCTTTCGGGGAGTATTATGGCATCAAGTGTTCTAGAAATGCTCACAGACACAGACTGAAGAAAAGGTGATCGTAATTACTGGAGCAAATCCCTCCTGATGAGGGGTAATGTATTTGCATGGCTGATGGTCAAGGGCTTAGGGGGTGCTCTTTTTACTGATGTTTCTGATGAATAGCATGGAGCAGTGACCTCCACCCCCAACATTTTAAATTCAATGAAATCCATAATCAAGTTGGGATCACATATAATTAACAAGAATAAAACCTGGTTGAGAGTAATGCTGTTCAGCTCAGAGCTGTACAAGCTGAGGATGCTTTATCATTATTCCCATCTTCCAGCCTTTGCTAACTATTGCTTCTAGGCAAATTCACACACTCAAATGCTCTGATAATCAGCCCACAGCCTTCTCTCCTGGGGGGCGGTCGCAGGAACTGAAAAAAAAAATTCATTGACATTTATATTAACTGGATAAAACATTATCTCTGTTTTTTGTTTTTTTTTCCCCTTGTGGTGTAAAAGCAAGGCAATATCTCTAGGTTTGAGAAAATCTTTTGGGTTTAGTTTTTACATGGGCTGACATGTAACATGTGACAAGCAATTTGTGGCCAGGCTACTTTGGAACAGTTAGAATATTTTAGCAATCAAAAAACGAAACCAATTACATATGTACACCAATGTTATGCAAAATGCAGACATAATGAAGTGCATGGTCTAGAAATCAGTCATATTTATGCCCCAACCTCTTTCCCAGAAAACCACTGCCAATTGTTTAGTGCAGGCTCCTCTATTGTTTTTGGTCCATTAATATTTACATATGTTATTCTTTTTTTCTTTTTCATTTTAGAGGTGGGATTATACTTTATACATTTTATCATTTGCTTTTAGTTACAATGTTAAAACAAAAGCAATTTTAGAGTAACAAGCATTTGGTGAATAATATTGTTGTACGAATAGGATGGATGCAGTTTTCCAGCCTAAAGCAGAGTTCAGCTGACATTTCCTAGGGTCCTTTGGCCATCTGTCCTCATGTATATTTTGTAGATACAGTCAGTGAGCAGATATTTTCTGAGCTTCTCCCAGGAGCCACCTACTGTACCGTGTGCCTTTCAGGGGCTCACCTTCTATCTAGCAAGAGGAAAAATAAGAAGGTGGACTTAATTTGAACTTATTGAATGGTGACAGCTGTAAATTCTCCTTGATTCACACAATTGCTGAAAAGGAGAGCCTATTCCAAGTGTCTTATTTTTCCAGATGAGAAAATTGAGGTCCATTAAAGTTAAGTCCAGGGTCCCACAGCTGGTGATTGGAGAGGCTGGGATGACAGGCTGGTTTCCAGCCTATTAAGCCAGTGCTGATTCCATTATACTTGACTGTAAATCAAGAAGAAGGAACAAGTGAACTCATTTCACAAACACTGGCTTGAGCAATGAATCCCTAGCAAACTGAAACTCATGCTGTATGTAAAACTCTCACCCACAAGCTGCTGAAGCAGCTGCCCTCCCATCCTCACAACCCTCCTTGCCTATCTAACTGCTGCCCAAGCTACACCTTCTCTTCCATGGCCTGACATTCATTCTCCCATTCTTAGTGACTGTTTGAAGTAGGCAACAATCTGACCATAATGTTGAGATGAGATGATGCCCACATTACCTAGAGAAAGTATTCTAGAAACATATTACAGATTTATTTTTCAGTTTCACTTCTTTCCATCTTGACCCTGAAGGAATGAGTTCCAAAATAAATGCATTTTACCTGCCAACTTTAGTCAAGGCATGAACTCTCCCTTATATTAACTGGTGATTTTTTTCTGTGATGGGAGCATTAGGAAAACTCGGATTCTTAAATCCTCTGGTTATCCTTGTCTGCTATGGAGGCAGGACCATGTGGGTTAACATCTGGGGCTGTGGAGTCAGCCGGAGCTGTTCTAGTTCCAGCTCTGCCAGTCACTGGCATTGTGATGTCAGCCCAACCCTTGGTCTTTTCAAGTCTAGATCTCTTATCTGTGAGATGGAGATAATGAAAGTGCCCCTCCCCTCAAGAGATTTTGTAAAGAATACATAAATTCCCATAGAGTTTAGAACATAATAAGGACTAAGTAAATTGTAGCTCTTGTTTTTCATTATTTATAACATACACATGCCATATAGCTGATAGAGCCCTCAGAACCACTCAGGTGCCAAGATTTAAAATGCTGGATCATCACATTTTCTCCCATAACACTTCAATCTCCTTTTTTTACTTCTTCTTTTTTAAAAAAGAGAAATTAAGACTTAAACCAAGAAGCTGAAAATATGACTCATTATGCTGATAACCCCAAAACTTTGTTAGGTTTTTGTCAGACTATCACCTTCAGTTACTGCTGGCCCATGAGCCGTGAAATTCAAACATAGCAAGAGGTGGGAAAATGGAGTGGTTTGATCAGCATATCGAAGCTCTGCTTTGAAGAATAAATCTCAGCCCTCTTTCTCTGCTTTGTATGTACTTCCCACATTCATGGAAATGCTTGGGAATTGATGAAAATGGATACCTTTCTCAAACATGAAGACAACATTATTAATCACTATTGGTTAAATTTGTGCTTTAAGTTTCATTTTCCATATATACATATATATATAGACACACACACACACATACACTTGTATATATTCTTATCACATATATAAATGTGTGCATACACACTCACATACACACTCTTGCATAGAACCATAGAACCTAAGATATGAATGGTAAGCATGCCAGTCAGCCACTCAGTGCTGGGGTCCCCCTTTCATTGCATGTAGCAAGAAGCTATCCAGCCTCTCCTTCTCAGCACCAGGGCTCCATTCCTTCTCCTTTTTGGTGAATATGATGGTTGTACCCACGATAGAAGCTGACTGGACCTGAGCTGTGGTTGGCCAGGATCCTGAGAGCTGGGGCAGAGAAGATAACCTTGATGTGCATCAAACACCCCAAATGTACTTCCAATTTAGGACCTTTGTACTCACTGTCAGCTCAGTCTGGAAGCCTACTTTGCAAAAATCCACATATCTCCACTTCTCACAATTTCATGCATCTGCTCAAGTATCATCAGATAGACGCTGGTCTCTGTCTGAAAGACCCAGACCATTCATCTTTAATTCCCCACTCTGCTTTACATTTCTTCACTATCAGCATCTCACTTTTCATATATATGTTTACTTATTTATGTGCTTGTGGTCTGTCTCTTCCTACTAGAATGTAAGAATCACAAGATGAGGGACTATGTCTTGTTCACTTTTACATTTCCAAGACCTAGAAGAGTGCCTGTCATTATATAAATTTAATTTAAATTAATTGAATAATTAATTAAATGTAAGGATAATTAGCATTTTGAGAATGGATCAAGAAACCAAAGGAAGTCACTAAGTCTGAAAGACCCGAAAGTGAGAAAACATCTAAAAATGTGAAATAGCTTCAGAGACCCAGAGCTGGGCAGATCTGGGAATGCGTGGTGAGAGATGAGGCCCAGGTGAGAGGGGCAATCACAGAGGATTGCTCTGAATGAGGCAGAGGGCTCTCAGTGCAACCCCTGATGCTCAGACACATGGGGCTCTGGTGGGTGGGGCACTTGTCAGTGAGCTTACTTCTGCATAAAAGAGTTCATTTCACTTGACAACTTGAAACATCAAAACATTCTTCCAGACTGAGCCAAATTCTGCCTCCGTGTAGCTACACAGGGCTAGGTGGCCAGGTTAAGGCATGCAATTCGTATGAACGAAGATGAAATGGTGTCCAAAGAAATCAAACTTCATTTTATATGAAGACTCACTTGACAAAATGAGCAAAATGGGCACCGATCAGGTACTCATAAGGAAAATGCCCTTGGAAAACTAAAAACATTTAGCATATGTACCTTCTTACCTCTGTATGTGACCCACTGCTGAAGAAATGTATATTTGCATAGGAAATCTAGCTATCTTGTGATCTTTAAATATGAGGTTACCCCTGGTTACTACTAGGTTTGGTTCTGAGTGAAGGGCTGACAGGTGTTCTGGGAGGTTTGTTTTGTTTATGTGATCTGGGTCACAGCAGCCTGCGGCAGCCCTGTGCAGGACCGGCCTACCTGAGGGGTCCTGGAATTTCTGCTGCAGAAGCTGCTGTGTAAGGCATGGCAGTGTTGTCTGAACACATGAGCCCAGGTCTTGATTTCTGTGGATTTCCTTGGAGAACAACTTTTGAATTTTTTATGGTTCTTTGCTTTTAGCAGAAGTTTTCACTCACTTTTATATCAACTACATAGAAGGAACCTAACAAAACTAATTAAAGGCAAATACAAAATTCTTGGAAAGTTTAACTGTGTTAAAAGAGACTATGCTACAGTCACCCTTAAAAGGTGTCAGCCTTTATAAGAGTCATCAGGAAAAGCCAGGCTGGGGGCAAGTGATAAAAGCTAAACTCTATACTTGTATACATGGAGAAAATTTATAAGACAAGAATTGAGAGAAATCTAAACATTCAGGACTGGGTGAATTGATTGCCTGGTGTAACAAGGATCACATCACTAGAGATAAACCAGCATTTGTCAGATCGCTGGTGTCTTTTCTAATAGGGTATCTGGCAGAGAGAATCCTCAGTCTTTCACCAAAGTGTGAATTTTCATCCAGGAGGGGATCTTTCCTCTCTCCTCCTCCCAGATCTCACATTTGCTATGAGTCTTTGTTCCTCTATCTTTTCTTTGAATTCAAGATTCTTTGTTATTAATGGATTCAAAGGGACAGTTTATGAGAGTAGATATTCTTTTTCCTCTTGTTCTTCCAGAAAGCATGTAGGAATCACCCTAAAAATACTTTTTGTCAAAGAATTTTTGTGGCCTACACATTCTTTAGTAGGAAAGAGGAGTATCTACCCCACCAAGAGATTTCCTTGTTCTTCTCTCCCAGGTGCTAGATATATCCCCCCAACCCAAAAACTAATGATAAGTAACTTTTACAGTAGTTGAGCTTCCAAGTAAACCTGGTTCTGAACATCTAGAACCACAGGGAAAAACTTGAGAACTTTTCCTTTTCTTTTGAAACTAATTCTGAATGATTTATTGATTTGAGTTTAGGAAATGTCTGTAACTTCACCCAGGACAGTTTCTCCTCTGACATTTTCCTAGTCTTCTACCCCTTCTCTGCAGACCCACCTTACCTTTGCATTTGTCTTTGGCTACGCTCTCGCGCATTTTATACAGCCCTTGCTGCTGATCCCTAATGCAACTCCCCCCTCCCATCTCCCCAAAGACAACTTTGCAGCCAGTAGCCACCCCTGGCCCCAATGAAGAGAACAGAAAGATCATTAGGAAATGGTGGAATATAGTGGAAAGTATGGGATTTCAATCAAAAGATCTGAGTTTGGGCCTTGACTCTATCATTTACTCATTGTGTGACCTGAGTTTTCTTAACCTCTCTAGATTTAATTGTTTCATTTGTAAAATAAAAACAAGGGTAACTCCTAAAGAACTGTCTTGAGGTAATGTATGAGAAGGTAAACTCTAAAATTCTGTAAAAGTGCTTGTTTGTTAATACATTATTACTAACTCAGCACCATCATTTTATATAAAATGAAGGGAGAGGAAGTAACTCTTCCAGGAATTCAAGGCTCGAATTTGTATGGTTCATTTGGCAGTTGAAAAGCAAACATGTAGCATGAATCAGGTGGAAATGCATGTGCTGGCTGAGGATGTAAATCACCCGTAGGATCAGATGTGTTTCCCTTTGATATGACTCGGAAGTGTTCTATGGTAAACAGAGTACATGTTTAGCATTCATACAGGGAATCACTTTACCTGGTTTGCCCAGATTACTCACCTATGGCTGTTAAGTTTTATGCTGCACTCTTGTTTTAATATAAAGTGTGTCTGAGATTATCTAGAGGAGTTGAGAAGGTTCTAGCCTTGATTTTAAAACTAGGTGGGTGGAGAAGGGGGTTGCTTGCAGAAGAGGAAAATGGAGAGGACAAAGGGAGGAGGGGTCTGAGATTATCCAGAAGGAATCAGCAATTTCACGTGAACCTAAAGTAGAAGCAGAAGCCTTGTCTGATAGGGCGATATCGTTTGAAAGCATCAGACTCAATGACAAAGTAAGGATCCCATGCCTTTAACCTCTAGAATGGGGGAAACCAAACCCGTTTGGATGAAAATCACCAGGAAAATACAACTTGATGAAAAGGCAAGACCTGGACAGGCTGATTGAGGTCTTAGTGATAGGCCACAGTTGAGACTGGCACATTCCTTTTCTTTGGTCATTAGATATATTTGAGTATGCAGTAAATATTTGTTGAATGGGTGAATAAATAGAAGAGTAAGTAAATGCATAAGTGAACCAAAAGAGTCATGAATGAATGGGATTACCTGAGCTTCTGAGAGATGGCAGCTAGATGCCTAATGGAGAAATGGGTAGGGAGAGGATGAGCCCAAAGTGTGCTGGGTCTGAGACTCCAAATGGTTGCTCTGAAGAAGCATATCTTAGTGAGAGAGGGTCAGATAAGAGGCTTGCCCCAAAGCTGTGTAGGTGGTAAGCAATGCCACCTGTTGCTTAAAGAGTTTATGATATCCTGGTACTGCCCCCAGAGGCATATTGTAGAATAATGAGACAAGTGCGGGTTCTGGTGTCAAACAAATGTTTTCAGTTCTTCTTCACTAACTTTGACCTGGGCAAAATATTTCACTTCTCTGACTTTCAATTTTCTCATCCAAAAGTGTGCTAATGACTCCCACCTCCTGTGATTATTGTAAGGAGTATTGGAGCTGTCTGTGCATCTCTTGGCAAGTTGCTCATTCTCAATAAATGCCCATTGCCTTTTCCTTCCTAATTCTTGGACAAAATACTGGCAACATTCTTCAGATACAGACATGTTTACTAATGAACAAGGAATCACAGCTTCTTCCAACGTTCAGAAATTCATATTAAATAACCAACACTGGTTTACTCCTACCAATATCCAACATACACATTTATAGGCATGTTTGCACTTATAAGTGCACTTCACTGAGGGCCTGCTAAACACAAACTTCACTGTATCAGTTTCTGTATGTGGCCTTCACCCCTCACAGTTTCTCCTTTAACATTTTTCCAGTCTCCTGCCCTTTTACTTTGAGCGACCTTTCCCTTGCATTTCTTTTTATCTATTCTCTTACCCATTTTAGGCAGTCCTTGCTGCTGATCCCTAGTATGTGATTCCATCCCCTGCTTCCAACAACTTTGCAGTCCATACGCCAACCCAAGGCAACAGGAGAATTGCCAACTTCCATGGTTTTCTTTTCCATCATCTGCCCTGATTCATCATCTCTCTTATTCTTGCCAAAGTCAATGAACCCCCCTCCTTTTCTCTCCTGTTTCTCAACCCTCAGTTCCTTTAGTTTATTCTTGCTGTTACTGTTTTTACAAAGCTTGTAACTGTTTTATTTTAAAGTATGTATTTATCTTGGTTATGTGTCCCTTTAAGTATGTATATGTTCTTTAAAGTGCAGCTCATGGAAACCCAATCTTGTGTAGTCACACTAGCCTCTCTAGATAACTCACCTTTCCTTTCCAGCAGAATCATTTATAGTTTCCTAAGTCATATTTTTATTCCTGAGACTCATCTCCCCCCACATGTATACACCTAGTCCTTTGAACTATTTCATGAGTTTTAGATGAAGGGATTTGCTCCTTTTTTCTCTGGAGTCTTTGGAATATTCCTCCTTGGCCATCATGAACACTCATGTTCCTGTTTCCCTCACTCCACATTCCTGTTGATCAGAGTAAGTTAGAGTCATAGTCCATCTAATAACCTCATCCACTCTCTGAGAAATGAAATTACGAGAAGAATGTTAAGTGTGTGTATGAGCTCTGTGTCAATCAAGTTATCTTTTAGGCAGTATGTAGATACTTGTTCTCCACTCCTGCTCTGCCTAGTGGTGTTCACACTGTGGTTTGTATCAGGAACATGCCATTCCTCTCATTCATGATACTCTTACAATGGTCACCTAAGTACCTCCTTCCTCTTATTTTTCATCCCTACTGTAGATTGTAACCAGTGTGAATCCATCCTCATGTCTGAACTATGTGATTCCCTCACCATTTGAAACTCAGTATTTGGGCTTTAAAAAATATGTTTATAATGGCCATGCTGTAGGTTAATTCTGTCTCCAGATACATCTGCAACTATAGTTTGTTTTGAATGTCATCCTTTCTTTGAGCCTTCCCATTTCTTTTTCTTCTTACCCCTTTTGATTATTGTCATGTGTTTCTTTTTCTGAGGCTGCTAATTTTGGCTAAGATGTTCCTAAGATCCTTAGGAACTGAATCTTTATTGGTCAGGGAGGTGTGTTAGCCTAGGTGAGTCTTGTGATTTTCCTCCAATTGTGCCATCCTGGTAGGTGGGCACCCAGACTGTTCCATATGAGAGACAATATTTGTTGACTGACTGAGTGAGTCACTTGCTCCTCATCCTATTTGCCATGCTTGGAGCCATTTGTTCCAAATTCATTCCTTCTTTCTCTGTTTCTTGAGAACTATGTCAGGAGAAGTGTGCCAGAGAAACAGGTCCATAAATAGATCATTACTCACAGGGAGAAATGCCAAATAGCTTTGTTCTGTGTCCAAGAAAACATGAGGGCTCCTGAAAAGCAAAGTGAAAAATGACAACTGAGCTTACCATTTCACTGGGAAGACAAAAGACACAGGCATAAGACAGCATGGTCCATGATCTAGGGAGTGTTTAAGGTCAGATGCGCCAGGCCTGCCCTGAGCTAATTGAAAACCACAGGGATCTTAGAGCCCTTGGTGTAAACTTCTTACTGAGTCTCCTAGATTCCTATAAAGTGTCAGAGAAGAACACAATGCTTTGGGGTGTAAGACTATCCTGGAGTAATGGGGTTTACAGTGAGACAGTGAACCACACATCCCGTTTCAGGAAAAAGTTATTTTTCTTAAGGTAAAATATGAAGATTGATGTGATGCTGTCTGACTTCAGGGAGATTCTTAGAAGCATTGATTTTATAACAGGAAACATACATATCTCCTAATGCATTTTCATTGAATGCTTATATGTCAATAGCCGCAAGTCCTCAGAGGCCAGGAGAGATTTTGATTCAGAGCCGTTGTCTAAAGAGTGGCCATTCACTGGCACATGGATAATTAAGACTTGCAAGATAGGAAAGTACTAGCAGTACATATGGCATATAGTGGGTTAATAAATATACTATCAAGGAGCACTACAAAATGATAAGCAATAGGCAACAGTAAACTGAGCAAAGGGTACAGACACCGCAGTCTTCAGGGATCATAGCTCAAGATATTCTTTCTTTATGAAGTATGTGTGAACAGAATTGTGGAAGTGACCCTTTATAAGAGAAGAACTACAGTGCTACATAAATACATCAATACTCTGCCAAGAGATGTGAAATGTGCAAATGACAACCAGAGTTTATAGCATAGAATGCAAATCATGAAAATAAATGTGGTAGGTAGGATAAATCTTGAGTGTGGCATCCCATTCTGCTTTTTACAGTTCTGCTTTTTCAGGTCTTTTCTAATCTTGGTGTAGTTTTCTTCTAAAAGCAAATCAAAGCCTTATCTATTTCTCCCTCCCACATTCTTCCTTCACTCCCTCCCTTCTTTCTGTCCTAAATTTTTCTCATTTAAAATCAGTTTGCTGAATGGACTGACATTTATATCTCCATGTAAACAACAGTTTGGGTGTAAACATTGTTTTATATAATAAGCAGAGTGCAATGTGTTAGAGTTAAATAATACATTGCCAAAAGCAATAGAGTAAATAAATGTTAAATGGATAGATTGATTTTTACATCATGCTAATTACTGTCAGGCCATTTAATTAATGAATAGAAATAATTACTATACTTGGAGCTTTAAAAGAGAAATTATATGGCTGCTTATATTTTTCAGTGCCTGGCCCCATAATAATGATGATAGACCTTATTCTTTTTCCTTTTACTCTTCATTTGTATCCCTATCTTTATTAAAAATACATGACGTGTAGTGATCCAGGCAAAAGTTGCCTTCTGAGGGAGGACCTCAGCTGAATCTCAGGGTCCTTCATTTCACTTGTAATTTGTAGCCAATATTTGATAAAAGTCCCCCCTCGGCTTGGTCTTCAGACTCTTTGGGTCAGTCTCCTCTACTGCTGGAGGCTGAAGTCCAAGATCAAGGCGCCAAGAGATTTGGTCTCTGGCGAGAACCACCTTCCTGGCTCACAGACTGCTAGCCTCTCCCTGTATCCCACATGGTGGAAGGGCCAAAGTTGGCACGTTTGATGACCAGGGTATGCTTTCTCTTAACTGATGGGTACTCTAAAATCCCATTTTTGTATTAAAAAAACAAAAATACCATATGCATATGTACATATCTATTCATACATATGATACTTGTAATAAGAGCCTTGAATATTTTTAAAGATAGTGACATCATTTGCCTTTGAGTTTATCACAACCCAAAAAGAGCATCCTTGAAGAGTCCAGGAAATTCTAGAAGCTGTGATTCTGTGATCTTCAAATTGATCTGAATCCTCCTCAATGTCTTCTTTGTCAAAAGACTTACCTACTGAGAGAATTTACTGTCCACACCAAGAGGTGGAAGGGGGGTCACAGAGCAGGTCGTGTTTTGAACATGAAGTCATGAATGTAAAAGACAGAGAAACAATAAAAAATAAATGTATTTGTGCTCTCCAAGTAGGGCTTGAGTCTATTTTGATATCCCGAAATATATGCGGACAATATCTCAAATGAGTAGGTGCTGTGGTTTTTGCTATTTTAACTGTTACTGGGAGAACCAAGTGTGAAGGGATAGCATCTGGGATGGGGGATATTGTAATAATACTTGGAAGTTCTGTGAAGTAGTACAGAAGGAGGATCCCAGAAGATGATGAGAGAGGACTCGGAAGGCTCGTCTCTCTAGTGGTAGTGCCCAGTCAGTAAAAGGCATAATACGTATGAGTCAAAATTGACCCAAGTTGATGCCTAGTAATGGTGGCATTGATTGATCCTATACAAATTAGAACTATTTCCACTTCTAAAACCTGAAATTCTGAAGTCGTTGTGTGGCCGCAGTCTCAGCCTCTCACACCTCTGTCTCCATGCTTGTCCTTCCATCCGTCTTTTACTTGGACTGTTTAGCCTTTTCTTTGTCGAGAGAAGTTTTCACTTAGACTCTACTGTCTCTTGAGATTCATTATCTCCTCTCATTCCTTTACATGGGCCTTTCCTAGCTTTCCTTTTGCCTCTTTGGCTTAACATTTCAGTCTATTTTCTAGTATGTTACTCTGTTTACCCTAAAATATTTACTTTCTCTGCTTTCTACAATGTTCCTAGTATTTTTTTCTGTTTTTGCTTCTGTCCTCATTAAGGCTGCCATCATTTTTGCCTGTTTTTCTTTTTCACTTATATCTTCATTGTCCTCTTATCTCCACCTCCTCCAACTCATTGTAACTACTGCTGTCTGATAGATGTGTATATATAATACATCTCTAATCATATCACCCCATTCCTCAGCGACTTTTGGTGGCTCACCATGACAGCACTTGGTTCTGGCCTTCCATATTCTCAAACATTAAGCCCCAGACTATCTTCCCCATCTTATCTCCTACCTGCTCAACCTGCATTGGCTTCCTGCCTTTCCACAAATATGTTCTGCATACTCCTGCTTCCCGTGTCTTAAGCCTTCTTGCCCCATGTGCACCTCTCAAACTTTTCACTATCCTTCAGAACCTCCTAAAATGTTCCCCCACCTCTCAGATGCTCCTACTCAGAAATAATAATTTGCTACTTAATTTTCATGTTATATTCTGTTCTTCTACTAGTGCTCATTTCATTTTTGTTCTTGCTATATAGCTATTGTGTACACGTGTTAGCGTCTCCCATTCATTATGTACCTTCCTGAAGATAGGTAGATGTTTATTTCTTAATTTAGTTATACAAAAAGAGTATAAGTAATTCTAGCACCCAGATGTTGATAACCATGATTGACAGTTTGATGTATATCCTATGGGCTTTCTTTATGCCTAAGTACAATGGTTCTCCTTTTGAAAAGTAAAATGGTAGCACAGTATATACATTCTTTTGTAACCTGTTTTAATACCTAATGAGAACTCAGAATTGAATGGATTGGTTCCAAATGGTAGTTAAGGGGTTGTACTAGGAACAGACTGCCTGAGTTTAAATCTCTGCTTCACTACTTACTAGCTATGTGAACTTGGGCATAACATTTAACCTTCCTTTACTTCAATTCCATAATTTATAAAATATAGATATTAATAATACCTACTTCTTAGCTTGTGGTAAGGATTAAGTGACATAATCCACATACAATATTTACCATAGTCTATATGATATAATATAAGCATATAATAAATGTTTGTTATTGTTACAAAAACTGTATCTTGAATATCTCCATATGACAATAAATATGGTCTAAACCAGTGGTTCTCAAATGGTAGTGGTTTTGCTCCCCAGGGGACTTCAGCAATGTGTGGAGACATTTTTAGCTAACATGATCGGGGAGAGAAGGGTGCTGCTGATATCTAGTTGGTAGAGGCTGGAGCTTCTGCTAAACACTGCAATGCACAGGACAGCTTCCCACCACAAAGATTTACCTGGCCCCAGATGTCAACAGTGACAAGGTTGAAAAATTACGATCTAGGGTGTCCAGGGCCTCAGCCGGCACAGCTGAGATGACTAAGATGACTGGGTGGCTGGACTTCTCTTCTTTCTACATTGTCTTTCTTCCAGTAGGAATGCTAGCCTGGGCTTGTTCACATGGTGACAGAAGGTTTCCCAGCAGTAAGAGATGGCTACCCCAGTGTGTAAATATTTTTTAATCCTCTGCTTGTGTCAAGTTTTCTATTGTCCCATTGGTCAAAGCAAGTTCTATAGCCAAACTCAGATTCAGGGGGTAGGGATATAGACGTCACTTTTTGAAGGGAGTAGCTGCAAACCACTGTAGCTTTTAAAAAGTCTACCATGTAGGTTGGACATAGTTTTAACTGAGACATTCTGCTAAACTTCCCTCCAGGAAAACTAAACCAATTTACTCACCTAACAGTTGCCTGTATTTCATTATCTCACAAATACTTTTAAGTTGTTAAAAGATATTAGTACTTAGACTCTTTGATCAGCTAGGTGAAAGTAAAAGGGCAGGAGAGAAACAGAACAAAATAGAAATTTTATATTAAGTCATTTTTGGTATTTTCACTCAGAAGAGCCCAGATTCACTTGTTGAAAGAATCTCAACTTGGCTGTCACACAATACCTAAAGAGAAGACAGGAAAGGATTTATTTTCTCCTACAAACCTGCTTTCCTACACTTTTCCTTTTAGTCAGTGGCACTGCCATTATCTAATCACTTGAACCAGAAACCCAGTCTCTTCTTGGAACCTCCTTCTCCCTCACTTCCTTTTTCAGTCAGTCACCTAGCCCTTCATCACTTCCCCTCCAAAATGTCTCTTGTGTTGAGTCCATATTCTCCCATTCTCATCCTGTACAATTAACTTATACTCTCATTATTCTTTGTGGATCATTAGAATATTCTCTATGTCCACTATCAATTCTCCCACCACACCCCACCTACTCTAATACCTCTGGAATTATCTTTGTAATATAAAAATCAGATCAAGTTAAGTTCCATGATAAAAATCCCTTGAATTTTGCACACTTTCATGTCCTTTAGGAATTAAATTCAAATGCCCCAGCAGAGCACTCATGTCCCGGCTCTAGGAGACATAACGATTCTCTATCCATGGAACAAGATGCCTTAGATAAACAAATGAGATGTGTGTATATGTTGAATAAATGAATGAGTGGATGACAATAAATGAATCAATGAATCAAAAAGATGGGCTTCTGTGTGGCTGGAGTAAAGGATTTGGAAGTTGTAGCGAAAAGATGCAGCTTGAAGGGCAGTCTGAGACTTGCCTATAAATGGCCTCGTGTATCAGGCTGAGAAGAGAGGATTTTATTCTGTAAGAAACCAGGAGCAGATGATAGCCTGTGCTACTTCAAATAATGTCTAGAAAGGGAAATTCCAAACCATATTTATAGTGTATTTCAATATAATAAATGATTAGCTTCAATGGTCTTGTCCATGTTGAATTGTGATTTCATGATGAAACTAATCCTCCCCATAGCCTGAATTCTATAACCTGACTTTCACAAAGTCTTCAAATTCATAAGTTAGTTTTCAGAGCCCATCTCACACATGCATGTCTTTGGCCTGTATCCGAAAATGGTCCCAACATTTCTGAAGCATGTTGATGACACAGTCATTGGAACAGAACCCAAAATGGTTTCGGTGTTCTGGAGTCAAGGAGTAGCACATTGCTAGGCCTTCCTACCTGTCTCCAGCTGTGCTTTGCAGAAACCCAGTAGCCCTCTTTTAGACAGGATTTGTTCCTAACAAAGACTTATTGCTTATTATCTGGCACTCTGTGATCTCAGAGGTTATTGAAAATTGATTTCTTTCAGTGATTCTCCCTGGTGCCAGCCTCTGAAATCCTTGACCATCGATAGAGGGAGAGAATTGCAAACAAAAAGTAAATAAATAAATAAAAGGAGACTCCTTTGTTTCAAGTCTCTGACTCCTGCTATGCTGCAAACCTCTTCTGTGTGCATTTGCTGGGTCAGCCCAAAGTGAGGCAGACACGAGTGGGAATTGAGGCAGGCCACTGGGCGCTGAACCAGCAGGACCTGCTGAGAAGGCCCTGGCCCTGCAGTGAGTAGGAGGGTGGGATGGTCTGTGGCAGGAGTGGAACAGAGGCACTTTTTTCTTTGCTCCTGGGTAACAGCAGGTCCATTTCATAAAACAAAAGCCTCCATGTAGACTGCTTAACCTGAGTTCAGTGTCTAGGATTGGGAGTCCCTTTTCGTTGAGACCAATGACTGGATAAAGAGGTTATCATGGAATGAGGTGTTTCACCCTTTAAATAAGATCAAGTTCTGTTTTCCTTGAAGGATCTGTATTCTGTACAGGATCTGTAACATTAGTTTGTTTTTGAATTCTTATGCTAACCATGAAAAAGGTCTAAGTATGTTAGTCCTTGCTCACCTATGCTAATCCAGGAAGCATCCTTCTGATACCTATCTAATAAAGACAATCTCTAAAACTAAATAATAGACTGAGATGTGTTGCAAGTTCTTATTTCATTCAAGAGAGGGCTTCCCTTTGATTCTCCAGCTGAGAATGTTGTATTTGTCTATCTGAAAACAGTTCAGCCAAATGTTTCAAGTAAATCAAAAGATCAGCTAATTAATTCCTTATAGAATCGAATTAGACACTCTCAGTTCAAATGGCAGTTCTGTGCTTACTCATTGTCGTGAATAACCTTAAATATTGTTGCTATCTTCCTGCTCCATTATTTATGTAATCACTAGCCTTTGGTATTCTGCTTCAGGTCATATAAAATCACTTACAGATAGTTTCAACATGCACACAGAGGCCTTTTATGTCATAATCCAATTTGATGTTTTTTTTCCCCTGCATTGCTTCATGTGGGAATTCTTGTTTAAACTTTATTGATCTGTCTGGCTTATTGTACTGGGGTATACGGCTCCACAACATACATGCAGGATGGAGAGGTACAGTGAACAGACTTACACATTTTGAGCTTTTCCTTGCCAGTGGACACCATTAACTTCATCTCTTTTGAGCTGTCAGTTTGAAGTCATTGTTTGCCTAGAATGCATTTGTTTAAAAACAAATATTGTTTATTTACATGATGTAAATTGCCCAAAGCTAACTATCTCCTCTATCTACAGTTGGTCACTTCTACCTTATGCCAGTTATTAACATAAAAGTAGTAATAAAAACAACTTCCATTTATTGAGTTTATTCACTGAGGTTTCTTAAGTGTCAGATTCTGTGTAAGTGCTTTATAGACATTATCTCAGTAATCCTTCAGTATTCCAGGGAAGTATACACTATTATCATCCACAGTCTTCAGGTGAGAAAAGAGAGGCCCAAAGAAGTTAGGTAACATAACTGGTTCATGTTAACATCAGGATTCAAGTCCATGGTTTTCTGACTCTCAAGCCTATGCTCATAATCATTTCATCATAAAGACTCAGTTACCCCAGCATTTGGCTTTTAAGAAGAAACGGCATCTGGTAAATGTTAAGGGGCCACAGGCCTTTTTGTACTCAGTCTCTCATGCTCAGTTTCCCAAAGAGAAAAGTCCAGATTGATGCCTTCTTCCTTTTCCTCCCTGGTGACTTGTCAGAGCATTTAGAAAGAAATGTGAAGATCCCAGATCTCAAGTTCCCTCTTCCTTCTCCTTTGGGCCACACATACTCTTGCTCATTTAACTGAGGAAGCAGAGAAAGAGAAGCAGCATAATTTCCTCTCAGTCAGAATATGAAAATATGAAGAAGAAATATTCCAGATTCATTAAAAATGCACTACAGAGCAATAATGACCCACCTATTACAGCACAAAAGCCTGAACCAGTTCACCCTCCAAGGTTATCACCCTCTCCTCCCTTTAGCAGGAGTCCCGGGCCCTGGAGGGAGAGGAGGCAGGGGATATTTCTTCCTCACCACCATTTTTGTTTCACATTGCACAAATGTCTTGTGATGGAGAGAGCTGGAGGGAAGCATGGAGATCTTCCTGAAGACTGGACCTGAGGAAAGGCTCTGCGCCTTACTAGACTGGGTGGTAGGTGATAAAGAAAAAGTGTGGGGACACAAAAGCAGAGGGGAGCCGCCTTTCTTCTCTTTGCTAAAACCTGGTAAAGAGTGGGATTTCAGAATTTCTCCATGGTGCACAGGGCTGCCAGAAACTGTTTCAGACCTCGATGGGATTTTGGGGGGTTCCCCTCAGCAATGGTGGATTTGCACTGATATTCAGCATAGTTGGGCCCTGGGCCCCCTTCTGGACCACTAGCCCTGGTAATTTGTATTGGCTTCTCCACCTCCACCAATTCCATCAGCCAGATTGCTATTGGAGGGCTGGAGTTGGGGAGGAAGAACCTACGTGCCGTATGGTGATGAGCTAAATGAGGCCTTTGTGAGCACACGTGAGATACCTTGTAGGGACCACCAGACACACCTGAGTGAAACTCACAGGGTGTGGGGGTGGCACTGCTTGAAAGTACTGCCTAAGTAGGTGGGGCAGGAACCAGTGAAATTTAATTTATTATACCTACTATGACCCCACGAGTTGGTGAAGCCTGGAGAAACTCAACCATCTCAGATTGAAATTACCAAACCCTTTTTGCTAAGAGAAGAATGCAAGCACCTGAGAATATATATTTAATCTGAAATGGTATGGGGAATAAGGCACTTTATTGTTCTTTGTATTGCACACAAAATAGCATTTTGTATTTCATGACAATATTTAGTATTGCATAGCATTTACATTTTCTATGTCATCTCATTTATTTCTCACTGATTAATTAGGTTAACAGTCCTATTTTATAGGCGAGAAAACTGATGCACAGAAAAAAAGAATTGCTCAACTTAATAATTATGTTAATAAAAACAGTGAATTAAGTCTTAGGTGTGATGCTAAGAAAGTTATATGCAGTCTTTATTTAATTCTTAAAACTACTTTGTGATATGGGTATCTTTATTATTTCCATACCATTGATGAATAAATTAAGATTCAAAAAACTTGCTCAAGGTCACACAGTTAACAAATAGCTGAGTCAGGGTTTAAATCTATATCTCCCCAACCTAAAATCCACACTTTCAGCCACTTACTGTTCTGGCAGAGGCCGTCTTGCCAATGGGTTTCAGCCCCAGGCAAGTTTGCTATGGATTCAATGTGACCAAAGAAATTGACAACAAAACGTTCTTTGGGGTGAAAGGGTTTATTACCCGGCTTGTTCTCCTGGTGGTAGGTCAAGCACTAGTGTCTCTGCCTCTGCCCAGAGCACTGGGCCGAGCTCTCTGTATAGCACAATAGCTTATTGCCTAAAGGTGTGGAAGCGGTAGCCTAGCAAGAGGCCAGTTACATCATCAGGTGGTTTAAGTTCAGTGAGGATCCTGGCCACAGGAACCCCAACTTCCTCACACTCTACCCCTCCAGGATTTTCGCCTTACAGTCTACATGCATTCAATCTTCCACAATGGTCCCTGTGCGAGAAAGCTGGAACACTGTAACCAGACTCCACAACAGCAACAGAGGATAACAACAACTTAGAGACAGTAACAAAAATTAAGATACAACAAGATTTTGATACAGGTAACAAAAATTATAATAATCCTCAAGCCAGAGGAGGTTCTAATAACAAAAATTATAATAATCCTCAAACGAGAGGAAGTTCCCAATCCACAAAGACTTCAGGGGCGATAAGACACATGTTTTAATACCACCAACATAGGCAAATCTTGTCCATCAGGTAGGATGCATGCAAGAGAGTGGTCCTGTGATAGGACTGTAGCAGGAAGGGGGTCCCTTCCAGGTCTAGTATACCATACTTTTACTCCTTTCCCCATGGGAGTTACTGAAGGGTCTATATATAGTGCTATTGGAGGTGCATGCACTGGCCATAATGATAAAACTCCCCGGTAAGATGCTCCTACCTTCTGACTGTTCAGGATATACTACTGTGACCTTTGGCGGCCACTCTGCTGTTATTCCAGGAATACACAGGAGGCCAGCTTCCAGGCCTTGTCCCCAAGGTGCCAGGAGAGCCAGCCATCATTGGTCCATGTGTTGAAAGGTCCAAGGCCACGTCCACTCATTGGAGTCTTCGGGGTTCAGTGCAGTTGGTGCTGGCATCAAGATGTTATTCTGGTGGCCGAACCTCGGCTTCAGTGATTCTTCCTTGGTTTGCACTTGCAGTTGTATAGGGGAGGCTTCCATATGTGTTAACATGTCTACAGGGCTCAGGGATCCCTTTCGGGGTCTCTTGTTCAAACGCTGTAGCACGGTCCATAAGCGGACCGACCATCGCCTCAGACTATTGGTATCTGACTTTAATCCAGATTTTATCAAGCCATTGTGCCTCTCTATCATGCCTTCTGTGGTAGGATTGTATGGCACATGAAACTTCCATTTGATTCCCAGCTGTCGCACCCATTCTTGCAGTGTATGTCCAGTAAAATGGGTGCCCTGATCACTCTCAATTACCTGTGCTCGGCCATAGGCAGCAAAGAGATGCTCCAGGATCTTTTGGTCATCTGCAGGTCTGCACAACAGGTAGGAAAAGCAACCAGAAGTCCAGTAGCTGTGTCCACACAAGTCATAGCATACTGATATTCTTCTGACACAGGAAAAGGCCCAATATAGTCTATCTGCCACCTGACGAGGGGTATAGGCCCCTTAGCTATTGTCCCATGTACTGTGGAACTTAATGTAAGTCCCTTTTGGAGCACACGATACACTCCTGCCAGGCTCTACTAACTTCTTCAAAGGTCAAAGGCAAGCCCCACTGACGGGCTACAGCCCACATTGTCTTTTGCCCAGCATGCAACAAATGCTGATGTAGCCATTGGGCTAAATCAGAGGCAGGCTTCCCTTCTAACCAATGTATCTGGGCCAATTTATCTGCTTCATCATTTCCTGGGGATGCCAGTGACAAATGACCTGTCACATGGTATACTGTAATCATTTTAGTCTGACCACAGGCCCATAAGTCTTGCCACAATTCTTGCCCCCATAGGGGTCAGTGAGCAACCAGCCAGTTGGCATGGTGCCAGGTTGGTAGCCACAGGGTCAATTCCGATAGACAGCCCAGCTGTCAGTGCAGACAACTATAGGGGAGGGCTCCTGGCTGATCACAAGCCACATGGCCCGCAACTCTGCCCACTGGCTGCTCTTCCCCTCACCATCTTCCATCCATATTGTCTCAGTCTTAGGATGGAAAGCTATGGCCCTCCATTTTGGGGGCTGCCCACAGCTGGAGCCATCTGTGTACTGTGCATCTTCGGGTATAGGGACTCTTCCCTCCCGATAGAGACTCTCTGCTACTAATGGTTCAAAAGCAAGTTCTTCCTGCTTTTCACTAATATATATCACTGGCCCCAATAAGTGTTGGAGTTCTTCACTCAAGGGGGTACTAGAGAGGACACGATGCTGCTGTAGGTAAGCACCCCACTTGGCTAGTGTGGGAGTTTGGGCCACACCACTCCTTGGCTTTTGGGTCCAGTCTTGTACCCACCCCAAGATGGGATAGGTGGTTATTACCGTTATCGGGGTCATTCCAGTGCTGGGTTCTGTAGCCAGCAAGGCGTGATACATGGCAGCCAGTTGTTTTTCTATCAAAGTGTATTGTACCTCTGCCCCTTTCCAGAGTTGTGACCAGAATCCAACGGGTTGGTGAGTTCATTCAAGCCGCTGCCAGAGACCCCAGCCATAACCGTCTTCAGTGACATGAATGTCTACCTTACAGGGCCTTGATGGGTCTATCACACTCAAGGCCTGCACGGCCTTGACTGCCCATTTTGCTGTAGTAAAGGCAGATGCACATGTCTCATCCCAGTCCCATTTGATGCCCTTTCGTACCAACCAGTATAAGGGCTTCAGAATTTGTGCCAAGTGTGGGATAAACACTCTCCAGTAGCCTAGAAGACCCAGAAACTCCTGTAGCAATGCTACAGTTGTGGGAGTAGGAAAGGCCTGGACTTTATCTATAACTGCTTCTGGTATCACTTTGGTCTTACCCAACCAGACGACCCCCAAGAATTTGACAGACAAACCAGGTCCCTGAACCTTGGTGCTGTTCACAGCCCATCCTTTCTCCTGTAAATGTTGCAGCAGTCTAGGTGCTGCACCTTCTATCTGAAAGAGAATCAGACGTGAGCATGACATCATCAATATAATGGTACAGCTGCACTATTGGCGGTATCTCCCATGTAGCCAAGTCCTGGGCTACAAGTCCATGACAGATGGTGGGGCTGTGGAGGTATCCCTGTGTAAGGACGGTGAAAGTCCATTGCCTTCCTTCCCATGTGAAGGCAAACTGTTCCTGACTTTCTTGCTCAATGTCAATGGAAAAGAAGGCATTAGCAAGATCGGCCACATAATGGTATGTTCCTAGTTCATGGCTGAGGGTATCCATCAAGCCTGCAATAGAGGGGACAGCAGCATGCATGTAATCCACAGTCATACACCAGGAGCCATCTGGCTTTTTTACTGGCCACACTGGGGAATTGAAAGGACTATGAGTGGGCTTTATAAGACCCACCTTTTCCAGCTTCTGGAGAGTTTCTCCAATTTTTTATGCCTGCCAGGCAGTTTGTATTGTTTGGTATTAGTCACCTGCCGAGGCACGGGCAAAGCTATGGGCGGGTGCCTAGCATGTCCCCTCAGAACTGCCTTCACCACACATACTCTCAGTCTGAATTCACCTGCAGTGGTTTGCAACCATAGACCCTGCAGGATATCAATCCCCAAAATATACTCAGGGATAGGAGATATATATACAGTATACTTTTTTGGGGGGTATATGCCCTATTCCCAAAGGGATTTGGTTTTTTTTTTACTCTGATAGCCTTACCCCCATATCCATCTATGATAGTGGGGGTCCCAGGGAACCACTCAGGGTTACCATGAATCAGTGAACATTCAGCCCCTGTGTCCACCAGAGCCAAGACATGTTGTATGTTCACTGGGGACCAATGGATATCTATTTCAACATGTGACCTCCGGTCCCCCCCTGGTCCCTCAGGGTAGATACCTTGACCTTCCCCTCAGTCAAACTGTGTTCCTTAATCATCTTCCTGTGTGGGCTCAAGTGAGGTTGGCTCACTTTCCAGCAGGAAGTCTTGCAAACACACAGGCCAGACTCATGGCTCTGTCTCTGACCTCTGCCTCTTTGGTCTTAATGGCTGGAACTGCTGCTCTGGTTTCAATTGTTGCCATAGTTCTAGTAAGATCCTATTTGACTTCCCATCTAATTTCCTTCCATCTACTCCTGCCATATCAAATCAACCCACATCTCGGTCCTCATAACCTTTTTGGGGCCCTTTAAATTCTTCTTGTGAGTAGCAGATCTTATTCTTTCTGGGTTCTCATTGCTTCAGCCTCTCCTAAGTCAGCTAGTGTATGTGTCACCTCGTTTGTGGGATGCCCTAAGTGAGGGGAAAGAATGGCCACTAGAGACCCAAAGAAGGATGTGGGAGCCGTTTGAAGCACAATATTTCTCATCCCAGTAGTGAAAATCTCTTCATCTGGGCCATAATTCTCTGGACTATAGATGGCATTTCTTATGCCTGGCTCTCATAACACCTGTTGAAACTCAGCATACATCTGCCATCTAACAGGAAAGGATGGTAGATCATCCTGATTGGGCCACACAGCACGAAGTTCAGCCATAAGCCAATCAGGAAGGAGTGACTCCTTGGGGTCTTTTGTAATCGCTGCCTCAAGGCAGGCTGCACTGTCAGGGAAGCCAGCTTTCCCATCTCTGATCCCGACAGAACAATTCCATCCATGCCTAAGTCCTACAGATGCAGGAGCCAAGCTGATATTGATTCCCAGGGCTTCTGCCTAAACCAGGAGCCCAAATCCACCAGCTCAGCCTGAGTATAGGGTTGGAGCATAGAGTGCTCCACAACCTGGGGAGGGGGCTGCTCCTTTCCCTGGAGAACTTTCAGCTGCTAGGTCTTTATTTTCTTTACTACCACTGGGTGTGATTTCAATACAGGAGGATCCAGTGCCTCTGGCACCACCCCTTCATCCTTCCCCAGCTCCTCCATTTCTGGGGCTGATGGCACCTTTCTCTCCCCTCCCCCAAGTGCCTCCTCTGCTACAACCTTTACCTTTTCTACTGTGCCTCGCAGCAATGCTACTCAGTCTTCAGAAGCTCTCTTACCTTCACCTCAATGCTTTGCAGCAGGTGTTCTCGTGCCACCTCTGCCTGTGCTTCCCTCAGGAGTTCGTCTTTTTACTTGATGGCCTTTTGCTCCTTCAGAGCACCTGGCAGCGCTGCTGTCTCGTTCTGTAAGGAATTTTTAACCTATTCAATGGCACCTTGCTGCCAGCCTTCTTGTGCTACCTTCTCTTGCATCAGTGCCATTTCCTTCAGGGAATCCACAGAATTTTTCAGCTCTCATTCTCGTGCCGCCATTTCTTGGGTCTTTTTCAGGAGCATGTCCTTCTCTTCTGTATACTTTTTTAATACTGTGAGAAACAGCCAACCCACAGTCCCCAATGCCTCACGGGCACTCTGTCTCTCAAAAGACCTACTTACTATACCAAAGGCTTCCCCTGCTGCCTCAGGTATCACCTCCACTTGCCTCAAGTCGTGGGGTGGGGCCCAGTCCTCTAGGAGGCAAGCCACCTCTGACCACATACCCACTGGGGGACAATCCACTGTCTCCCCATTCACAGGGGAAGCCCGCTGAAGCACACCTCCCATAAGGGCAGCCTGTCTTTTTCCTTGGTCAACAATGAAACCTGCCGACTACGCCAATTGTCTTGCCAATGGGTTTCAGCCCAGGGCAAGTTCGCTATGGATTCAATGTGACCAAAGAAATTGACAGCAAAACGTTTTTTGGGGTGAAAGGGTTCATTACCCAGCTTGTTCTCCTGGTGGTAGGTCAAGCACTAGCATCTCTGCCTCTGCCCAGAGCACTGGGCCGAGCTCTCTATATATCACAATAATAGCTTATTGCCTAAAGGTATGGAAGCAGTAGCCTCGCAACAGGCCAGTTACATCATCAGGTGGTTTAAGTTCAGTGAGGATCCTGGCCCTAGAAACCCCAACTTCCCCACGGAGGCAAAACTGTATTCAGATTTTGTGATTAATCATCAAATAACCTTCCTCTCTGTTTTACCTGCAAGGCATTTTTTTTCATTGCATGTAAGATAGATACCTTCTCAAATAACTTTTTTGTGTGTGAGCTTTTCATTAACATGCATCAGACGGAAGCATATGATTTTCAGATGAATTCATTTCTCATTTCAACTGCTTTCATTAATTTAAATATCAAAGCATTTGCTTGTTTATACACAGTGAAGAATGAGCACTCTGAAAAGAGACAAAAGCATCTCTGAAAAGGTTTTGGCATGTTTTTATGAGTAAAAAATAGTTTGTGTGAATCATTCAGGGTTTGTGTGTATTACACACAATAAACCAAATGAGTATAACAAGTTAAATTTATGAATTAAAGATCTGGTAATTCATCAGCCACCTGTCTGCAAAAGACTTTTGAATTCAGTGTTTATAAAGTGCTTCCTATAATCACATGGAGGGAATATGAAGTATGGCTATAAAGTAATAAGATTTAAAATATACAAGAATTTAGGTAATGCTTATCACATATTATTTTCTTTAAAATGTATTAAAAGGAATATATTGAGCATGAGCTTTCCACTCTAGCACGCTTGGGGGAACTTTATATATCTCAGTGTGTGTTTTTCTCTCTTAAGTGGTTATTTTAAAGTTTCTATTGATGCTTATACTGATAATACTGTCATTTCTTAAAACACTTTCAAAACTTCCCTAGGTGAATTCCCTCCAGCGCCAGTTTATAAAGTATAGGAAAGTAATTTTCATCAGTTCATAACCACCCTCACCTTCTTTAAAAAAAAAGTGCTGACTGTCCATTCTATGACTTAGCATATTTACCAAGCCAAGCTTTGAACTACTTTTGACTATTTCACAAAACCAAGCCCAGAGTCTCAGGGTCACCATTAGAGATCAAAGGACTGAGGAGGAAGTCCCCAAGATGTTGGGAACAATTTAGTAACTTCCCAAGGTGGCTGGTTCCCCAGCTGGGCTCATGTGCCTTTGAGTGGGTGGACTCAGGACTGCCTTAAAAAAAAATAGCATTGCCTGTAGCCTGACATTTATAGCTCCATGATCTCATTTTGCTATTCTGGTACCTTGATTCTTCAATGAAACCAGACACAAATTTCTAGCCAGTATGAGGTGTTCTTTTGAGCTCTTCATCCTACTAATTTTCATTATGATATCTTTTTAAAACTAACGTGTTAATTATGATATAACTGGCAAAACACTTTCCAATTTTTTCTGAGAGAAGCTTTCGGTAACTGAAGATTCTGGCTGAAGGATATACGTTTGACACCTGTTTGAAAACAGCTCAGCCACACATCTTGATTATGGAGCACAAATCACATTTTAAATAGTTGACGCTTATTATTCTGGGTTCCTCTTTTGGATTTTCAACAAGGAAAATAGACTGGTGTTAAGTTCCTTTTTGCATTGCCAGTGTTTTACTGAAAAAGATGGGGGGACTGTGTGTGTGTATATATGTGTGTGTGTTGTGTGTATGTTTGCAGGAGACATAATGTATGTAAAGGAATGGTTTATTTTATGGGCTTTAGAAGGAGGAATTACCCTAAATAGAAGTAATGAAGTAGGTGAATTTTACCTTTGATGTCTTCCTCTTTAAAATTTCAGAAACCGTCTCCTTCTTCCTGGAGCCCCCAACATTCCTAGTGTCCAATTCCCACAGTACACTTTCTCTTCCAGTCATCACACCACGTCAGAGGTGGCTGTCCCAGAAGGATTTATAAACAGATTAATAGATTTGTATTGGTGGTATTGCAGGCACTGGTAATATGCAGTAATTGGGGACAGAATGTCTTCCCAGGAAACCACAAAGCCGAACACACTGATGACTGTAAATCTTGAAGCTAGCTAGAAAATGGAGGCTAAATTTACACAGAACTTTGAATTATGAAGGGTGGGACCTTACTGGGAAGTGAGGACTCCCTCCACTGATCCCCTTTCATCCCATCCCCCTGAGTTCTCTGGGACCTCTTTCCAGGTACCAATAAATACTTCTTTTCCAGCTTTTCTCAAAAATACTTCTACCTTCATGCCTGAGAAGTCTTAAGGAGCAGTGCCAGATGTGTGTCACACTGCAGCCTCCACTGCACAAACAGCCAAGCAGAGACAGTCAGCTGAATGGCATGTCTTTCGACTGGGCCACATGGGTTATCTTCTGAACAGCTTGTTCATAGATACTGTACCTCAGAGCAGGCGGTGGAAGGGAAGGAGAGGATGAAATTTATCCTTCATGGATCTCTGTCATTTTTGGGTTCTCCAGTATTTAAAGTTAGTCAGATATTGCTTAAGTCCTCTGTGGAGACCTTCAGCTCTTTTGATAATCGCTCAGAAGGATCCTGTATCAGAGGTGTCATATCCCTGCAAGCGTCAGTAGGAGTCAGCGAGCTGGTTGGCCTGGCACATGTTGACCACCAAGATGGAATCCTGTATTCCTGACAAGGAGCTGCTTGGCTCTGGGAAGGAGCCCAGGTCCTTTGGCTGCTGTCAGAGCAGTAGCAGAACAAGGAGCTGAGAGCCTGGGAAACAGGTGGGGCCAAAAGGTGTAAGGAGGCAGAGAAGATGTGTCCAATATAATGCTCACCTTCACCACTCATCAGGGAAGAAATAAAAAGATTCCATATTCCGTCTCTCAATTGGAAGAAGCCAAATTGATCATATCTAGGGTTGGCAAGGTTGTGGGAAAGCTGGTACTCTGACAGAGAGCAGTTGGACACCCACCCATTATGGAGAGCAAGAAGTGTACTTATACATGGAATGCAAAGAGCATTAAAGGGCACAGCCTAGTGTTTATATGTCACTGTACTATAAAAAATACAAGTAATGGAAAAAAGCAGAAGAATACATATGATGACATTTGAATATAAATAAAACATAAGGAAATGTATAGAAGGTAATGGCAATGATTGCTAATTCTGGTCCCCACCACTAAGTGTGAGCCCTATAGAGAAAGAGTTTATGGGCAGAAGCTTATAGCTACTTAGATGACCAGAAAACAGAGAATGCTACTAAATGTGAGAGAGGCACCTCCTCCACTCAGTATCACACAGACAAAGTGCCCTTGCCTATCAATGACAGAGCATAAAGGAGACTGTGATGACCAGTGGGTGTACAGGCCTGGTGGAAGAACAGAAAGATTTTTTGAGATGCCTTCTAGAGACTCCTTGAAATATTAAGGGAGGCTTTCCTCAAGACTGAGGTATTAGAGGGAACATACTGAATAAGCAAGCAAAACATGAGAATTCATGGTAAGAAAGCTCATTTGACTCTTGTGATCCAGGGTCACTCAGGCAGAGTTAATTGTCCCTTGTCTATGTTCCCAACACACATATGCATTGTATTAGAGACTCTTCCATTCTCAAGGTTAGGGATGATGTCATATTTATGTAGGGTCCTTGATATATCATATCATAGTCGGTAATAGTGAAGACTCATCACTGTGTGTGGAATGTATGAGGAGACGATTTGTCAGGGTCTCTGAACAAATCTGAACAAAATCTAGGTGAGAAAACAAATATTATATGCAGGCATGAGTCTAGAATCTTCAGGAGAGACAAGAACTATCATGCCATTTGGGAATCACCTTGAATGTTTGTGAACAGCTGCATTTTTGTCCTTTAGGTCATGTAATTGCAAGGGTCGAAGCGAAAGAATGGGTAAAAGCTAAAACTTGCTCAGGTATACAATTTCTAGCTGTCAATCAAAAGCTGCCTTTTGCAAGTCTTTCTGGGGCACGCCGTTATGACAAGGTGTCTGTATGTGTGTGTTGTGTGTGATTTCCTTTATAAAATCTGAGGATTTCATGCAAATGTCAAAGACCATATTAAATCAACATTAACCACCATAACAAAATTTTAAAAAGTCCCTTCAAATTGACAGATGTTCTCTGAAAGAAGGTAAGTGTATATATATATATATATACATACATACACACACACACTTTTTTCCTAGGGAATAAATGTGTAAATGGGACTTGCTGATGCCTGGATTTATTTCAGTGTAGCACTCATGAGGCCACTTGCAGACATATTCCTTTAATATTGATAGCCCTGAGCATTTCAGAATAAGAAGCCTTTTGATAGACTCCACATTTAAACATAGAAATTAAAAAACACTCTTATGATATTAGATTATAGGCATAGTGTATTTTATGTATTTTAGACTCTATTGTTTCAGACTCTGATTTAACCCATTACATTTTGGGAAGCATGTTCAGAATACCTTTTGACAAATTGTATTAGCATATTGAACGTACTAATTTATGAAAGGTAATATAAAATTACCTCTACTTGGTGTTTGTCTAAAGATTCTTAGAAAAGACTAGTGAAAGTCAGATCTAGTAGGTAGCAATTGTAAGATAAAGCAAAGAAATAATAGACCCTATATTATCATGTGATGTAATCCTTCTTTGCCTGGATAAACTTGTACTGAAACTCTGTCCTCTGACGCTGCCCACTCCTGTCCCCCAGGTGGACACCCTCCCTGCCAACTAAGATGTTCTGTCTCCTGTGTTCCTCCTGGGCTTGTGTTTGAAAATATACTTTGGGTTACTTATTCATCACTGTGTCCACCACATTTAAAAAATCTTTCTAGTGATGCTATTTTAATATACTTTGGAGTCTTAGGTCATGCTTAAAGAGTTTGGTTTTTGGAGCAGCAAGATGGGGCTTGTCTTGATACAGATCACACCATCTTTGCATGGTCTCAGTCAGCTGTTTTACATGTATCTCAAGTGGTCAGAAGCCCAGGAGAAACGTTCTTTACCATAGCCAGGGTGAGATTGATATATGAGTAGATAATGTTTTCTAGAACATATGCAGTGTTTGTTACAAGTTCCAGAAAAATCTAAAAGCTGCTAGGTAATGTACAAACCATTCTCTTGAACCAGATTTTAATTTAACCTTTTTACCTTTAATGTAACCTTTTAATTCTGTGAACTTTGCTTTTCTAGACCAAGCTGAGAGTTCCTAGTTGATAGAACATGGAAGTTCCATTTTTTACTTCACATTGACCCTTTGTAAATAACTTAACAAAATAGTTTTATTTTTTACTTCACATTGACTCTTTGTAAATAACCCAACAAAATAGTTTTACTCATTTGTTTTCTAATCCAATCTGTACAGAGAAGAGAATGATCTCAAAATATAAATCAGATCATTTCATTTCCCTGCATACAATAATGGGTTCTCAATGCTCTTAGAGTAAAAATAAAATTTCGTATCATTTGACCCAGCCCCTCATTGTGAATTCCAGCTGAATCTTTTATCACTCTCCCTTGTTTCAATTAAGGTAATACCAACAACTGTTAGAGCTAAACCCTGAAATCTTATGGGTTATTATCAGTAGAGGTTTATTTCTTGTTCATGTAAATTCAGTTTGTAGAGAGAGGGAAAGAAGATGGGTCTTGGCTCCATGCAGTAACTCAGGGACTCAGACTGACATTGACATGATAACCTCACCCATGGTTTTCAAGGACACTCTACATATTAATGTCCAGGTGGCACTTAAGCAGTGAGTAGAGAGTTTGTATGGGCCGGGTCTAGTGGTGGCACTTGCACCCACATTCTTTTGACCAGGATTCAGTGACATGAATATGCTTGCATGCAAGGGGTAGGGCTGAAAAAAAAATCTCTTATTGGAAAGCCACCTCCCCAAAACAACCCTACAACACTGAAGGGGCATTCTTTGGTGAACAACTCTTTCTTCCACTTATACATTATATACTCTCTCCTCTTTTACATTAAGTTTCAGCCACCCTGACTTTTCTCTGGTCCTGCCATGTTTCTACCTCGGGGCCTTTGCACATGTCATTCCTTTTCTAGGAACATTTCTGCTGCTCTTAACATGACTAGTTATTTCCTCATTTTTTTGGTCACATCTTAAATGCCATCTCCTCAGAGAGATCTTCTTTAACCACCTGTCCAAGTATGGTTTTTCCCTACCACTTGTTGGTTTCCTTTATGGCACTTACCATAATTGGTTATCATTTGATTTATTGATTTGTTTTTGTCTGTTTCTACCCCTGGAGTGTAAGCTCTATGAAACTAGGTATGTGTTTTGTTTTTTTACACCATCAACTTTCCAATACCTGTATGGTGCCTGACACATAACAGATGCTTAACAAACATTTTCTAAATTAAGGCAGAGGCTATGGGTAATGAGTAAATAATGACAGAATTAAACAAAAGCACCATTACTTACCATTAATATAAATGAATATACTTATAATTCTATGGCCAGGTTAGACACAACACAGTTAATGAATCATGATTACACTGTACTGACACTTTCTATATTAGCCCAATACCTTCCTGAACAATCATGATAAACCAACAATTCCAGTTAGTTATTGCTGCATAATACATTGCTTCAAAATTTAGTGAATAAGAACAACAACAATAATTTTGTCATCACTTACAGATTTTGTGGGCCAAGAATTCAGGAAGCATTTGACTAAGTTACTTGGTTTAGAGTTTCTCATGTGGATATGGTCAAACAGTGCCTAGAGCTAGAATCACAGTGGGGCCAGAGCAGACACAGAGGCTCAAGATTTCAAGAGAAGTGCTGCTGTGAACAAAGCAGAAGCACAGTGATTGTGATGACCTACCTAGGGAAGCCTTGTGTCCTTTCCGCTATTGTGCTGTTGGTTGAAGCAGACAGTTTCAAGCATAGAGGAAACAGACCTAGAGAAGAGGTCAAAGAATTTGTGGACATACTTTTAAACTGTCACAATGACCACGAGGGAATGAGTCCTTGAATTTTGCAGCATATTTGAAGGCATTGTTATTACCTGGCATTCTCTCTCACCCTACCTTTTACACAGGCCACCAAGGAATTCCATGGCACTTAACTCTCTCGCTGCACAGACTTCTTTAGGTATTCAGGACTTCCTATTTGAAAAGTGCCTCCTCAGCAGGATTTTGTAGAGCTCATTTTATGAGCACACCTACATGGAATTGAATACTCACTTCTTTTTACACTATTAGAATTAGGATGTATTGATCCTTAATGTTACTTTGGCACATTTGTAGAAAAGAGCTTTTCTCAGAATAATTGGTCTTGGATTCCCAGACTTAATAGTCTACATAACACATTCCCTGTTTTCATTAAAACAGTTTAAAAAAAACAACAATGGGTTAAATATTCTTTACTCTGATCAGAATTCCAGGAGAAGGAATTATCATGAATTCTAGAATCCTGCTGTATATCACTAAACTTATTTAATGGGATGTTTTTGAAGGTGGATAAATTGGGTTAGAAAACTCACAAACTCCTCTGTTGCTCCAAGCTCCAAAATGCACATTGATCAGTGTAACCCTCCATTTTTTTTTTACTGTGAGACTGACTTTATAGTTGGAAGTATTATACTGTTCCAAGTATGACCTTGGCAAGGATTCATTGACTTGTAAAAAGTAACTTTTTGTTTAAAAGGAATTTTATATTTCCAGAAAAGTTGCAAGAACATTACAAAGAATTCTTGTCTAACTCCCACCTGATTCCCCATGTTGGTAACATTACTATGGTACATTTGTCAAAATTGATGAGCCAATACTAATGTATTATTATTAACTAAAATCCTACTTCAGATTTCTTTCGTTTTTACCTAGTGTCTGTTTTCTGTCCCAGGATACCACCAGATACCACATTACATTTATTGTCATGCCTCCATAGATTCCTCTAGACTGCTACAATTTTTCACACTTTCCTTGTTTCTGATGACCTGGACAGTTTTGTGTTAAGAACAGCAAAAATGAACAGGGAAGGCCAAGCACTGTTTTAATAGGAAGCTAAACATCGTGACTACGAGAACAGACTTAAGGGCAGAATAGTCATGTGTTTGAATCCTAGTTCTGGCACTTACTTACTAGCTGTATGACTTTGACCGAGTTCCTTAACCTACCTGAGCTTCAGTTTCTTTATTGTTTAAATGAGGAATTGTACTAGAATCTTTATAAGGTTGTTGTGAGAATCAACTGAGGCAAAACATACCCTGCACTTAGCATATGCTTCATGCTTAGGAGGTACTCTATTATTATTAAAAGATGTCTGAAATATAACTCAGCCCACAAAAGATTATTTAAAGATTGCTGACCTTCTATTATAATGGCAATAACAATAATTATATCAATGCCAGTTATCAAGCACATAGCATGTACAAGTCATTGTTCTAAGCAGTTTACATATATTAACTGAATTAATTGTACTAATAACATTACCAAATCCAGCCAGTCTCTATAATACTATTTTTAGGGAAAACACTTCAAATTTTACATGTAGGAGAGAAGAAAGAATGTTCTAGTGTGAGCAGTTATGGGAATAGAGTAGATAGGTAAGTCACTATATTGATGGGAGCTGAGAGAAGTGAAGAGGTCTGGGTGTAGGTTATACACAGGGTATCTTGAAGTGAGATTTTCAACCATCATTGAAGGGCTTTGAGTGACCTGAATTTATGATCAAAGTTTCCATGTCTTCTTTATTAAGACTTGCTAGCCAGGCCTGATGGGGTGGGGCGAGGCAGGATTTGAAGCCCACCCTAAAGCTCAAACATCTGGTATGGGTGAAAATTCATCAACAAAGAGTAGGGAAAATACTGTCACTTCTCAGGGTGCCCATGGCTTAGCAGAAATGGAAACCTGGCCTCATCGGCTCCATGATCTCTTCTCCAAACACCAAGAGACAAACATGCTTGTGACTTACTAATTAAGTGGAACCAACTTAATGATTTCATCGCTGTTGCAGCTTCCACCAAGAGAGTGTTTGATTCATGTAAGGCAATCAGAATTAAAATCCAGTGCTAGCAAATGAAGACTGGCAAGAGTGTTATTCCTAATGATTGTATCAACTTTGCTTACTATGCGAAAGGGTGACAGAGGATAGAAAAAAGGATCTATTTGCCAAAATACTATTTAGAGTTACTATTATTGTGGGCAAATGTTTCATAAAGTAAAACAATGGTTTCCTCCCAGGATAGCTTTGGGAACTGAGGACAGAGGAGGAAATTAACTATTGGAAAAGGTTCCCCTGATGGCACGTAAGCTGATCCAGGCTTCCCTAGTGGCTGTTGTTATTTTCCATGTGGATGCTCTTGAAGAGGAAAGCAAGAGAACAAACTAGCATCTTAAAAAAAAAAAAGAAAAAAGCTGCAAAGCTCCAAAATCTCATATTTAATATCAACAGCTGCTTTAAATTCCTGGATACCTGAGAAGTGCTAGGCACAATCACCTTTTTAAATCCTTTAATAGGCCAACATGTTAGATATAATGAGTTTCATTTGAGATGAAGAAATTGAGGCTGACCGAGGTAAAACAACTTGCCCAAGGTCAAGCAACAGAGAGGGGATGTGAGCCCACACCCGTCATTTCTAGAGCCTGTGATCCAAACCACTGTGCTGCTACAGACCTGTGTGCAGAATGCTAACATCAGTGTCGTGCCTAGGCAGCACCGGGCTGCCCCGTCTGGAAAGGCTGAACCAACCCAGTGAGAGCTTTCTGAGCTCGAAGGGATTTTACAGACTCCACAGGTTCTCAACCTGCCTGCGCTTTGGAAATCACCTGGCAACTTCAACTATGCCTGAACCCCCCCTCTCGGAAACTCTGATTTGATTGGTCTGATGTGGCACTGTGGAGTGGGGCGAGGGATTTAAAAGTTTCCCAGGTGGTTCCAATATGATCCAAGGCTGAGTGAGAACCACTGACCTAGACCAGCCCTCCAACTCGCTATTCCTGTGGCCCACGGCCTAGCAGCAGCGGCATCAGCTGGGAGTGTCGGAACGCAGACTGCCAGGTCCCTCAGGTGATTTGTACGCCCACCAAGGTTTAAAGAGTGCTCAAGGTGTGAGGAGGTGCTGCCCAGAGGAAGGAGGAAGGGAAGGGCGCTCTAGATAGATGGATTAAAATGCAAAGGTCCTGAGAGAGAGAATGGCCTAAACAGGAACTAGAAGTAGGTCTTTGTAGCTCAAGCAAAGATTACCAAGGGGTTATATAAGATCCACCTTTTCATACAGGCTAGACATGCTAGCATGAGCACTGGCTACTTTTTCGGCACAGTTCATGCTCTTTCACCTCAAATGATACCTTTTCAGTAGGGTCTGATTACCTCACTTAAACTGTAATCTTTCCTCTAAGTTTGCACTCCCAGACTCCACTCTTTGCTCTTTTTTCCATAAAACTGTAACTTTCCCAAACTAAATGATATGCTTACTTTTTGTCCCTATTCACTGCACTTATCCCCGTTGCAAGCTCTGTGTGTGCCTAGATTTTTTCCTTGTCCACCTGTGCATCCTCCATCACCGAGAACAGTGGCATCCAGAAAAGATGCTTCCTGTATATTAAGGAATTATGAAGAGCTGAGTAGGTCATGCTTACTTTACCTAGAATTTGATTGTAAAATCCATCAAGGGCCTTTTCAGGACTTTAAGTGAGTAAAAAACAAAGTCAGGCTTGCATTTGATTTTAGACCATGTGGCTGCTCCTCTAGTGGACTTTGGGTGTGGGAGGTTAAGTGCTGAACTAACAACAGGGAGGCCAGTTTGGAGGCAGTGGCAGCCTGCACTAGGGAAACGGACTACAGAAGATGGGATGCATTCAAGGCCTGCTTAGGAAGTAGCATCAGCAGGGACTAGCTAAGGGGGTGAGCGTGAAAGAAAAGCCATCCTGGGTTTCTGGTTCAGGCAACTAGAGGGATGAAAAGCCATCACTGAGTTAGTACTGAAGAAGAAGAGATACTTGGAAGGAAAGAATGAAGCTGCTGTGAAGTATTGAACTCTATGCTGATATAACCTAGAGGAAATTTGAATTTCACATTCTGTAAATGGTATGTGTTTACCTGTTGGCACTATGCTAAGCCCCAATGAATGATACTCATTTTAAAAGGTACCTACTTTGTGCCTGGCATGGTGCTAGCTCCAGGGCATATGATAATGAACAAGGCTGATGAGGCTGCATCTCCCTGCCCATGCAGAATTTACAAAGAGAAGCAGAAATGCTGTGGGAGTTAGAGGAAAAATGAGAGAAAGAGAGAGAGGCTCCAGAAGAAATTACTTTCATGCATCTTGCTGGTAATGTAGCATTTACACCAGAGCTTAAAGGAAACAAGGTTTAGAAAAACAGAACAAAGAAACTAAAGATGTGGAGGCAAAACAAATCTAAATTTTATGTCAGGAATAGTAAATAATTTAGAATGTCAGGAATTTAGAGACATGGAGGGGGGCAGGAGGGCTGTAATAGAATGCAAACTTGTAAACACAATGGAGATCCCTGAAAGCCAGGTGAAGGATTTTCTACTCAAAGATTCTGTAAGAAGTTAGTCTGAGATGTAAGAGGTGCTCAGCATGTGTCTAGTTAGTATACCTGTGAATCACTGGGAGGTTCATATAGAAAAATAGTTTTTAAAATTGTAACTCAAGCTCCCAGCCTCCTTATATGTTGTAGTCTAGCCGCCCTCTAGGTCTTCGGAATTTCCTCCATTCAGCTCACAGACTGCAAAAGAGAAAGAAAGATACTCTTGAGAGGGTTCTCTAGGCCATCCAGAAAAAGCAGACATTTCCACATGCATTCTGTTAGCCAAAATGCAATCACATGACTTCAGCTAACTGTAAAGGGAGGCTGGGAAATAGAATTTAGCTGTGTGTCTGGAGAAAATGGGAACTGGTTTGGTGGATAACTGGTCAGGCACTGCCACAGTAATGAAGGTGAGAGATAGCGATGAGCTGAGGGACTAGAGAGGCAGATATGCATTCAACAGGTATTGGGAAAGTAGAATTGACAGTAAGTTGCTACTGACTGGGTGGGGGAAGTGGGCAAAGGATACATTTTCCAAACGCAGTTGCCACCAATAGAAAGATGTTTATATCACAGCCACTGAAATTGTATGCTAGTTATTTCCCAGATGCTTTTGTGTGTAAAGGAGGCAGAGTATTTTAGTAGTTTATGAGAAGATTCACAGAGAAGTTGCAAAGCTCTTGCATCAGTATGAAAACATTTTATTCTATCTTTTGCTAAAGAAAATAGCTTCACCATTCATGTGTATTAGTTAAAAATTTGAGAAAAGGTGCATCTAAATCTGTGAGTTTGAGGAATATTTGTTTACTAAGGGATAAACAATGCATGAACACAATAAAACCTAGTGTTTGCTTATATACATCTGCCTTGACAGACGACTCTGAGGATTGTGGAGAAAGTAAGCAATGTACCTAGCACAATGTTTAGCTCCTAGAAAATAGACAGCTACTATTATGTGGATATAACAAAGAGTATCATGGAGGAATGGGCCTAGGTCAGGTGAACTAGGCACAAAGTAATCAATCATAACATGCTTGTATAGCATAACAGTACTTTAAAAGTCTAATTTTGCTGGGTTCTTTCTCAAAGGAACTTCCAGTTCAGTAGTAGCTCACCAATACAGGATTCTCAGCTGAAATTTGTTTTGTGGCAGAGCTACTGCACCAACTGAGACAGCTGCGCTCAGCATGCGTTTCATTTCAATGACTGTATCGTGAAGGGTGTTATGCAAAGCAATACTAATCAGGGAAAAGGCTCTCTTCAGTTGGCAGCTTCTCAGGGCCACGTGCAAAGGAAAATTTACATGTTTCATTAAGAGCACACCAACCTATTTGTATACAACCTAGATCACTTGGTTAAAAAAATGCTTAGGTGTTACTTCTAGTCACACGCCTTCCCTCAGTTCATTAGCCTGAATAAACTGAGCTCCCTTGGTGAAGAAACTGATTGTAAAACCATGGGTTTCCTGGGGCTGGTTGTTCCCACCTAATAAGATTAGCCTTGTCTTTTCCTATGGGCTTTGATGATGGCAATCTACCATATTCTCCAATTAAAATCCTTGTCACACTTAACTTTTGTTTTGCTTAAGTTTTATAATGTGTGCAGCTTGAAGAATAAAAGTAGATCGATCTGTTTTACTCCCTCTGAGTTAAGTTGTTCCTTATACAGATTTCCACACCCTGGCTCATGTCTGTGTATGTGTCCTGAAGCAGACAGTGCTAATCTATATGAACCTGTTTTATGGAGAAAGAAGATGAAATCATGAATATTAATATCCTATTATCATGTGATGGTATTCTAAACACATACACCACAAAAATCTTATGAAAGGAAAGGTTCCCACAGTCACTTGTATAATTTCTGTCTCAAAGAAATGAAGCTAGGAAAAAGCATGTGAAAACAAACTGTGATTCCAGGCGGGCCTTGTCATAGTAACAAACTATTGCTCTGAGGTTTCAGTTCTTAATTGTGAAGACCTAGGTGGTGTATTGATGCATCAGGACAAGTGAAGGTGGCCTCCAATGTCTTTCTGGATCAATAAAATGCAAGACATTAGCTTGATAGCTTGTGAATGCTCACTTATATTTCAGTTTAGGTGATTAGCTATTATAGAAATCAAGTATGATTTTGGAATATAGCATTTTTCCTTTTTTCTATAAGGATTTATTAGAAATGGATGTAGTATTTGAGCATGGAATTTTGGATCTCACTAACCATCTAACCTAAAAGAAAAGTGGGATCCAAAGAGATGAAGCAGCTTGCCTAAGATCACCCAATTAATTAATGACTATTTTGCCACATCATATAAAACCCCTTTTGCAGTAAGAGGTCAACAAATGCCCCCTCTTTGAATAAACATCAAGACCCTGCCTATTCTTAAAGAAAATATTTTCTCTGAGATCATGGGGCCATATAGGCCATGGTTAAAACGGGGTTTCCTTTACTTAAATATGACTATATGCTCCTGTTTTCTTTGATTGTTACATTGGTCATTCATTAAGTACCTACTGAACATTATTATGTGGTAGGTATGCTGCACGGTTTAGGAGGACAGCAAGAGAAGGGTGAGTGTTTGTATACCAAGTCTGGTCAAGTGTTGGGCTGATTATCAGGTGATTTCCCAGAAAAAGTCCATACAATAGAAATGTATTTGGTACAATGACTATGAGGGTGGAGGGTTACAGATACAAGTTTTTGAAGTGCCATTAAAAACCCCCAGCAGTGATCTGATTCTAAAGGGCAGTATTTTCCTTCCCTTACCAACCAAAAGAAATTAAAGATCACTCACTGTGAGCCACAGAATTTGAACCAAACATTAAGCATTTCTTGAAAATAAACTTTCATGGCCAGCAGTTGTGAGAAACCACTCAAATGAGTGCTGCAGAAATTAAGGTTTTTGGAAGAGCTGGAGAGCAGACGGTTGCTAAATAATCCAGTGTCTTAGAGAAGTGATTTTTCTTTAATGTTTTTGTTCAGTTTGAAAACTGAGCTATTCAAATGGCTCTAACATTAAAAAAAAAAAGAATATCAGGGTTTCCTTTTATAAATTTGCAGTTTTTGGTGGTTTGTCAAGGGTTGTATGCCTGGGATCATAGATGTAGTTTCATATCAAAATAAAATTTAATTTCTGCTTCATTTTAAATATGTTCAATTTGTTTACAACACGATTCCTCTTTTTATGAAATAGCTTGTTTTTTAATTAAAATAAGGCTGGTATTACTATATCCATGCTTGGCAGAACTGACATTCCACCAGCTTTGTACTAAATTATGCCTCCTGGTCTAATTTTCTATTTACAAATAATGTGTGGAATCAATTTTTTAATTGCAGATGACATGGGGAAACAAAAGTTTCTTCGATGAGAGTAATGGAAAAAGACTAGTTGACATAGAATTGTTAGGTACCTACCTGGTGAGTGATGAAAGTCTTGTTATGATTTGAAAACTCAAACCAGGAGAGCTAATCTCCTCCACAGATTTATTAGTTCATCCAAAAAATTATTTATCATTTGCCTCTAAGTGCTACAGATAAACCAGAAAGCCAGAGGAAATCCCTGCCCACATGCAACTTACTCTCTGTAGGGGAGACAGATAGTGAGCAAATAATTAGAGCGTGCCATTAAAACCCCCAGAAGGGATCTGATTCTAAAGTGCAGTAAGAAAATGAAATAGGACAATGGTACAGACTGAGAGTGGTGGAGGGTTCCTTTAGCTCGGGTGGCTGAGAAGTCCTTTTGAGAGGATGAAGATCAAGGGGGGAACAATTTAAGCAGAGGGAACATTAAGTGCAAAGACGCTGAATTGGAAAAAACAGGTATTGAGGGTCAGAATGAAGGCCAGTGTGGCTGAAGCATAATGGGCGAGAAGGTGACTATTTGGAGATGAAGGTAGAGATTTGAGAGGAACTTGAGCAGGTAGAGCAGTGAATCTCAAAACAGAATCCCCGGGCCAGCAACGTCACTATCACTGGGGGACCTGTGAGCCATGCCAGTTCTCAGGCCCCGCCCCACACCTACTGAATCAGTCTGGGGAGGGGGGGGGGGTGTCCCTGCAATCTCAGTTTCAGCCAGCTCCAGACCCACCCATCAAGAGCCTGTCTTGCCATGATAAGGAATTTGAAGTTAAAAAAAATTTTTTTTAACTATTTTTCACCAGAGAGTTTTAAGCAGAAGAGTGAAATAATGTGATTTAGGCTTTGTGAAGATAACTTTGGCCTTTGCGAGAAGAGGACAGATTGGTACTTACTCTTTTATGTATCTATTCTCACTCAAAATTGTAGCTCAGTGGGAAAGAACAATTAGTAGATTCATGCCGAGCTCTGTTTACTTTTATTGTGAAGGATAATTGTGTTCAGTCTCATGCCTGAATTCCAGATGTCTGTACCTGAAAATGCAAATAGCAGTTCCCTACTGTGAAATGTCAGATAACTGAAATTCAAACACACTTGTGGAAATGCCAACCCATTACCAATTATCTTTGGGTACTAATGTCTTAAGAAGGGCAGATTTTCTAGTTGAATTAAAAAATTGGCTTTACCAATTAAATACAATTAGGACAGTAATAAATGAATACATTGTCTATTTTACTCTGGATAGCAGCCCAGATTTATGTGTGTGTGTATGTATACATGTAAAACATGCTTTCTAGAGTGGGAACTTCTTCCTACCATAAAATCCCTCCATTTTTATGGAGTCTTCAAGGAATGATCCAAGAGTGTTCTAGATTAGATCGTCACAGCTGCCACCTTCATCTGCCATTTTCCCTTTATTCTCTACTTCCTTCTCTTCCTATGATATGCCTAGTAAAATTATACAAGAATATATTATTTATGGTACAACTACCACAGGTATTCCTATACCACCTCCCATCACTGGAGGTGCTGGCTTTTGTAATATGCCCTCTGACTGTGTGCCGGCATCCCAGTAGACCTAGTGCTAAGGCTGCTCCACTGAAGGGGCAAATCCTATCTGCCCTGTTGGTTCTACAATCAGAGAAACTAAGCCCAAAGAAGGGTAGAATCTACATATCCAAATACCACAGAAATTGTGGGGAAAAAAAGCCACCTTTTCCACTTCTGCTAATGCTCCCTCTCTCCCTGGGACTCAGACAGGATGCCTGCCACTCTGTCTCCCCAAGGGCATCCACTTTCTGTGCTCTGGAGTAAATTTCCTCTCAACACTTTCTTTTGCATTAGGCAAACTTTGCATCTTATGTTCTTGTAAAAATCTCTTGTAGAATCTTCTGACCTACCCCAGTCTGGTCTAGAAACTCTCAGGCAAGCTGCACACATCTCATCCTGCCAGCACTCTTCACTTCATCCTGAGGATTCTCTTCTTTGCTTTTCTCTATTTCCTGAATTTCATGATTTCCTTTTTCTTACTTTATTCCTTTTTTTTTTTAAGAGCACATCCCTCACTTCCCAAGAAAGGGTGCATAAAGCAGTAAGGTTTTTTTGTTTTTGTTTTTAGAATTTCTGTGTCTGAAATTCTCTCTTAGTCTCACACTACATAATTATAATTGGAAATATAAAGACTCCCAGATTAAAAATCACTTTTTCCTTAGCATTTTGAAGGCATCACCCCATTGTCTTCTCAATTCCAGTGCCATTCACATTCATCATTCTTTGTGTGAAGACTTTTTTTTTTCTCTTTGGGAGTCTCTAGCATCTTTTCTTTCTCCCTTGAATTCTAAACTTTCACTGTGAAATGCACTGGTATGGGTTTATTTTCATCCTTTATGCTGGCCAGAACTTTACATCTGGGACTAATGTCTCACCTGTAGGGAATTTTCTTGAATTATTTCACTGATAACTACTTCTCCATTTTTTCTGTTCTCTTTGGTGGTTCAAATTTTTTTTAAATGTGAAGCTGTTTGGGATCTCTGAGTGTTAGAGGAGGCTTGCTGACTCTGGTCTTTATGGTGATTGGTTGGGTAGACTCTTTTATTGGGGAACTTCTGATATTAATATCTTTAGTATTCTCTTTTTGGTTATACTCCCCAGAGAAGATTCTTTCAATCCCCTGACTAGCTGCCAACCCCTGGGAGCTGAGTGGATATGAAAAAGGGCTGAGGTCTGAACATCTAGCATGTAAATGCTCTGTAATTCCATTGTTTTCAGTATGTTTCCTCAATTATGTCCCCCAGTTCAGAGACCCTTTGTTACCTTTCCTGAGAAGAAAGCACCAAAGTTCTGTCAAGATGGTGAAAGAACAATGGGAAAAGGGACTTTGAAAAGAAGAATCAATTGCTTCTTAAACATTCTTTTAACAAATCTTCCTGTTGTTAGCCTCATCTGCACTCCTTCCAGAAGTATTTGATGCCATCGATTCCTGGGGCTACTGGGAGTTCTGCAATGTACAGCAGATTGCTTTTTGCCTTTCCCTGATGCTGATCTAAAATTTTGCTCTTTCAAATCTACTAAGTCAGTTACCACCCATCCATCCACCTTGTAGCCCCCAATATTTTGGTTTATTACATCCTCTCCCATTTTGCTCTGTGCATTTATGCATTAAAAAAATACTTGAGATTTAATGGGGTTTGAGAGAGAGAACTAAATGCCTGTGTTTAATTCACCATTTTAAATTAGAAGTACTTTTAAACTTATTTTCCTCCTCTCTAGTCTCTCAATTGGGTTGGAAGGAGGAGAAAGTTAGATAAATTATGAACTCTTTATGCCTACACTTCCCCATTAGAAAGCAGAAATAGCTACAGTAAGTTTTGATTTAATTTTTTTCCCCTCTGTGTTACACATCATTATGGTCCAATTCTGTTTCCACTTAAGATAAGATGAGCAGGAATGTATTTAAATTTCAGAACGAGGAATGGAGATTAGGTAATAGAAATCTCCTGACTGTGTGGGATGTTGAAACACGTTATCAGGGGAATCTGCTGAAGCTTGTGAGTAGCTGAATTGACAAAGAGCTAGGAGCATGAGCATGGATCTTAACCTGGCTGGCATTGCCTTTGTAAGGCACAACAATTAGTGTGGGAGCAAGCACAGTTTTCTCTTTTTCAGATTAAGAAATATCTGCAATTTTAAGCAAATGCACCATTGTTATTGTTTGGGTATTGCAAAATTGTCCCTGAGATCAAGTCACTTATTTCCGGTTAATGCCTGGGCATCATTTTTGAGACTGGTGAGTGTAGTTGCTGCCAGATGGGCAGTGACTCAGTGGGGATTGTGGAGGCAAGGAGGGGGCTTCCAGCAGCTGCTATAAAAGTACGTACCATATACAACCTACCCATTAGTAACATATTTTCCAGTTTCTTATGGGAAGGTGGCAGCTGGATTACCTGTCACAGAGTCCTAAGGTTTACCTACTCTGTCTTTTATTTTTCTTCTCTCTTATCTTTCATCTTAGTTATAATTTCATCTGCATTTTTTTGGTAATTTTTTTCTTTTCCATGTAGAGGGTTGGGGTGTTGGGGTGAGCAGGAAAGATTTTGTGTTTTTGAGGAGGGGATTACAATTTTTTAGTGAAGTTCCTCTTCTGTGCTTATTGTCAAACCAGTTCTGCAGGGAGAAGACTGTTATTGCCATGCTGGGAAACTGGATTGGATTTACGTTTAACTGTTAAAGTCAAGCCCTGGCAAATAAAATTATTATGTACTACTTTTCTCTGGAAGCTTGGCTACTCTTTGCCTTTTCTAGGTTTTGAATTTGGAAGGACAGTACTGATGTAATGCTTATGTATTTGGCCAGAATTTTCTAATCCCTCATTTCTAGAAGCAGTGTTGCACAGGAGCAAAGAATATGTGCTTTGGAGTGAGACACACCTGGGACCAAATGTGTGTGACTGGCTTTGATCAAACTAGTTACTCTCTCTCAATCTCAGCCTCCTTATTTATAAAATGAGAAGGACCTTATTGCCTCTCTAAGGACTGCTGTAAAGATTAAATGAGCAAATATAAGTTAACTGCCCAGCACATACCAATGAGAGGCAGCTACTGCCATCACCATGATTATTATTACTGTTACTGCTATTCCAAGAAGGAGTGGAATTGTCAGAAGGGAGAAAGGCATCTCAGAGGTGGCTAGAGAGTGAGCATAGGCAAGTGAGCTCTGCCTGCTTCTCCTGCAGACTCTAGTGAAAGATGTGCATAAGCTTGGTTCCATAGCACAGACTAGAAAATGAATCTTGCTTTAGGGAATGTCTACTAGTTTTCCCTAGAATCTATCTAATCACATGCCAGACTTCCTTGTAGGCCCCAGGAATAAGATCAGTAAATTATCACTATTTCAAAGTCTCATTCACAAGAACCCTTCTGACCTCAATAGGCGGTGAACATTGACATTATTGAGAGTCTCAATAGAGCAATCAGAGCACAAAATATATGTTTTTAACTAAATATTTTTAAATGTCCAAATATTCACCTTGGTAATTGTCTAAAGTAATAAGCACATGGGCAATGATCAGAATTTTCAAACCTTCTAGCTGATACATTTTCAGATCTAGGAAGAATAATTAAAAAAAAAAGTTGAGCTAGGAAAATAAATAGGATTCAAAGGATCTGTGGTTTAGACTAGGTTTCTGGCATTACAAAAAAGAAAGGTAGTGCAAAATTGTGAAAAGAATGGCATTTAATATAAATGAATCCTTTTCTTTTTTCCTGTGTATCAAATCAAATGCATTTCATATAGAAGCCGGAACCTCTTCAGTACATGTGATGAAGCTGCCTTTAAGCGTTTACCTCAGAGACTAACAAAAATCAATTGCCTACTCAAGGTAAATCTTTAGTAAAAGATTGAATCAAAATGGTATTGAAAACTGCACCCATACCATAAAGAAGTGGCCCCTTCAGACAGGTGATCGCCCACCAGGCAGCATCTTCAGTACGAGTTTGTTAGCTATTCTAAAGGAGAAGGTCTGATTGAGGGATGTCACATTGAATACAAAGGCCCATTCCTTCCTGTTTACTTATTAATGATCAGATTCATTATCTTTAGTAACAAAGACAAAGAAAAAGTATTTCCAAGCCTCACATAATAATAAGAGTGAGTATATTTATGGGTAAATCTCAAGAGAACTCCACTTGGCTGATATCACCTAATTAATCTTTACAGTTTGTCTGTAAGGAGGATGCAGTTTTAATGCCCCCCAATCTAAGGATCTAGTAACTGAGGAATGTAGAAGATAAATTGTGTTTGCCCTGATTAGTTGCTTTTAAAGGAATTCTCTACAGTCACAATAATGAAGCCTGTTCTAAGCTTTGTATCCAAGGGGATTTTTGACTTGGAGCTTCCTGTATGGAATGCTTATTGGCTGATATTCAGGTGATCCCAGTTCTTGGGGGAGCAGCGCCGTCTGCACTATGCCTTTGGGACCTGTTAGGGCCTCTTTTTTCTAGATTCCAGGATCTTGATGGACTGGGGATGCCGTGCCTCCCAAGGGACATGGTGGCAATTCCTATCAGTGGGGGAGAAAGACTAAAACTTTGCCGTACATCACTAGGTCCGTGTGGGCGGGGTGTATTGAGAGTGAAAGCAGAGTGGTGATGTTGGTGATTAGGACAATGACTAATTTGATTGAATGCTGCTCTGTGCAGATCACAGCCAAGTCTTCTGTTTGCTTTATTTTCTTTGATCATTACAACACTGTGTGAGGTTACACCCAAATTACTGGGGAGAAAGTAAAGTATCTGACTTTCATTAGTAAAGAAAGAAGTGGAAAATCAGAGCTTCACAAAGGAGTCATTTTTTTAATGCAGAATATGGCAATTCACTTTGCAAAGCTCCATTGGCTTTTTTACAGTTCAATTTTTGATTCAAGGATTTCTTGGGACACTGTATGCAGTTATTGGGCTGGGTACTGAGTGTAGGGAAATGACCTTGTGCCTGTCCTTAAGAAATTCAGTCTAGATTGGGCTGCCAACTCAGGCTGAGGGCCAGCATTGCAGCATGACACCAACGACTATGACAGGTTAGTTAGAAGACAACTGGAGAGTGCATACTCTAGTGAAAGATGGTCCAATTAAACAGCATTAACAACAAAAACTCTGCTATATAAACAGAACCCCCCTCTGGACTGGATTAGGTCTGGCATTACTTTGCAACTCATGGGCTAGATATATTCTGCTTCTTGGCTAATAAGATGTTTTCTCTGTAATTTTTCATACTAAAGGTAAAACATAGGATCTTTATTACATTTCTGATCTGAAAATGCTGATATGGAGGCTTAGGAACTACTGATGGCCATGATCTGCTGCTTTGTAGAATGTTGCTATAGTAAGAATGGAGTAGGCTTACAGAGAGAAGCAGAGACAGGAGATGGGATGAGTGAAAGTCCAGATGGCATTCATATCCCCAGTTGCAGTTGTCTTGAAGGCTCAGTGGTACCTTTCCTGCAATTTGGCAGTTCAACTATTTCTTCAATTATAGAAAATGATACCATAGTATATCCTGCCAAGATATTTCTCTTTTTCTTTTAGCCAGAGCTAGTTTAAGCTGGGTTTCTGTCACTTGCAACTCTAAGTGACTTAATTCACAGGGCTGCCTGTGAGGCCAGTGAGAAAGATGAAGGAGGTAAAGGAGAGTCAAGGATAAGAGAACAGGATCTGTCCACAGTGCAGGGGGCCACATGAGGCCATCTATACTTAAAAGCCTAAACATAGAGAAGTGAGTACTCAAAACCCAATAGTTGGGGTCAAAATTAGAAGACAAAAGGAGATTATGGGAATTGGGGAAAAAAATTGACTGGAAAAAATATTCAATTCCTGTTTGGAACTGAAGCTGAAGCTATGATTATTGAACAGAAGGCTGCTGGAAACTAGATGACAGGGCCCTTAAAGGAGAGGAAGCTGGGACTAGTTTGCAGAAGGAGGAGGTGCTGCAAGAGACTCAGGCAGCACCTGAGTCTTTAGGTTTGCCCCAGTACTGACGCTGGCTTCTTAGGGGTCCTCTTCTCCCACTAGAGATGGACCAGGGAGGACTCTACTGGCTTCATCTTAATCTGGATCAGAATTTTAAAGGTATTGGTACCTTCTTAGCGTCAAGAATCTTCAACATATTCTATGAACATTCTCCAGGCTTTATGTTGCCAACTCAGTTTTCTAAAAACAGCTTTATTGAGATATAATTCACACATCAACAGTTTACCCATTTAAAGTGTCTAACTCAGTAGCTTTTAGTGTATAGACAGAGCTGTGTGGCTGTCACCACAATCTATTATAGAACATTATCACCAACCCTAAAAGAGACCCTGTCCCCACTGGCAATCACTCCTCATTTCTCCCTCAGCTGTCCTACTCCCTAGCCTTGGGAGACCACTAATCTGTCTCTTTACATTTGCCTGTTCTGGACATTGTACATAAATAGAATCATACAATGTGCCATTTGTGACTGGCTTTTTCCACTTAGCATAATGTTTTCAAGGACTTTCTATGTTGTAGATATATAAGTATTTTATTTATTTTTATTGGTAAATACTAGCCCATTGTATGGACATACCACATTTTATTTTTCCATTCATCAGGTGACAGCCATTTGGATTGTTTCTACTTCTTTATTATGAATAATGGTGCTATGAACATTCATGTACAAGTTTTTGTGTGGCTATTTCATTGTTTGTTTTCATTTCTCTTGCATATATACCTAGGAATGGAATTATTGGGTCATATGTAAACTTAATATTTAACATTTTGAGGAACTGCCAAACTGTTTTCCAAAGTAGCCACACCATTTTACACTCCCAGAAACAACGAATGAAGGTTCCAATTTCTCTATATCCTCACGAACTACTTTCATTAAATATTTTTTTTGACTGTTGGCATCCTAATGGTTGTGAAGGGTGTATCTCATTGTGGTTTGGATTTGCTTTTTCTTAATGGCTCATAATGTTGAGCATCTCTTCATGTGCTTATTAGCAATTTACGTATCTTCTTTGTACAGAATCTATTCAGATCCTTTGTCCATTTCTAAATTGGGTAGTCTTTTTATTAAGAGTTCTTTATATATTCAGGATACAAGTCCCTTAGCAGTTATATGATTTGCAAACATTTTCTCCCCTTCTGTGGGCTGTCTTTTCATTTTCTCATTCTTGAAGGCACAAAGGAAGATGCCCGAATTATTTTTTCTTTTTCTGCTTGTAAAAGTCATGAAAATTTACTCCTCTATTTTCTAAGTTTTATTAAATTATCTCTTACATTTAGGTCTGAGTTTCATTGTTAGTTAATTATTTGGTATTTTATGAGGAAGGGTCCAACTTCATTCTTTTGCATGTGGAAATTGAGTTGTTCTAGCACAGTTTTTTAAACACTATTCTTTTTCTTTGAATTATCTTGACATGCTTGTTGAAAATCAACTGATCATAAATTTAAGCATTTATATATGGATTTCTAGTTCTATTCTGTTGATCTATATGTCCATCCTTATGCCAGTACCATGTTGTCTTGATTTCTGTAGCTTTGTAGTAAATTTTGGAATCAGGAAGTGTGTGTGTCCTCCAACTTTTCTTCTTTTTCTTGATTGTTTTGGATATTCTGGGCCCCTGACATGTCTATATGAATTTTAGGATCAGCTTGTAAATTTCTGCAAAGAGTCACCTAGGATTTTGATAGTGATTGCATGGAATTAATTTGCTTAGTGATTGAATTTTGATAGTGTTTGATAGTGATTGCATTGAATCAATTTGGGGAGTATTGCCATCTTAACAATGTTAAGTCTTCTGATCAATAAATAGGGGAATAGCTTTCCATTTATTTAGATCTTCTTTAATTCCTTCAACAGTTTTTTAGTTTTCAGAGTATAAGTTTTGCACTTCTTCTGTTAAATTTATTCCTAAATATTCACTTTTAATGCTATTAATAATTGAATTATCTTAATTCTAATCTGGGTAGTTCATTGCTAGTGTACAGAAACACAATTTATTTTTGTATATTGATCTTGTACTCGGCAACCTTGCTGTATCTGATTAGTTATAATAGTATTTTTGTTGATTCCCTACGATTTTCTATATACAAGATCATATCATCTGTAAACATAGTTTTGCTTCTTTCTTTCCAATCTCAATGCCTCTTATTTTAATTTCTTGCCTAATTGTCCTGGCTAGACTCTCCAATACAATGTCAAATAAAAGGAGAGGGAGTGGACATCTTTGTCTTATTCCTGATCTTAGGGGAAAAGCTTTACCACAGAGTATGATGTTAGCTGTGGATATTTTACAGATGCCCTTTATTAGGTTGAGGAAGTTTTCTTCTATTTCTATTTTGTTGAATATTTATTAGAAAAATACATTTTTAAAAAACTAAAAATTCGAAAAGCTGATCATGTGACTTTTATCTTTTAATCAATTAATATGGTATATTACTTTGTCTACTGTTTTTAATGTACCTTTGAATATCTGAGAACATTTACTTTTGAATACTCAACCTATGTCATCACTTAGGTTCTCTGAAAACCGACATTAAGATGGAATTTGCAGTATACGAGGTTTATTAGGGATCAACACCTATTAAAGAGTTGGGAGAAAGCAAGACTGGGCAGAGAAAGAAGCTAACTGCCATATATGTCTAACGTCTTAGCCAGTCCTCTCGGGAACTCGGGAACAGATATTTCCCATTGAGTTGTCCCCTGGGTGTTCAAAATGGCCAGGCCTTTTTCACCATCTTGCTTAGTAACTAGATGTGGGCAACTCTATGAAGGGTGTGCCCCAGGGCCAGGTAACTCTCTGCAGTTGAAGGGAACCTGAAGGTCCTGGCATCTAGAGTTTGTGTGCAGATCACATGGACAACAAATCCTCCCATGCAGGGCGATCTGGACCATGTATCAGCAGGTCCACCATGCCATAGTGCATAGAAATCTTAGACTCTGACCCAGTGTTTGTGCTGTTACTAGGTTTGAGTTACAGAATAGAAGGGAAGTGTGTGGATAGCTCTAGCTGGAGTCATGCACAGTAGGCCAGTAGCCACAAACCTACAAGCAGGTCCCTACACATCATCTTGGACTATGTAGCATTGTACAAAAGTCTATACCCATAGTGTTCAGAGGCTTTGATGACTAATCTAAACATTATCTCATGAGAAACAGGGCTTCTGTAAATCAAAACCACTCAGGAATAGGTTCCCATTGTTTATGATGACAAGTAATACTCATAAATCTAGGAAGTGAAGTTTCCCTCACATGGACTTCATTTGAAAAAGGGATGTTTCAATTGAAACTGCACATTAATGTGTCCGTTTTCTTGTATGTTTATTCAATCTCTATTCTTTTATCATCCTTGTCTTCATTTTCCTACTAAAAGTCTATATAACTTTAACTCAGGAGACCCAATAACCAGAGAATCCATGAGGAAAAAGGAAAAAGATTAAAAATCACATTTCTGTCAAAACAAGTGCTGTTTGTAAATCTGGCATAAATATTTGTATTGCTTCAAGTTCCACTTTCCATTTACTCTGGCTTTGGTACTGCATCGCACTTTGGTGGCCCTCTACAGCAGCTTGGACTGGGTTGAATTGACTTGTTCTTTATTCTCAGAAAATGTGGTCAAATGAACAGGAAACAACATTTACTTTAATGTGGATTGTCAACATATCTCATGTAATTCTCTAAGGTCTTACATATTAGATTATCTGGGAAGTGGGGAGGGAGAAGTTAACCCAGTCAGTGTTCCTAAACATGACTCTGATCTATGCTCAAAGTGAGAGTAACTATTTAGTACTATTTGATCAGAATGTTTGAGTTACTGTTCTCTGAGGCAAGTGGTTCATCTGTAAATGAAATGACTTGTCACCCCTTTCCTCTGAAATCTGGCTCATGACTAGCAGGTGTGTGATTCATCTCTGGATCTCTGAAATGCCATCACTGAGTAGAGAGCCACTCATGGCAGAGGCCTTGTCAACCCTGAGTGAATAAAATGCCTAGGCTTTTGCACATTGGAATTAGAAGAGGACTCTTACTGATGAAGTTAGGCATGTGAGCAGAAGGCCTGACATTTCCTCTGCTTCAATTCTATCTTCCCAATCTCCGTGGAAATGACTAATAGAAACTTAGAGACAGGAAGGAACTTCAGGGACTTGTTGCGGGTCTACTGCTGGTGCAGCCAGTTAAAGAGGGTGACTTTGAGGAATGATAGTTTCTTTGCTTGGGAAATTCCTGTCTGCTCTTCACTTGCAGAAGTTAGGCTATGTGATAGGCCAATGAAATGACCAAGCAAATAGAGTAAAAAGTGAAAATAACCCAAATATCTATCTCTTGTGTTTCATTCCCTTTTTTTCTATAAAACACAGCATTTTGCTCTAAAACACTGAGCAACTGCTAATTTGCACAATGATTATATTATATCAAGTAATCAGCAATACAATTTTCCATTGTTGAGCACCATTACAAGCCAAAAGACATTTTGCATTGCTCTCACCCTATAAAATGCTTTGCGGAAATCACAGCAAGGTTTACAACGGGAAATGGGTGCAATGATATTTCTGCTGTCCTTTATCTTATAGTAATCAAACATTTTTAACTTGCTTAGCCTCTTTTTATTCCTTCTGTAGAAATTTTACACTGAAATTATAACTTTTATGGGAAAGTCATAGGATGAACACAAAAAGCTGCTCAAATTTGCTGTGCTGGATTACTGATTCCTGCATATTATTACTCAGCTAACGAAATAAGTATGTTGACCCTTACAGCAGTTTCAGATGGTGAACATTTAAAACCCACAGGGATCTGCCTTTCCTGGAAAGCTGGGATGGATCTTTGATTCCTAATAAACTAATCCTAAGAGACAGGCTTGTAACATTTAATGACTACTTAGTATTTGCCAGGTATTGTGACACTATGTGTTATAGTCATTATCTCTTTAATCCTCACAATGATTAAATGAGAATGCTCTTATTCCTATTTTACAGATGATTAAATTGAGGCTTAAAAAGTCAAAGGACTTGCCCAAGAATACAAATAAGTGATGGAGCTAGATGATATAGATAGATAGATAGAATATTATTTTTTATTACTGTTAACCAAATTATTAACTAAACTAGCTTAATTATTTGTGTTTGAAAAGAAAGTATTGTGATTATATTTACTGTAGAATGATCAGAAAAATAGAAAGATGTTAAGATGAAAATAAAAATCACCAATGCTCTTATAGGGGAGGAAAAATCATTTTCCCTCTATCCTTGTAGGTTCTTGGCTGAGACCACCCCTGTAATAACAGGAGAAAAGGGAAGCAAGTTTAGTGTAGTTATATATATACTTCCTGTATAAATGGGAGGTACTCAGGAAAACTGAGTTAACATCCCCACATGGCTGAAGCCTCCACCTGAAATGTGAACTTCAGCTAAAACAAGAGAAAGAATGATGGTGGAGGGCAGGCTAAGTGATGGGAGGTTTTCAGGAAAGGCACAGCAACAAGTAACAGGGGTTAGTTGTTAGGCAGATCAGTGTCATTGCTTTTCCATAGAGTTTCTTGAGGTTTAGTTATCCTTCTCTCCCTTGTGCAGTGAGGGAGACACTCTTACAACTGGAGATTTCCCTTAAAAATGTAAATGTTCCTTACAAAAGGGTAACTTGTACTCAGTGTTTAGAGCTTTTCCTATGTCTGCTGTTCCTTAAAAATAATCAGCCTAAAATAATCCTTATGCCTGAAAGTACAGCATGGAGAATATGGTCAATGAATCTATAACATTTTTCTGTGTTGACAGATAGTAACTACACTAGTTGGGGTGAACTTTTCAAAATGTAGGTAATTGTCGAATCACTATGTCATATACTTGAAACCAATATAACATTATATAACTATACTTCAGTGAAAAAAAATTTGTAGTGAAAAATAAAATAATCCTTATGCCAAAGAGGTGTATTTTGGGGTAGCAGATTCTGTTCTCCTTCATTCTCCCCTAACGCTCATTATTATCATTTATACACACATACGAAGTAAAGAGTTGGAGTAGTATTTGACTGAATGTAACCTATTTTTTTCACATAAAAACATAGTGAAATGTAATCATTCTTTCCACATCGTTGGTTTTCTTCTAAAACGGTATTTTAATAGTGTTTAACGCATGGTATCTATTTTAGGTTATGAGCCCAAGATTTAGTCAGCCAATTTCTTATTTTCAACTTGTGATTAATTTTCCTTTATTATAAATCTACTGGAATGAACCTTCTTGTTAAACAGTTTCTTGTTATTTTATTAGTAAAATGACTAGAAGTTGAGTCAAAGTAGTATTTTTAAAGTATTGGATGCATAGTCCTAAACTTCCTCAGAGAAGGTTGTTGCAAGATGTATTAGTTTACTAGAGATGCGGTAACAAAGTACTGCAAACTGGGTGGTTTGCAGCAAGAAAAGAGTATTGTCCCCTGTACTGGAGGCTAGAAGTTCTAAATCAAGGTGTTGGCAGGGCCATGCTTCTTCTGCAACCTGTAGAGGAAAGGTCCTCCTTCAAGTATTCCAGCTTCTGGTAACACCAGACATTCCTTGGTTTGTGGCTGCATAATTCTTATCTTTATATGGTGTCCTCTCTATGTCATGTCCTTCCACATGCCTTCCTTCTGTGTAGATCTGTGTCCAAACTTCCCCTTTTTGTAAGGACACCAGTCATTGGATTAGGACCCACCCTACTGACCTCATCTTAATGTCATTAAACCTGTGTAGACCCTGTTTTTCTGTGTTAAGACCCTGTGGTAAAGTAACATTCTGAGGAACTGGGGATTAGAACTTAATCTTATTATTTTTGGGGGGGTTGGGAGGGGAGAAGGGGAGTACAATTCAACCCATAACCCAAGGTGTGCAATCTTTATCAACATGAGTCCAATTTCCCTGCATCTTCACCAAGACAGGGCAAAGTCTAATGAAAAAGATTGCATATTTGCCAATTTGAAAGTGTGTGTGCATGCACATGCACTTTGATTGATTTCTGTTGAGATTGTGCATTTTCTTATGGGTTGTTACACTCTTCTTCCTCCACCCTCAACCCACCCCAACCTGGCTTCCACTCCTGCAACTCCTCTGCCTCTGCTCTTTCCAGAGGGCAGTGGCTTCCTTTCTACTCAGTGCAGTGTTCACTTCAGTTTTTACCTGCCTCAACCTCCTCAGTGGTCATGCGTACTCATGACCCAACTTCCCTTCATGAAATGTGTCCTAAATGTGCGTTGCATGGCTGTGGCCTTCTGGTTTTCTTTCCATCTTGTTCACTGCTCCTCTTTAACTTTGCATGCTTCTTTTTTCTCCCATCACCTAATACATTCATAGGTTCCAGGGACATGTTTGGGTGGCTACTATTTGTCTATCATACCTTTTTCAGCTTATTTATCAGACAATAGGTATATTGGCTTTTACCTCCTAAATATGTTTCAACTCTGTCCAATTCCTTTTTCTGCTATGTCTAGAATATAATTCAGATCTCAACTCTCACCTGAGTTATACTAACAATCTCCTGACTGGCCTTCCAGCCTTTGCTTTTTCCTTCCCACTCCATTCTACACAACTCATTTGGTCAGGGTGCATTTGATACCATGCAGGATGGGTCGCTCCATGATGTGTGGGGAGCTCACAACCCCAGCTTCATCTCTTGCCACTATCTCCTTGAACCATTTATTTCAGCCATTTCTGAACTTTTCATCTTTGTCCAACACAATGTACTCTCTTACCTCTGGGCCTGCGTAGCTACTCTTAAAACTAGAATATGTTTTGTTTCACTCTTTTACTTTGCTGGTCTACTTCTATTTCAGTTCTCACTTTAAATGTCACTTCCTTTAGGAAGCCTTCACTGATCCCCACCCTCCAAAATATGTTAGGTGTCCTTCCTTTCCTAGGTTAACACTTAATATTTTTGCATTATGATTTGTTTATTTAACTATTGGTCTAATCCTCTTGACTATAATGAAGACCAGCAGTCATATTAGTCTTGCTTATCATCCTGTATATTTTTAGTGCCTAGCTGGTGCTTGACATGTAGTACATTCTCAATACAAATTTGTTGAATAAAAAGAATCACTCTAGTTGAAACCCTTTACAAATAAAGTGGCCCTGCTTGGTCCAGCCCTGCCTACCTCTTACAATTCAGCCTACCTTTCTCTTACTCTTGTTCTCTGTGCACCCAACACACTGAGGCCTCTCAGTGCTACCAAGAGCCCTGCTCCTTCTGGCTGCATGAATATTGCCCATTTCCATGCCCATCCCTACCCTCTAGATCTCAGCTTCAAGATCTAGGGCTCACTCTTCAAGGAAATTTTCCTTGACTCTTCCCCTGTTATGCTTGTGTCCCCACTAAATTCATATATCAAAGTCCTAAATTCCAGTGTGATGGTATGTGGTGGGCCTTTGGGAGGTAATTAGGTTTAGGTGAGGTCACAAGCAGGGGGACCCACAATGGGATTAGTGTCCTTATAAGAGACCAGAGTGCATTTTCGCTCTCTGTCTCACTCTCTCATGTGAAAATATAGCGAGAGGGCAGCCATCTGCAACCAGGAAGAGGGCCCTCACCAGACACTGAATTAGCTCTCACTTTGACTGTGGACTTCCCAGTCTCCAGAACTATGAGAAATAAGTGTCTGTTGTATAAACCACCTAATCTATGATATTTTGTTATGGCAGTCTGAGCTAAGACACTCTATCCCTTTCCTAGTCAAGCTCTCTTGTTACATATTTTTCAAAAATACTTACATTAGAGCCATTATTTCAGTTAGTATTTATGCATTCATTGGAAGGGATATTTAATTGTTTGTCTCACTAATAGAATGAAATTTCCATAAGAACAGGAATGATCTATTTTGACTCATCATTGTATCCCCATTCAGCAACAAAAATATTTGTTGAATGAAAAAGAAACGAATGAATGAATTCTTCTTTTATATTCTGAGTTTCTCTCTTTCTCTCCGTTTCTCCTTTCTGCCACTCTTTACTATGTTAGCTTGGGCAATTACCATAAACAAAAAGTACTTCTCTGTTTACATTAGAATAGCTATTATGGTAAGGATGATGGGATCATCTGGAACAATCTAATATGAGACAAATTCACTCACCAACCTGTGGCTTGGGTGGATAACTTCTTATGAGCTTTTCCAGTCACTGGTAACTCATGACATGTCAACTCATTACATTTTTCAGTAGTTCTGCTTGTTTGAAAACTTTCCGTTTACCAAACCAACAGCTGACTTGTTAAGTTCCTTCCATTTATTCCATCTCAGCCCTCTGTAGCAATACAGGATAAAGTTATTTTCCCTTTTGTAGGACTCCCTTCAAGTATCTAAAGGCAGTTATTCGAGACACTCCCCCTCATCCATTACTTTTTTCTAGGTTCCGTTCCTTTCAACACTCACTGGCCTATTTGTGTTTTGTGGCTCTTGCTTTTCTCCCTCTTTCCTCCTTTTCCCCTCCTCCTTCCTCCTTCCTATTTCCCCTTTCTCCTTCCCTCCCTCTCTCCCTCCTATCGTCCTCTATTTTCTTTCTTCACTTCCTGCTCCCTGTTCCCTCGTCCTCTGTTCAGCTCTGCCCTTTCCTTCCCTCTTCCCCTCCCCTTCCCCGGCTTCGTGTACCAATGAATGTAAACCATCCAGATGATCTCTAGTTCTCACCTTCCTCGTAGTGATCAGGCCTGCCCTGATCATCACAGAGGACACAGAAGGAAGGAGAGAGGAAAGTCACCAGCTTTGAGTCATTTTGGTAAGAGTGGCTGTTGTGCTTTCATCCACACTATAGACAAAAATGTTAAACAGGACTGAGCTATGTGCAGAAACCTGGGAAGGGCACTAAACTTCCCTTCAAGTTAATACTGATCCATTAATCAACACTCTCAGTTATTAATATGCCGTCACCAAGCTCATGTGGAAAATGTGAACAATAATGTAATCACTGGGGAAGCCTGAAAGCTAGATTTAATATTTCAGATAAATCCATTCATTCGTTTATTCACTCAATTGAGTGCCCATTTAATCTGTACCCCTGACATTTTTAACTGAATATTTTGGTTGTGGCAGCTATAATGGAGCTTTGAAATTTCAGAATGTCAAACCTCTGTCCACTTAGAATTCATTAATTAATTTCCTGCCTGTTTTGATGCATCCTGCAAATATACTGTAGCCACTGACCAATTTTACATTTGATCCCAGGTCCTGCTTTAGCTTTAGAGTATTCATTCATCTATTCAACTGACATGTAAGTGTATGACTATGGCAGCTGCTTCCAACTTCTTTGCTAAATGAAATGGAGATGATGACTATCTCTTTTCACTAGATCAGCTGTGCTGCTTTATCATCCCAGAAGAAGCAGTCAGGGCCCCAGAATGCATGACTGGCCAGGTATCTGTGACTCATTGCCAGGGTTCCTGGATCCTCCACTAAGGGGTGGCCCTGTAAGAGTGTCAGATACCAGAGCAGATCACTGTTTCAGCCGCACTGGGATACCTGACTTAAAACTTGCAGTGATAGGACATTCTCCCCTCTCTCCCTAGCCCCTTGCTCAAGTGGTCCCCAACGCCTATCATTCCTACCTCTTAGCCCTCTCTGGAATGTGTCCTTCCACCTTCACCCCTCCTGCTACCCCTTTATCCAGACTGTCTTCACCTCCCTTCTGCAGAGCGGCCAGAGCGCAGTCCTGGCGGGGCCCCCTTCTTCCCCGCCTTTCTCCAGATACTGTTCACACAGTAGCCGGAGTGACATTCCCAAAAAGATAAATCAACTCAAGGCATTCTTCTAATCAGAAACCTTCAGTGGCTCCTTAATTTTAAGGGATTTCGGCCTAATCTCCTACCAAGATATTCAAGGCCACTTGTAACTTGATGCTCACCTTCCTCTATAGCCTGACCTTTCCCCATTCTTTGCACATTATTCCCTGATCTATTACCTTATTGGCTCCCCATTTCCCTGAATGTATCACCTCGGTGTGTCTTTTCCCTCCCTAGTGTTCTGTCCAGATACCCTACTTTCTCTGTCTTCTTGCTGAATATCCAAGAGTCCATTCAGACACATCAGAGAATCTCTCTGGGACACCCCTGCCTCACCAAGCCCAGGTAGAACTGGGCATTCTTTTATGTTTTAAATTAGATGAATTATTGAGCTCTTGAGGTTAGGGATTATGAATTTTCTTTATCCCTAACAACTAAAACGTAGCAAGTACACATAGAGTTGTTGACTTAATTTGTAAATACCACCACAGTAGAAAACATTTATTTGGCTCTCACTCTATATCAGGCACTGTTCTAAGCATTCCACATAGGTTAACTATTTAAGGAATAAATGTGTATGGTCAGGTGACTGTCAATAGACACTACCTTGCATTTTTAATATCACAGTAGTATGAAACCCACTCTAGCAGCCACTCTGTCACTAACCCACAATCCCATTTCCTTGCTTCTACCATTTTCAGATCACTAATGACTTCCCTTCAGGCTTTAGTCTCTCTCAGTTCTAAAAACAATATGCTATTAAAGCAGGAAGTTTCAAGAAGTCCCTGCCCTCCTCCCTCATGAGTGGCAGCATCAAGCTTAAGTGCTGACCACAGGCTCCAATCTATGTTGTTAGTGGCCTTGTAGCTCATCTGACCCAGTGTGGTGTCTGAACCACACAGTCTGTGTTTATCTAGCTCCCAACCCCTTTCTAAGACCTTGAGATTGCCCATAAGAATTGTTCACTTCTGCCCAGTTTTCTGAGATCAGTAGCCCTTCTTCTATCCTCATGTGCCTCAATAATAGGACTGACTTCTGACATGATCCCTATTCCAAGGTTTTATTTCAGTAACACCTGAGATACTTGGGATTCTTGTATATCCGCACCTGTTCCTATGTCCCTGCTGAGTCATGTTCTGTTCTGCATAGTCCTACTATTAGGAGTTCCCTAATATCTATGGATGGACTTATAGTAGCTGCTTATTTGCTTGACTGCTGGACTTCTGAGCTTTGTCCCCACTACTGCTTTGTAGGTCCCTGATCTGGATCTTTCCTGAGATGGATTTGCCTTTGTAAGTGGATCTTGCCTCTCAATCCCAGTCTTACCTGCATGTGTCATGGCAGCTTCAATGTGGGAAAGTATAATTCCTGCCTTTATTTGGTGAATAACACAATCTTTTTTAAAAGCAAACTTTCCTTGATCACATGCTTTGTGCTAGACATAAAGTCTTCATATAAAAGGTGCAGGGTAAATTTCTTTATCCCCATTGTACAGATGAGGAAACGATGCCTCTGAGATAAATGATTTTCTCAAGGTTACCTAGTAAGTGTTGGAACCAAGATTCAAATTAGTATCAGTCTGAATCCAGAAATCAAGCTCTTCTCTGCAGATTGGAGGAGGAAATACTTGGAACAAGCAGAGAAGTGTTTCTGGGCCACTGAAGGAGAATGAGTTCATAATAAGGGCTCAATCAATATTCCTTGCTTTGGATGTTGACCCAGTGTCTCTACACAAGCCTCTATTATTGATTGTGGCCAAGACAATTATAAAATTATGAAGTACAACCAATCAAAAGCTTCCCTGAAATGAATGAACATGGAGCGCCTTGTAGGTTATAACTGTGGGTTGCCAAAGATAATAGAAGATGTGGTTAAAAGCACATTCAAACCTAGTGAAAGGCTTACAGTTGCTGGAACAACTTTCCCCCAGTAGATGAGGGTACCTGAGTGTGGCAAATGGATATAAATTCTGCATGAACAATGGTGTGTTTGGGCTACCCTGAAGATTACAGAAAATCAGTAAGGCAGCTGGTGGGTTAGCACATTCTGTCATGGGAGCGATATGCCAACAGTGTCAGGAGAAAGGCCAGGTGCCTTAGAAGACCAAGAAGAGGAAGCTTTCTAAAGAATATAATAACCAGGCTGGGAAGTGGCCAGAACAGTTGATGCCCCTTCATCTCTAGCAAGGAAAGCAGTATCCGAATGGGTGAACACATAACTGAATGATGTCATGGACGTCTAATTGAGCATGTGTCATCTGAATGAGCATGTTTAATATCAGATGGGTTTGTGAAGCATCTACATGTGATGTGAAACATGTATGAACATGCATAAGACCCGAGTGAACACGTGTATCATCTGAAAAAGAGGTGGCATCTAAAGAAACACATGACTATGGAGAGATCCAAGTGAATAGTTTAACATATATAAGATTTAAGTAAACATTTTTAACAACACAGTGATCCCATGTATCATCTCCACTCATATATGTACTGTCTGATGAGGGTTTGTGATGTCTCAGGTATGACTTTTGAGCAAGCACCTATGTGATCTTATCCCCATAGTTTCCAAATCATAAGATCTAGGGTCAGGCCCCAGAATGTGCATTCAGGTGATGGTAATGCTTCTAGTCTGTGAATTGCATTTTAAGAACCACTGTTTTAAGTATGTGTAACACCATGTGTCACATTTAAGTGTGCTGATTAACACCTGCATGAACACATCAGATCTAAGCGAGCACATGTAATGTTTAAGTGAGATATGTGTCACCTGAACAAGTGTTGTGAATCTACACAAGCACATGTAACATTTGGATGATGTGTGTAAAATATAAGTGAGCCTCAGTGTGTTTGTGAGGACATCTGAACATGCATGTATAAAATCTGAGGTTATGTGGAATATTTGAATGAGTGGGAGCTCCATCTGGATAGGGTGGGTAAGCATAACATCTGGAAGGTGTGTATGTGTTCTACACCCGAAGGCACACAGTGTCTATCGGATTAGACAGTCATCTATAAAAACAATTACCATACATGTGGGAAGAGCAGAAGTGGGTGTCCAGGGAACAAAGATGCACACAGAACAACAGCTACATGAGGAGCAGAAGCTACCAGAGGATGTGTGGGTGGAAGAGGTGACATGTGAGGTCTGTTTTAAAAGTGATGAGGAGTGCTCTAAAGTGATAGGAAAAGAGGTAGGTGGGAGAGGCATTTCTGTAAAAGGGCCCAGCATAGGCAAAGGCATTGAACATAAAATAGCCTGGCATGTTTGGGGAACTGCAGTAGTTTGGGGTTTCTAAAACAAATGTGAAGTGGGAGGAGGGGGCTGAAGCTAGTGTTCCTGAGAGATCAGATCATGGAGATTTTTGTGGACAATGATACAGAATGTGTTTGTTTGTTTGTTTCCCAGTCAGTGAGAGAGAATCAATGAATGGTCTTAAGCAGGGAAGTATTGTGATCAGTTTATATTTAGAAATATTACTCTGGAGCCTGAGTGGAAGATAGATTGGAAATGGAGCAGGAAGTCTACTGCAACATCTATTTATGACAGATGATGAGGTCTTAAACTATAACAAACACAGTGGATAGTCAGAGACAAAATTAGGAGCTATTTTAGGAGATAAAGATCAACAGAACCTGTGGACCTGCGTACTGGTGGGTCTTTAGTATCTGGTGGAATGAATGGGAGAGACAGAGGAGGAGGGTAGAATGGATTAGAAGGGATGATGTATCTGGTATTAGACACCATCGATTTAGACACTTCTGTGGCATTCAGAAAGGGGAATATTGTATAGTTCGTTCTGGAACTCATAGTACCATTCAAGCCAAAGACAAAAATTTGGAAGTTACTTGTCAATGGAACTACACTCATGGGAATGGGTCGGGCTTTGGTGAGAAGAATGAAGAGCAAAGAGCCCAAAGATGGGGAACCCCAGAGACCATCAGCATTTGAGGGATGGGCCAAAGAAGAGACTCCAGTAAAGGGTCACTAGGTGGAACGAGCAGAAAGGTAGGGGGATGCACAAGCATGTGACCTCGTGAAACAGTGAGTCCCTTCTACAGGAGGGGGAAATCCATTTAATTTAAATGACTTATAGATGGAACTCATAGAGCATGTGGTTTGAAGAGGGAGTCCTGTGTTCCATCCTTGCTGTGCCACTGAGTTCTGAGGCTTTGGCTCACTAAGTTGAGTCTCTGGGCTCCAGTTTTAAAATATGAAAAATGAGATGGCAGTCTCAACTATGAGAGGGTTTAAAGTCTGTTCTTGGCACCCTCTGGAGTTGCTGGGTCCTGAGTTAAAATCCTCAAGCCATCATTTGCGAGTTCTTTGACTCTGGGGCGATTACTTGATCTCTCCAAGCCTTAGTTTCCTATGAAATGTTTAACAGTAGTAGACTTGTTGGGTTTTTTTTGTGGGTATCTAAAGAGACAAGCCATGTAAAATGCTTAGCACAATGCCTGGGACAGTAAGTGCTCAAACAAACATACAAAAACCCATTAACAGCAAAAGCAAAGCCCTATAAACATGATGACAATACAGGGAGTTGACGGAGACCATCCATCTCGAAAGCCTTTCTCGCCCAGCACCCTTTGTGTTTGGTGGGTTTTCTCCTCCCAGTCAGTGATATTTTTTGATCTGTGATCCTGTGGGCTCAGTAGACATTTATGGCCTAAATATTGACTAGGAAGAAGGATTCGTTTTCTGATTTCTGACATATATTACATAGTCATGAGAAAAAAAGTTCTAATGAAAAAAAACCAGCATAAAATGCAAATACATTGAAATAATGTCTCACCACACCATCCTCCTCCTTCCCCCCTGAGGCAGCAGAGGAACCCGTGTACACAGAACTGAAAGAGCATCTTCCAGTAGTGACCCATAATAAATTGTTTCCTAGATCCAGTGCCTGGGACTGCTGATTATTTGTTTCTCAGAATATTGCAGTAAAATGAGAACAAGTTACAGGCTTGGGGAAAATGTCAGGGCTGATTATTCCTCTCCCTTTTATCACACGTGGTCAGAGGGTCTCATTGCTTCCTTTATGAGAGTCACACTGTAGGCATTTTTTCATCTGTGTGATGTCTAGAAATGTGGATTTACAAGAAGTGGGTTATTAATATGGATCCCTGACTGAATTTAGGACCCAGCAAGGTGAAAAGATAAAGAGGTCTGCCTTAAAGCATGTGTCACAGGAAAAGTGAGAGATGAGAAGATCTCACCCTTGTTGTGACCATGATTGTTTTGCAGTGTGAAACCATTCTCATCTCCATGCAAAGGCAGTCTAATGAGCCCAAGTGGATTAAAGGCAGACCTGGGAATGGAATAAGGATTAGGTTTTACCTTCTAATCGCTTATTTTTTATTTGTGGAGAATCCTAGGGTTGCATTTCCTATGTACTATATGAGCTCCTCACCTCTGTATAAGTCTTCTATCCAACTCCTTACACTTTGCCCAGCTCACCTGCTTGTAATGCAATGTTATTGCTTCTCAACCACTGAAAATACTATAATTATTATGGAAATATATTTTGGAACACACATTTTCATACACTAGCATTAAGAAATTGTATGCATTATATTCTGATCATATATGGGATAAATTTAAAAACAGTTCATCAGAAATAATTTACTCTTTGTTCCACGTGTGTGTTTAGTTATGATTGTAGCTTGCATTTATTAAGCACTTTAAATAGCCGTTGCTTTTCCAAGTTCTTTATCACTTAATTCTTAATTAGGACCCCATCACTAGGTCTACAAGTACAGTAGAGGGACAGCAGTGTATTCCTGTGTTTTAGATGCAGGTATTCAATAAATATCATTAAAGGAGAAATATTGCATGAATGAGTGAATAATTAATCAGGTGATCCACCCATGGATTATGGGTTGTCTTAGATTATAAATATCTTGCAAAGCTTATTACACTTTGTTTTTCTGACCTATAACATAGAACCTGGTACCTGGTAGGTGTTCAATAGATATTTGTTGAATGAAATAAATGTATGCATAGATGAGGGTCTTGAATGAGTAGTGTGATTAGATAATTTATTGTCCAATTTGGGGCTCTTTGTGAAGGCAGGCACCATTAATAATTACAGCAGGAGAGCAGGCATAGACCAGAATTGCCCAGACACTGGGAAATTTTATCACCCTATGGATAAAGATTATACCAAACAAAGTAGATTTTTGACTGGGGGTGTGGAGAGCCAATATTGTAATGCAGTTCCCCTTAACATTTAAAGAAAATCTTGTCCCATGCCATACATTAATCCTAAATAATTAAGCCACACCTATTATTGACTGGAAGTCCCAAGATCCTTGTCTCCAAGAGGTCCTGAAGACTGGCAGGCAGTCTCAAAACATCCCAGAGATCTATTGGGTATTTGTATGGTGGCCTGAAGGGTAAATTGCTATAATGATTTATAATTTTGTTTCTTTGTCATAGGGAAAGGGAATAAACATCCCCCCGGGAATACTACCCTAATGCTCTCGCTTACTGCATGTTCTCGGCCTACTTTGATCTAGTGATTCTTCTTAGGGCTTCTTTGGGTCAGAGTGCAGCCTTCACTTCTATCCAGCACAGATTAGAGCCACTCACTTAGTCCAGACTAGAACTAGCCGGTCTCTAGAGCCACTGGTGGGGGGAGTGAACCAGGACTCCCACTGCCTTGTCTCCTTTTTGTGGATTACAAAATCCTTTGGTCAAGCTAACTTTCAGGCACAGTGGAAGAGTGGGTGTTAGAGTTAGAAGACAAGAGTCTGAAGTTATGCTCTGCCACTCAGATGGCTGTGTGAATCTGAGAAATTCATGTAACCTTTCTGAGCCATTTTACTCATCTGGAAAGAGGTACAATGCCTCACAACATGGATGTTGCAGAGATCACATGGAGATTCTCAATGTGATTGTGCTTTATAAACTGCACAGGACAATACAGAAACTGTAAAGACCTAAACACATAAACATGTCATAGCTGCTCTGGTCATCACTGATGATGGATGACATTAGGATGCTACCCGGTTGAAGCTAATGTTTGTCCTTCTCTTTAGAAAATGGTTAATAATAACTATAAATTCATTTTGTCTGTTTTGGAATTTGATATAAATGGAATTATATTGTACATATTCTTGGATTTTATTTCTTCTTAGTATAATGTTCCTGTAAATTTATTATGTCCCACATTGCTCTGTGTAGCCTCAGTTCACCCATATGCACAATGCAATTTAGTATTCCATTACTAATTTTTCTTTTTTTATTTTAAGCAACATTTCTATGAATATTCTTGAACAGTGTCCTTGTGAAAATGAGCAAGAGTTTAAGGGAAAACTTTCTGATTCACATCTTCAGTTTTACTAGATTATGTCAAATTATTTTCTTTAATTGGTAATATGAATTTATATACCCACTAGGAACATGTGAGTTTGCTGATTCCTATACATCCTAGCCAATCCTTGATATTGTTAAACTTTTTAATTTTGCCAGTCAGTCTGGTGGTTATAAAATGGTATTGCATTATGATTTAAATCTGTGTTTTCCTACAAAAGATGATAATAGTCATCAAATACACTTGTCTGCTATTTGGATTCCTGCTACTCTAAAATGACTCATAGTGATGTCTTTCACCTATTTTTCTATCTGATAATTATTTGTCTTTTTCTTATTAACTTATTTGTATTCTTTATAGTTTTTGGATACTAATGAACTGTTAGTTATATTTGTAGCAAATATCCTCTCCCAACTGACTATTTGAGTTTCCATGTTTTTTGTGTGTGTATTTCTGCTGAAACAAGTTTTTATCTTACTGTGGTCAAATTTAATGATTTCTTCTAATGCTTAACATTTTTTGTGTCTTATTTATGAAATAATTTACTACTCTGGGCTCATAAAATATCCTCCTATATTGTCTTCTGAAAGCTCTACAGTGTTGCCTTTTGCATTTAAGTCTTTAATCTACTTGGAATTAATTTTGTTGTATGATATGAGATGGGTCAAATTTATTTATTTTTCCTATGGATAGTCAGTTGTCCACTTTTTGGAAAGTTTTTGGAAAGATCACCCTTTCCTATTGATTTACAGTGCCAGCTCAGTCACACATCAGATTTTCATATATCAGTAGGTGTGTCTTTCCAAGCAGCATTTTACTGTATTTATTTATTTTTTATTAAGGTATCATTGATATACAATCTTATGAAGGTTTCACATGAGCAACATTGTGGTTATTACATTCACCTATATTATCAGGTTCCCCCCACCCCATTGCAGTCACTGTCCATCAGCATAGTAAGATGCTATAGAGTTACTACTTGTCTTCTCTGTGCTATACTGCCTTCCCCATAACCCCCCCAAACACCATGTGTGCCAATCATAATGCCCCTTAATCTACTTCTCCCTCCCCACCCCCTTCCCTTTGGTAACCGCTCGTCCCTTCTTGGAGTCTGTGAGTCTGCTGCTGTTTTGTTCCTTCAGTTTTGCTTTGCTGTTATACTCCACAAATAAGGGAAATAGTTTGGTATTTGTCTTTCTCTGCCTGGCTTATTTTACTGAGCATTAATACCCTCTAGCTCCATCCATGTTGTTGCAAATGGTAGGATTTGTTTTCTTCTTATGGCTGAATAATTCCATTTTGTTTATGTACCACATCTTCTTTTTCCATTCATCTACTGATGGACACTTAGGTTGCCAAGCAACATTTTAAAAAGAAACACCACCAACATCATTGCAGCTCTTATTTATTGGGAGCTTAGTTTGGGCTAGGAACTATGCTACAGATTTTTTATGCATTGTTTTTATTTAACTCTCAGATACTCCTGTGGAGATGGGTGGGTATCATTCATTTTATCCCCATTTTACCAATGAGTAAACTGAATTACATACATGAATTACATAAATTAAGTAATCAATCATTCCTAATAAGGGGTGGAGGCTGGCAATGAACTCTATATTAAAGATGTGTTTACTGTGCAAGGCATTACTTTGGCTTGAGAAACCAGAATGTATCCCTATAATCCTGAGCTTTTGAAATGCCTTTTTAAAGCTGTAGTTTATTTCAAATATACCATAGTGGGGAAAATGGATATAAATACACTTCCTGTCTGCCTTCTGCTCTTGCCATATTGTATATGAAAGCTTTTTATAGGATGTTTTTCCAGAATCTACTTCTTTAATAAGAATTAGTGATTTTGTCCAACTGTGTAAACAGAGACAGTTCTCTGATGTAAATTCATGAAAGAAATGAAGCAAAACTAATTATTGTTAATCACAGATACACTAAATTGAATGTGCTTCTTGACTGAAATTTGGGTTATCCAGTCAGCTTCACAGAGACTTCCTATTCTTTTTAACTTAGGCAAAGATTAAAAATGTATTTAAATGCATTAATTTCAACCAATGGCTAGTATATTAAATTTAACCTATGTATAAAAACCTCACTAGACACCAGAATTCCTTTATTATAGAAATTCCATCTGTAGAGAAAATGCCTAAACACTAGGATGATTTTCTAGTCAGAGATCTCACCTCTTTATGACGTGACTAAAGTGCACAGTATAAATAAAAATTGAATATTAATATACTTTTCTACATACCCATATACACATGTACACACACAATTCCTGCCTCAATTATTAGGACTAACTAAAATTTTCTTGTACCTTTCCCACACCCCACCCTTCCCATAAAAATGTAGAATAAAATAATAAAATAAAATCTTCATTGATCATTAAATTGGAGATTTGCAATATAAATATAAATAAAATAATATTTGTCTGATAAATTGAAAATGTCTCTGAGAAACATGAGTTCTTAGAATTCCCAAAGTGAAGTTTTCTATGCAGTCTAGTGATAGAGATTAATTTCTGCTTAGAAATTCTGTGAGATTTTAAATTTTTGATAGATTTTCTTTTCTTCTGGAAAGCCAACATGACTTTTGTAAGAGCAAATTTCCAGAAGAATTTTAGGAACACTGAAGAAAAATTTCCTGTCTTTGCTGTTTTCTCTGATAGACATTAATTTGGTATGTTCTTTCATATTTTTCATTCTGGCATTTTTTTAAATGGGGAGAATCATAGATTCATAACATGTCAGAAGCTGAATGAGACCTTAGAAATCACCTAGTTCCGAGATACTCAAAGTGTAGTTCATGGTTCTATAAGACCTTTGCAAGGGATGCATAAGGTCAAAATTATTTTCATAATAATACTACTGTGCTGCCTGCCTCTTCCTTTTTACTCACTCGCTACTGTTCAGTGGATTCCCAGAGGCTCCAAGGCATGTGTTACCACAACAGATTGAACACAGAAGTAGACAGAGAATCCAGCTGTCTTCTGTTTACTAGACATGAACAAACTTTGCAGAAATGGAAGAGTGCTACTTTTTTAATAATTGTTTTCTGTTTTGGAAGATATAGTTATTTTTCATAAAGTGTTCTTTATGTTAACACACAAAGGGTTTATGAATGTTATCCTTGGATTAACAAATATTTTTAAATTTCTCATCTATTTTAGTTTGACGCGATCATTTTGCAGTAAAGAAACTGAGATTTAGACTTCCCCATGTGCACAGTCGATGTATTGAAATCAGCATTTTCTTCTCTTCTCTCTTTTGGCAGTGCGAATCATTCCTTGGGCACATCTAATACTGTGGGATCTTAGAAAGCCAGAGCTATGCCGTAACTTGTGGCCTGAGCACCATCACAGCTACACAAATATGACTCAATGAGTGAATTATTATTATAATGAATTTTATAGATCCTTCTAGTATGTTCTTTAAGGGGTATAAAAAGTAGCAGGTTCCTGTACAAAGCACTTGGTGTTGAATTTTTAGAATTCCCACACAATGATCAAGAGTAGTAGTTTAGCAATCTGCAATCCTACTACCCAGGGATAATTGCTGTTCATGTTTTTGATTATATTAATAAAATTAAGGTTTAAATATTAGAGTACTAACCTATATTTTAATGAATTTTAATCATAATTAGCTAAGCATATATATTATCTGCCACTGAGTGGTTTATTCTTGACTCAGCACTTTCAAAGTCTCTTTGAATTCTTAGCAAATAGCCATGCTGTTATGTGGCTCTGGGTGACTGCTTTGGGCTGGGGAAGGTGGGAAGACGTTATGTGCAATAATTCTCCCAGCAAACTATCACAAACACTAAACAGTTGGTCATTATTCACAGTGCCCAAACAGCACAACTTTTGTTATTGTTTTAAATTATCATCTATAAAAGCAAGAGAATATGAATGTGAAGTAAAGGACATAAATCACAAAAAATTTTTTAGCCAATAAGTTAGCTGAAGGATAGCAAGGATGAGATTTTCCTATCTTCAGAATCCATTTGATAATTCACTTGGAGTTTTTTTAAAATTTATTTTGGTATCATTAATCTACAATTACATGTGCAATATTATGGTTATTGAACTACCCACTTCTTCAGGTCCCCCCCACCAACCCCATTACAGTCACTGTCCATCAGTGTAGTGAGATGCTATAGAATCACTACTTGGCTTCTCTGAGTTGTACAGCCCTCCCCACACCCCCTCAACATTACGTCTGCTAATCGTAATGCCCCTTTTTCCCCCTTGTCCCTCCCTTCCCACCCATCCTCCCCAGTCCCTTTCCCTTTGGGAACTATTAGTCCGTTCTTGGGTTCTGTGAGTCTGCTGCTGTTTCTTTCTTTCAGTTTTTTTCTTTGCTCTTATGCTCCTCATATGAGTGAAATCATTTGATACTTGTCTTTTTCGGCTTGACTTATTTCACTGAGCATAATACCCTCTAGCTCCATCCATGTTGTTGCAAATGGTAGGATTTGTTTTCTTCTTATGGCTGAATAATATTCCATTGTGTATATGTACCACCTCTTCCTTATCCATTCATCTACTGATGGACACTTAGGTTGCTTCCATTTCTTGGCTATTGTAAATACTGCTGTGATAAACATAGGGGTGCATCTGTCTTTTTCAAACTGGGCTGCTGCATTCTTAGGGTAAATTCCTAGGAGTGGAATTCCTGGTGAAATGGTATTTCTATTTTGAGTTTTTTGAGGAACCTCCATACTGCTTTCCACAATGGTTGAACTAATTTGCATTCCCACCAGCAGTGTAGGAGGGTTCCCTTTTCTCCACATCCTTGCCAACATTTGTTGTTGTTTGTGTTTTGAATGTTGGCCATCCTTACTGGTGTGAGGTGATATCTCATTGTGGTGTTAATTAGCTGTGGGTTTGTCATATATGGCCTTTATGATGTTGAGGTACTTGCCCTCTATACCCATTTTGTTGAGAGTTTTTATCATGAATGGATGTTGAATTTTGTCAAATGCTTTTTCAGCATCTATAGAGATGATCATGTGGTTTTTGTCTTCTTTTTGTTGATGTGGTGGATGATGTTGATGGATTTTCGAATGTTTTACCATCCTTGCATCCCTGGGATGAATCCCACTTGATCATGGTGTATGATCCTCTTGATGTATTTTTGAATTCGGTTTGCTAATATTTTGTTGAGTATTTTTGCATCACGTTCATCAGGGATATTGGTCTGTAATTTTCTTTTTTGGTGAGGTCTTTGCCCAGTTTTGGTATTAGAGTGATGCTGGCTTCATAGAATGAGTTTGGAAGTATTCCCTTCTCTTCTATTTTTTGGAAAACTTTAAGGAGAATGGGTGTTATTTCTTCTCTATATGTCTGGTAGAATTCAGAGGTGATTCCATCCTGGCCCGGGGGTTTTGTTCTTGGGTAGTTTTTTGATTACCGATTCAATTTTGTTGCTGGTGATTGGTCTGTTTAGTTTTTCTGTTTCTTGCTTGGTCAGTCTTGGAAGGTTGTATTTTTCTAAGAAGTTGTCCATTTCTTCTATGTTTTCCAGCTTGTTAGCATATAGATTCTCATAATATTCTCTTATGATTCTTTGTATTTCTGTGGGGTCCGTTGTGATTTTTCCTTTCTCATTTCTGATTCTGTTTATGTGTGTAGATTCTCTTTTTCTCTTAATAAGTCTGGCTAGAGGTTTATCAATTTTGTTTATTTTTTCAAAGAACCAGCTCTTGGTTTCATTGATTTTTTCTATTGTTTTATTCTTCTCAATTTTATTTATTTCTTCTCTAATCTTGATTATGTCCCTCCTTCTGGTGACTTTGGGTCTCATTTGTTCTTCTTTTTCCAATTTCAGTAATTGTGTGTTTAGACTATTCATTTGGGATTGTTCTTCCTTCTTTAAATAGGTCTGGATTGCAATATACTTTCCTCTTAGAACTGCCTTTGCTGCGTCCCACAGAAGTTGCGACTTTGTGTTATTGTTGTCACTAGTCTCCATATATTGTTTGATCTCTGTTTTTATTTGGTTATTTAGGAGCATGTTATTAAGCCTCCATGTATTTGTGAGCCTTTTCATTTTCTTTGTACAATATATTTCTAGTTTTACACCTTTGGGATCTGAGAAGTTGGTTGGTAGAATTTCAACATTTTTGAATTTACTGAGGTTCTTTTGGTGGCCTAGTATGTGGTCTATTCTGGAAAATGTTCCATGTGCACTTGAGAAGAATGTGTATCCTGCTGCTTTTGGGCGTAGAGTTCTGTAGATGTCTGTTAGGTCCATCTGCTCTAGTGTGTTGTTCAGTGCCTCTGTGTCTTTACTTATTTTCTGTCTGGTTGATATGTCCTTTGGAGTGAGTGGTGTGTTGAAGTCTCCTAACATGAATGCATTGCTTTCTATTTCCTCCTTTAATTCTGTTAGTATTTGTTTCACATATGTTGGCACTTCTGTGTTGGGTGCATATATATTTATAAAGGTTATATCCTCTTGTTGGACTGCCCCCTTTATCATTATGTAATGTCCTTCTTTATCTCTTGCTACTTTCTTCGTTTTGAAGTCTATTTTGTCTGATACAAGTACTGCAACACCTGCTTTTTTTCTCCCTGTTATTTTCATGAAATGTCTTTTTCCCTTCCTTCACCTTTAGTCTGTGTATATCTTTGGGTTTGAGGTGAGTCTCTTGTAAGCAGCATATAGATGGGTCTTGCTATTTTATCCATTCTATTACTCTGTGTCTTTTGATTGGTGCATTCAGTCCATTTACATTTAGGGTGATTATCAATAGATATGTACTTATTGCCATTGCTGGCTTTAGATTGGTGGTTACCAAAGTTTCAAGGGTATCTTCTTTACTGTCTAGCAGTCTAACTTAACTTTCTTGTTAAGTTATTGTAAACACAGTCTGATGATTCTTTATTTCTCTCCCTCTCATTCTTCCTCCTCCATTCTTTATATACTAGGTGTTTTATTCTTTGCCTTTAGTTAGTATTTGGAGGGTCTGCTTTCTTTGCTATGATTTTGTTTTCTCTGGTGACATCTTTTTAACCTTAGGAGTGCTTCCATCTATAGCAGTCCCTTTAAGATATCCTGTAGAGGTGGTTTATTGGAGGCAAACTCCCTCAGCTTTCACTTGTCTGGGAATTGTTTAATCCCTCCCTCAAATTTAAATGATAATCATGCTGGATACAATATTCTTGGCTTGAGGCCCTTCTGTTTCATTATGTTAAATATATCATGCCATTCTCTTCTGGCCTGTAAGGTTTCTGTTGAGAAGTCTGATGATAGTCTTATGGGTTTTCCTTTGTAGGTGATCTTTTTTCTCTCTCTAGGTGCGTTTAATACTCTGTCCTATCTTTGATCTTTGCCATTTTAATTATTATGTGTCTTGGTGTTGTCTTCCTTGGGTCCCTTGTGTTGGGAGATCTGTGGGCTTCCGTGGTCTGAGAGACTATTTCCTTCCCCAGCTTGGGGAAGTTTTCAGCAATTATTTCTTCAAAGACACTTTCTATCCCTTTTTCTCTCTTCTTCTTCTTCTGGTACTCCTATAATGCGAATATTGTTCCGTTTGGATTGGTCACACGGTTCTCTTAATATTCTTTCATTCCTAGAGATCCTTTTATCTCTCTCTGCCTTAGCTTCTCTGTATTCCTGTTCTCTGATTTCTATTCCATTAACAGTCTCTTGCATCTCGTCCAGTCTGCTGCCAAGCCTGTCGATCGCTTGTCTCATTTCTACATTGTCTTTCCTGACTTCCCTCACTTCCTCCCTCAGCTCTTGCATATTTCTCTGTAGATCCATCAGCATGGTTATGACTTTTATTCTGAATTCTTTTTCAGGAAGATTGTGTGTGTCCATCCCATCAGGCCCCCTCTCAGGGGTTGTCTGGCTGATCTTAGTCTGGACCATATTCCTCTGTCTTTTCATGGCGATAGGCATGGTCGCTGGTAGGCACCATGTGTGTCAGCCGCTTTGTGAGGCGCTGAGTTCTCGCAGGTGTAGCTGTAGCCTGGCTGTTGTCCTGTATCTTCTGGTCTCTCTTTTAGGAATAGTTTTATTTGTTGTATTTTCTTGAGTATATATGGTTTTGGGAGGATATTTCTGGCGCCCTGCTCACGCCGCCATCTTCCCAGAAGTCCCTCACTTGGAGTTTTTAAATTGATGTCCAAATTGAGTAAGTGATCAATCTCCTTATAAGTAAAGAAATACAAATGCATATAACAGAAATAATACAATCTCTTAACTTTCAGAATGGGAAGGATTAAAAAGTTGTATAATACCCTATGTTGTTAAGAAATGTAAATAAATATAACCATTTAGAAGTAATGTGTGGCAAAATTGAAAGGCACATGTCCATTTATTTAGAAAATTCCCTTCAGGCTGATACATTTATGCAAATTTGCAAAATATATGTACAAAATCTTATTGTTTGCAATACTAAAAATTAGGTGAAACCTACTATCTCTCAGTAGTGGACTATAAACTCTGCTACATCCAGACAACTAAATCTAATGAAATCATTGAAAGGATGAGGTAGAGATAAATGCACTGATACTGAATAGTCCCTAAGATATATTGCTAAGATATAGAATGCTACCGTTTGTGTAAATGTGCAGAATATATGTATACATTGCATATATGCCTGTGTACAAATAGAATATTTCTGAAAGAATAAATAAGATGTAGCCAATGTTAATTTAAGAGTGGACTGTAAGTTGGGATAGGTGAAGGGAAAAGAGACTTGCTTTTTGAAAAAAATATGTTCATGTGATTCTTCTATGACTAAAAGATGTCCAAAAAAAGCCTTAAAATTTGTATGCTTTTTGATCCATCAATAAAGCTTTAAGGAATTAGATTTATGGAAATAATTATGTATGGCTGCAAAGCCTTAGAAGATGTTCTTTTGGCATTGTTAATAATTATGAAGATTTAGAAGTAATATAAGTGATCAACCACAGAAGATGGGTTAAATGAATTATAGTGTGTTATTAAAATTAATGTGAGAGCCATATCATTAGATGATGCTCTTCGAAAAAGCATGTGTGGTCTGACTCAAATATTTTGAATGAGATATACCAAAACATGACGAGTGTTGGGAGAGGGGTTAATTTTTTACTTTCTCCTTTTAAAATCTGTATTTCCTAAGTGTTCTACAAAGAAGGTATTGCTTTTTTTTTTTTTAAAGCAACCCAAGTCATCTTAAGAAAAAAACAACCTAAGTCATTTAAATTACCAAGGGTAAATTATTCTCCTCTGAACATTATTAGAACATCTGAATGCATATTCTTAAAACCACTTCTATTTTCTTGTTTCAGTAATGCCATTATTTCTTGGCTTATGTACAATAGAATTCTTGTAGAACTGATGATTTATGAAGCCCTGTATATTTAGCAATTAATTCCTTTAATAAAGATATTTTGGAGTTTGTGTGGTGAAATATTTTGAGGACAGTATTTTTTTCTGTAGTACCTGTATTTGTACCTAAACAATGTTAAGTGATTGGTGTAATTTGATATGATTTGTCCATATTCTGTTGGTGCTAGTCTGGCATTTTATAAATCGATTTTATTTATTATGGTAAAACAGAAAAACTACAAAGTACTGTCAGTGACTTTGTGAAGATTTCAGATATCAGGTGCTAAGACCTTAATCACTAAACTATATATCTATAGTTATAGATACTATAAACTTTGATTTTCTGAGTTTCATCACAGAGCAGCTTCTCTCTGCTTGACCTGGGAGAACAGTGGCATTTTAAAGCGCCCCCAACCCGACCTACCACTGACGCAAATATTAGACAGCCTTTGTAGTAGAAGAATGGAATAGAATTTATTCTCTCAAATCCAATGCTTTAAAATAAATTCAACTTTGCTTCAATCTTAGCTCCACCCTCCCCAACTCCATAGGATGCTTTATTTAAACAAATTTAAGCTCAGAGGATCATTTGGCATTTCCCTGCCCACATATATACACTCTTATCAGCAGGCATACATGTCAATTGATAATCATACTTAAAGACAATGTAGTTTTAAAATCCTATTTAAACACCCTATCTCTGTGTTAGCTTAACTCTTAGTTTCTATCATTCATACCACAAAAGCATTCAGAATGGTAAAGATATTTCAGATTCTGCCATTTATAATGTATAATGAAGCACATGTCTTTATTTATATTAACACATACAGGCAACAGGTACTCCACACATTGAATTCAAAAGTGAGTACAGACAGATATAAAAGCCTACCTTCATAAATAACATTTAGTTGAGATTGCCCATTTATGCAGTCCATATCCACTGAGTACTGGGTCCATATTCCCATAGGATGCAATTCTGGATTATAGGAGTTTGGCTACTGTTCCCATCTAAAAATATCCCAGATTAACAGCTTCAAATGCAAACAGTGTTTTTAGCGGTAATTTGACTGCTTCAGTACACTGTACTCTCTCTTGCTGCATTTAATCATTGTCTTCCCACAGCATACAGAACCCACGCATCGCTACTTGGTTACCCCAAGCAGTGCAGAGCTGAGCTTGACAGTTTCCGTATGGTGCTTCACACTTTGGGGCAAATGTGGGAATGAGGAATGCTGAGAGAGCACTTCTCTTCCTCCAAATTGAGGTAGGAAGTGGCGCTGGCAGCTGTCTAAGTGCAGAACATCTGAGCAGGTGTGCTACAACTTCCTCCTCACGCTGTCAGATGCCAGGTGGTTGAGCTTGCTGGCTGTGGTTTATCATTTATGTTGGAATAAACGCAGCAGTGAAGTCTGTGTCATTTCACTTGGAATGAAGTAAATGGAACTCACCATTCAGAGGCATGACTCACATTTTTTAATATTTACACTGAACATGGTTTGGGGCTTGAAAGATGGATCTTTTCCTCCAGTATTTTACTTCTTTTGGGAGCTGGCAAATCCTGAGTGATATACCTAAAACTTGGTTGGGACAATTGTCTATATGGCTAGGAACTTCAACCTTGACTGTTCTTTTAGATATAGAACATTCAGGTTTAGGAGGTGCTAGAAAGATAACCAGAAATGGGAGAGGACATGACAGGAAGAATTTTATTCTTGTGCAAATTCTTAAGCATTTTAATGCTTCTTACTCTGGACGGTGTTTTAATAGCCTCCAGTGAGAACCGTAAGTATTGGCTCTGATTTACTCAAATCAAAAATATACTAAAACCAAACCCAAACAAGACATGAAGAAACTGGGTCAGTGTTTTTGTACATTTTTGCCTTCAGACTCTGTAAGTGATGTTCGCTCTTTAGAAACAACAAGAAAGTAATATGAGTAAGAGATATATGACTATTATTTATCTTTTTAACTCCAGGAAATGTGCCACTCACTTTCCTATAACAACTAGAAAATGTATCATCCCAAGATCTTTAAAAATCAGAATTCAGATGTACCCATGGAACCCCAATTTGCATTCCTAATGGGAATTTTTTACAACTTCTTAAATGCCAGTATTCAGTATGCTGTGGGGGAAATGTGGTGGTGTGAAGAAAGAAGAACAAAAAATCAGATTCTATTTTATGCTGACACTGAAGCTTTTTCACGTGCAAAAAAAAAACCCCATCAAGGTCCTGCACTGTTGAGAGACAAGTGCAATTTTTTTCACAAGAAACTTGAAAAAAATAATTTGTACATTTCTGCAGAAACTTGAGCCTCTGTGGCAGAACTGTGAGGAGGTCTCTGCCCAGCAGTAAGTGGAGGCAGGCATGGGGTGGCTGCAGAGGCCGGCCGAGAGGAAGGCCGGGAACCTGGGAGTTCCAGAAGATGGGAGGCGAGGAGAAGGGGCAGCACTGGGGGGGGGGGAAGGCTGCAAAAGGACAGCCAGTGGGGGAGGTTTGGGTGGCCCCACAGACCAGGTAAGGAGCAACGGAGGTATCCTGAAGAGTGGACAGGAGCATCAGAACCCAGGGCTCAGCATCTAGCAGTGGCTTCCCAAGGCACATGGGTAAAATCCCAAGTCCTTGCCAAGGCCTGCAAGGTCCTACACAATCTGACTCTAGCTTTCCCCTGCAGCCACATCTCTCTCGATATTCCCCACTACTTGCTATGTTCCAGCAAATTCACCTACCTATGGTTCTTCTGACATTTCAAGCTTTTTCCTGACTCCAGGCCTCTCACATGCTATTTCCTCTTTCAGGAATCCAACCCCTCATCGCCACTTCCCATCCATAGTCCCCAAACTGGCTCACTCCTACTTCTCCTTCATGCCTTAGCTCCAGTGTAACCCACTGCAGAGAGGCCTTTCCTGACCTTTTCGTGTATGAATATAACCCCTGCCCAGCTACGCTCTGTCACAGTCTTCTTGAACCCTCTGTCTGTCAGCCATGTGACCTAGGTCCTACCATCGTCCCCAACATAAACGGCAGCCCGAGACCCAGAGAAGTTGAATAACTTGCCAAAATCACATGCTAGGAAAGAGTGTATCAGCCAGGATCCCAGAGGGGACATTGGTCCCCGGTATACTGGATTTGCCTGATTTAAGGAGACCTTAGCCTGAAGATCCAGGAAGCAGACAGGGCTGTGCGGTGAAGGTTCCCTGCAAAGACTGAGGCCTTGGGTAAGGAATTTAGCTAGCCCAAGGTGACCCTGCAGAGAAGGAGCAGGTGAGAGGGATACCAGACCGCACTCTGCTTTTTCCCTCAGCCCCAGACCAGGGCTCCCCACTGGGAAGCAGGACTAAGGGAACCAGCTGATGTGATCCACCAGGTCAGCCCTTGAAGACAGAAATAAAGTAAGAAAGGTTGACCTGGAGACAAGCAGCAGTAAAACAGGGATTTGAATTTATCTGGTTCCAAAATAGATGATCTTAACATTGACTCATGTCTGCTTCCCTGGTGCAAAGTGCTTCACTAGGGCTGGTCCTGATTCAGTGAACACCTGAATGGTCTGCCAGGAGTTTGAGTTCCTCCTGTACTCACAGAAAATAGTAAGTGGATGAAGCTAAATACGATTCTCTTTAGGGGAAAGCTAAGGACCATTTGTTAATTAGCACTTTTAAGAGATGGAGGAAAGGTCACCTGTTTATTTTACTACCTCTTGTATCTAATTATGGTTTTCAGCATAGTGTGAGGCTGGCAGCTGCTGGAGAGGACTCTGCAGGTAACATAAGCATCACACTGCCAGGCCAGGCTGTGTTTGACTCTGCTGCTGTATCTTGCGCTGTCCGATCTCTGCAGCAAGGAAGGATGTTCATGTAACGAACTTCATTCCATTCCCACAGTCAAGTGAATGGAGTGCCCTGCTCACTCCTAGAAGGTTGCTTTCTTCTTCCCAGATGGAGCTTCAGGAATAGAGGCAGCCTAAACATTTCCATATAGCTGTGCTCCAAGGCTGATTCACACATAGGATCAGCAACCTGCATAAACTTAGCCTAAGAGGGTGGTTGTGCTGGTCGTGTGCATAGTGACTGATTCCAGGTATACAGTTATTTACTGAGTGCTGACTGAGGGCCAAGCCCCTTGGGCTACAGCAATGAGCAGAACAGACATGGTCTCATCATACTTTCAGATTTTACTTTTGGAAATACAAATTGCCAGTTGAAATTGAAGGATGTGTCTTTTCCTCCCTTACAGAATACAAGGGAGGGTAGGGAATCAAGCTTTAAAAAATTATAATGTGAGACACATAAAAAACCGTATTGCATATAGCCTTTTTAACAACTACTACTTAAGACCTGATGGGGAAATATGTATATATGCCATATGGCATGTGCACATATGCTTTTGATCAAATAACTTGAATGTACACTTTACTGCATCCCATCTTAATGAGAGGAATTTCTTGCTTTCTTTACACCTGTAGAATTCCCTCCGATTTTGCTAAGAAAGACAGTATTAGCAATATTAGTAAGTCACTCCATTAAGGACAATCACTTTGTGCTGAGTTCCTGATCTCTTTTCCCTACTTAACAGTGGCTCTTGCATTTTATTCGAGTCCTTCCAGTTTTCCAGAAAATGAAAAGAAACTTCTGTAGAAGCCCCAAACTTTGAAAATTCTCTAGGAATTACCACAAATCCCAAAGTGACTTTACGATCAAATGTCAATATCATCTAGATAATTTAATAAATAACTACATGAGGGGGGGGGCATTTAACTCTCTGTAAGGCAGGCAATCAGAAAAAAACGTGGTTGTGTGCAGGCTCTGAAATCAGATGTGTGAAAACCTTAGGCAGGTTATTTGGTCTCTAAAGTCTCAGTTTCCTTCTTTTTAAATGGAGATAATAAGAACACCTTCAAAAGTCAGTTGTAGGGATCAAATGCCATAATGTACCTAGCATGGTGCCTGGCACATTGTGAGCACTCAATAAATGCTACTTAATCCTCATCACCACTCTGGTTATGTCTGAGTTCCTATTCTTAAACAGGTGAGGCCCTAGGATATTGCGGTTTTCCCCACCAAGAGCTGCTTCGTCAGGTTCTGTCATACAGAGACGAATTCTTTGTCGACAATAGTTTCAAGGGGAAAGTTTAAAGGAATGAGCTGCATGGCAGCCACTGGGGGAAAAAAGATAAGACCAAATGTTCAGAGTAGAAGCTGGAGGCTTGGTGCAGAGAAAATTACCCAGGTAAAACTAGCAGTTTTTATTTCTTAGCAACAATGTAGGATATAGATGAGCAAGAGACTGCCGAAGGCACTCATGACCCGTCCTGGGCAATAATGTGCATGAACCTTAAGTGCCATGTCACAGATGGGATACAGATGCTGCTGGCTGGGTTAAGGGAACCTGGGTTTGGTGGGGCTCATAGGAGGGAAGGGAAAGAGCAGAACTGTTCAAGAGAGAATGCATCTGGAGTCACACCTCAGAGACCAAATTGGCTTTCCTGGGAACACGGTCTAACAGACAGAGCTGAAAAATGGCACCAGAGATGGAGAGACGTGAGGGAGGAAGCCCAGGAGATCTGGGACTCACAAGAGCTGAGCCGGGATGGCTGGACCTCTCCCTCTGGGTTCTGGCTGTCAGTTCTGGGAGATACCGTTGTGCCCTCAGCTGGACTAGCAGATGACAGAGCGTGCCGAGCAGGCTGTAAGGAAGGTGGGGGAAGATTATGGAGTCTAGTCCAGATCTCACTAAAAGCTTTCTATTTCAGCCTACAGACAATGGAGAGGCATACAATTCTTTTCTTATTTCCTTTTTCTTTTCAAATAAGCAAGTGGCATGATAAGACCTCTGTTTTAGGAAGACTGCCTTTAAATGCTGCTTCTTATCCCCATAGCCTTAATTTAAATTGTGTCTTCCCCTCATCCCCATATGGCTTGGCTCTGGCCATGTCATGATCTATGTTATAGTTATGTTTTTCCATGACTGTCTTTCCCTTACAATTGTGAAATTCCTTGAATTTAGACCCTGTGTCTTAGATTCTGATGCCTTTAAAAAAAAAAAAGCAGGGGGGACAAAGACATGAAGGTAAAGTGCAGAATTGGATGACATCCCATGAGAGGTTTGTTTCCAGAAACTCCTCAAGCATGTGGGCTTTAGGGGCTCAGATAGACTTACCTCTTTCCTTCACTAGAATTGGGCCCATGGGAATGTGTCAGTTATAATTGCGTATGCAGAACTGGAAGCTTCCTGAGAGTCCTTTTTCTCTGTCCTTCTCATCTGTTTCTCCAACCTTACCATGTGCTTGGCACGTGGCACTCAACATGTTTAGTAAATGAAAGGCTGGTTCCTCTTCTTTGAAGATGACTTTGGATGGAGCCTTTGGAGTGGTGCTTTCCCCTATGTGATGGTGTCCGTAGTGGTATGCTGCTTTGGCAATGTGGAAGCCCATCTGGTCTCCTGGGAGATGCTTGGAGTAAAACCATACACACTGCACTGCCCAGAGCTGAAGAGCAAACCTTGGTCATCAGATGTGGCCAGCAGAGGGCAGCAGAGGGCTGCCCAGCAAGGTCCAGCCTCTCTAAGGTGCTTCCCTCTGGAGGCTATTGAACTACCAGGAGATGTCCCTGGAAGGAGGAACTGAGCTTGCAGAGTTGACAGGCAAATGCTCATAGGTAACCAAGAAGAAGAGTCAATAGCTCCTTGGGATAAAGTTTGGGCTTGCAGAGAAATCGAGGAGCTGGCCCCTTGACAACCCTGAAGTAGGTTGGGTCTACCAGTGGGAAACTAGAAACTTGGGCTGAGCATGTGGAGAAGGGACCAGCCCAGCACCTTACATGACACCTTTGCCTTATGCAGATCACCAGAGTCCTTGGTGGGCTGGATGAGACAGTTTCCAGAGGACCTCAAAGAGAACCTCATCTGGTCTTTAGGCCTTTACCTTTTTTAGAGAATGCAGTGGCTCTGGGCTCTGGAAAAATCCCCTCCCCATCCTGTTTCCTCCATCCCTCCCCAGCTGAACCATACATTTCTGTCTCATCTATTTGTTCCCTAGACAGCTGTAGAGGCCAGTCCTCCTCTGTTAAACTCAGGTTTTGTTAGCAACTCAACAGCCTCACTACAGACTCATCTGCCTTCAGATTTACTGCCATGACTAGAATTTAGGAGATGTGCCTCCCTACTTTTAGCCTGTGCTCTATTGAGTTTTTGCTTACTGGCTAAGAGAAACCTCTGAGTTATTTCTGGTGGCAACTTTAAGCCCCACATCTTCACACCTGAAGTAGTGTTCCAGCCTCCTCTTACTATGGCTGTCCAGGAGGAAAAACATCCTTACATGTACAATAGTAAAGATAATGATATGCAAAGTGTGAGAAAGAGATATGGAATGAGATGGACTCACTCTCCCACGATTTCATCTTCTCTTTTTTCCCCTTACCTGCAACAGCCAATGGAATCAATTGTTGTGAACCCCTATTGCTGGCCTTGCTGGTTAGGATTGTAACTTCTGGATTTATAATTTGTGTAAAAGAGGTACAGTGTTTGAATGTTCTATTTATTTTTTCCAAGTTCATTGCCCAATGTATCTTACCAATGTCTTTGTGTTTTTATTCTAAGTTAATATGCCTCAAAAAAGCATCATGAATATCCTTGCTGCCTAGAGTCTCACTGCCTGCTAAGTTATCTTTCTAAATGGCTTACCCTGGCCCTTCTTTCCATAGTTGTTAGTAACAGCTGCTATTGATTGAATGGCTGGGTGAGTGTCTGTTATATAGTAAGTACCATCCCCTTCTGATATCCTGTGACCACTCCATTTCTTCAGCTGAACAAAGGAAATGGTTAGCATCATATTCTTCCCTCTTTAAGAGATGTAAGTATGGGCTCATCATCAAAGGAAGGGTTTGAATATCAGCCCAGCCACCATCCACTTGGCTTCAGAATGAGACCTCTGTACCCTGGAGGGAATATGACCCCATGAAAGCCTTGGGCTGAGCATGTGGAGAAAGGACCTATTGAATTTTTACTTACTGGCTGAGAGAAACCTCTGAGTTCTTTCTGTTACATCCAGGATTTGGCAGCTCTTTGATCTCATAACCGCAATCACATCCCTTGCATAGGACATACTGGGATTATTCTTGGTGCTCAAAGAACAGAATCAGAATCCGTCAGTGGCTGATTACTACAGGGAGTTGATTAGGTCTCAACTTAAAGAGGCATTTTCTAGGAGTTGAACCTGCCCAAGACAGATGAGGCTAATTCACAAGGGAGTGAACTCTGATCACTGGGTTTAGGCAGAGGTTGGAAAACCACTTATCAAAACTGGTTCTCTCTGATACTCTGTTTCTAAAGTTTTTTATAGCATTTAGGACACATAATGGTTATGGCCTTCTTGAAAGGGTTTCTTACAAATTCCAGCAGAATAGTGCAATGCATCTTAGAAAAAGTCTCTAGCTTCTTTTTATCTGATGAAGAATGAATTTACATTCATTGAACTCTTATATACCAGGTACTGTGCCAACCCTTTTATATCTTTTAATCCTCACAACAACCTGGCTAGGTAAGGTTTACTCTTTTCCTTCCACAGGTAAGGAAACTGAGACTCAGAGAATTTGAGTCACTTATCTAAGTTCACATCCTGGTGGAGCCCAGATTTAGAGCCAGATCTCTCTGAAGATCTGTCTTTTCAACACATCAGGCTACCTTTAATAAAGAAAGCTAGGCTTGCCAGAGCTCTGTCCTGAGTAGATCATGCCTGTCAGTCACAAGCAACATCATTTACAATAGTTAATTCATTACCAAGGAGCAGTTTGTAATTGCTCATAAATGACTGAGGGCAAACCTAGTTCAGCGTTGTTCTACATTCACCTCAGAGCAGGTGTACAGTGAGTCAGTCCTTACACTCCATGTTGGCAAGTGGAGAGGACGCGGTGCTCAGGAAAGGGGAAAGATAACTAACTGGCTTCCTTAGATTTATAGGAGTTGCATGTTTTTTATAACTGGTGATGCTGTGAGAATTGTGAGTGTGGGCAAGTGAGACCAATGAATCCTTCCAGAAAGTAGCACCTTTTACCCTTGTGGATGCTGGCTGAGTCTCTCTCCTCTCTTTTATATATAGGATATGCACTAGGCAAGCTATTTGAGGACTGATCACAAGTGGAGCCAGATAGTGTAGTTAAGTAATTCCACAAATTTGTCATTTGAAGAATGAAGAGGTCAGAGTCATCCCCAGGAATGTGGAAGGAGCATTTCCCAGTGCTATTTGGAAAGCTGGAGTACATTCAGACAGTCAGCCTTTTGGTATTTATTTCCTTTATATAAAAACAGACATTGAAACTTGTTTGGTATTCATTTGTTTTACAGGTTAGCCCTTGTAATCTGCTTCAAATGTGCAGAGAGGGATTTTTCAGAAGTAGTGTCTGAGCCCTAGCAAGGCATCTTATCTGGCAGTCTTCCCTGAAGATCTGTCACTGAAGGCTAATCTCACCACAGGAACACTGTCGTACATCATAAAGATATATACCCTTTCCAGGCATTCTAAAACCTGCTCATCTTCCCTTTGTTGTACAAATACTGGCATTGTCTACCACTGTTGTTTTTCATAATATCACAAGCAATCAGCTAATTGCGCTTGCTACATACCCGGCACTGTTCTAAGAGCTTTTTACCTCAAAATAACTTTGTGATGATTTTTATTTTATGGAGGTAAAAACTACATCAAGCTTAAAATTTTTTCCTTAATAGACTAGGGGGAAAAAAACAGAAATAAAAATGCCGGCAAGATTTAGAGTGGCTATTTAATTTGTTTAAAAAAACAGTTTCAAAGAAGTATATTGTACAACTTACTTGTAGGGCTGCCTGGTGCTCTGCTCGCCTTAGTTTCGGTCTTGTTCAATGATTCGGTAGCTGATCGGAATTAACAGTAAGTATGAGACAGTTGGTATCGCTGTGAAAAGAATTTGTTAGAGAACTGACCCAGAGTGAACTGAATGGGAGTTGGTGCCTTTTGTCTATTACTTTCGTCTCCATCAACACCTAACCTGTCTTCCTTCTAGTACCTAGTTAGTGCCTGGTTACTCTCAAAGACTGCTGGCTTACAGGTCTGTCCATAGATGCCAGATCAGTATTCTTCTATATCTGTTTCCAGAACTGCAAATAGTGGCATTTAATGTAAATGGCTTCATCATAAGTGCAATGTTTTAGGACCTCATAAGAGCATTCTTTTCCTTAGATCTGAATTTACTTTCCATACAGTACGTTCACCTGGGCTTATGCCAAGGAATTGGTGTTCCTAAAGCCCTTCAAAGACTTTGTTATGGCTGGCCCCACATACACCCAGTAACTGCATCTGTATATTTCCAAAACCCTAAATAGGGTTTCATGCTCTTAAAATTGAGACCAAATATTATAAATCTAAAAGTCCTCCAAATTAGAAATCTTGAAGAGTTCTACCTGTAAGTCTGTTCTAAGGCTTTTAAGACACTAAGAAGTAGTGTCTTACATCTTCACAATAAGGCCTCCAAGCTTTGAGGTCAGACAGCCTGAGTCTGGGGCTGCTAGTGAGGGCAACAGTGAGTCACCGAAGGGTAACTGGTGCTGTGCCTGGTGCTGTGTGCGCTCACGGGCTGGGAGGGAGTCTGCAGGGAAGGCAGGGTGAGTGGAGCGAGAGCAAGCAGTTAGATGGAGGATCATTTCAAGAGGGTCAGTGAAAAGTAGGGAGGGAGAAGAGGAAGAAAGAAACCCCATCAGATGTGGTGAAGGGGATGTTGAGCTGCTGTGTGGGTGGGGATTAAGGTTGAGAGAATATCTAGAAAGAGGAGTTCAGGGATTTTGTGGGGATCTGGGAAAGAATAAGTCCTCTGGGATAGTGGGAAGTTTCTTTGAGAACCTGGGTAGTGTGTCTGGAGATACATGTAAAGAATAACTCTGGGGCCTCTAGTACTGAAGAACTGAGAGGGCTGTGGCTTACCTGGAACTACAATCAGAACATCCAGTGGTAAAGAAATTTTAAGGAAGAAAACCTCCCTGGAATCATGACTCTTCCCAATCTATCCTTATAGCATTTTGTTAAAAAATTCAAAGAAGTTCTTTTTTTTTTACGATGAATGCTTTTTTTAAACAGGTGAATAGAAATCGTTTTCCTTTGAGATGTAATGATGATCTTACCTACTCTAGTCATATCTTTTTATCATTTGAGTCAATCTATGGGAGACAGTTTACTGGGTGCAGAGCTTAATTTCCAATTGCTGCTTTGAAGGCATGGTAAACCTACCTGCACTCCCTTAAAAGCAGCGATTGGATTTTGTGTTTGGCGCTCAACAGCGTGCAAGTTAAACATCACAGGGGGTTGATTTTCATTCTGTGATGTACCCAAGTTTATCAGTGCAATCTCTCAAAATATGTAAGTAATTACTCATTTCTTTGACTAAGTCCTTATAACCTGCTGGGTTGACACACTTCTCTGAGAACTTTGGTAAATACTTTCATAGTATGTTGTCTTATGGTTTGATGTGGTCCATTCACATTCATGTCACTGTTATGAAGAACAGAGTGGTTAAATAACTGACCTAAATCAATCCAGTCAATAGAGAATTATGAAACACCATCTTTTTCTTCTGGCAATACAAATCCTGTTGTTCTTGCAAGGTTGGTACAAAACTTATCTGTTCCCAGAAGTTAGGCCTGATGAACTATACTTAATAATGCTATGCCCTTATTTTATATACCTCCTTTAAATCATTTTTATCATGTCTAGCTATCTTATCCTACCATGTCATATTACTCCTTACTGTATTTACCATGTTTCACAGATACAGGTGTACATCTGAACTAAAGGTGCTCTGACTACTCAGTTGTTTCCCCAGGTAGAGTTTGAGCTCCATGGGATAGAGTCCTTTGTCCTCTAATTCTTTAATGCCCCTGTGCTCCCTTGCACAGGACAGAACACTCAGTAGGGTGTCTAAGAAATACTGTTGAAAATTAAAAGACCAACTGTATCTAGTATTGCCAGAGATATGGAGCAACTGGAACTCTGGTGAGAAGGTAAAGTGGTACATCCATTTTAGAAAACAGTTTGGAATTTGGTTTGTTTTAAAGTTAAACATACATCTATCATGACCCAACTGTTCCATTCCTATTTACCCAAGAAAATGAAAGCACACAGCCACACGAAGGCTCTTACACAAATATTCATAGCAGCTTTATTTTTAATAGCCCTAAACTTGAAACAACCAGAATACCTACAAGTGAATCAATAAGCAAATTGTGGTATACCCATATGACAGAGTATTATTTACCAATAAAAAGGAACAAACTATTGATACAAACAACATGGGTAAATCTCAAGTAATTATACTGAATGCAGAAAGTCAGACAAAAGAGCACATACTGAATGATTCCACTTATATAAAATTCTAGGAAATGCAAACTAATATATAGTGGCAAGAACTCACGTGGTTGCCTGGGAATAGCAAGGCAGGAGGGGTAGATTCTAAGGCAATGAGGAAACTTGTTGGGGTGATGGGTCTGCCCATTTTCTTGATTATGATGACAGCTTACAGATACATACATATATCAGAGGTCATTAACTTCATATTTTAAATATGTACAGTTTGTTGTTAATTATACCTTATAAAGCTGAACAAAAAAGCAAAACAGTGTACTGAAACTATCCTGCCAGCCTTCTTATTTCTGTGGCAAGAAGCTTCCCTTTTGACACAGGATAACATTGAGCAGATGGGGGCATTTAGGTCAGAGCGACGTGGTGTGATCCAAGGTTTGCATCTTACCAGCTGTGTAATCCTGGGCATATTACTCAGCGTCCTTAGACCTCTGTTTCCTCTTCTATGAAATGGAGCTAATGATATACCAACCTCAGAGGAATGTTATAAAAATTAGATAAAAAAGGTCTGGCACTTCATAAATGGTAGCTATTATCTATTGTGTATTGCTAAGAACCATTTTTTTTTGTTTTTTACTAGACTGGCACACATTTTTTGAGACCTTTCTCAGCAGGATTTAATTCTTGCTGATTTCCAACCAGTTACTGAGGACAAAGCAACTAACAAAGATCAGAATGTGCTTGAAAATATAAATAATACAAAATCATTTCTGGGCACCTGTCCACTTAATTCCCCGTTATTTGTGCTAAGTTGAACTAGCAGCATGTGTGTTCAAATGTTTTGCGTGGAGGCTAGAATAATACAGAGAATGTGTGTCAGGGGCAAAATGGGAATTAATGAGCTGAAAAGCACTGACATGTACTTGTTAGAGTGGGTTTTGGTTTAGACAGTCTGACTTTAAATGGGAGTTCAGCCATTAACTATTGATATGTAAAGCTCTGGACAGATTAAACTTCTAAGGTCCCCTGTTGACTCATCTGTAAAATGTAGATATCACTTCACACATCACAAATTTGTTGTGACAATAAATATTTATACTAGAAATACTTTCAAGGATAAGTATATGTGTAATGGCCTCTATTCACTCTTATTCTGGATAAGGCCCACTACGTGTGTACTAATTATAAACACATGATTTAACCTGACCTTAGTGGTAAATTTAAAAAGTACTTCTTAAAATGCCTTGATAAACTCATTCTGGAATAATAGTATGTGTGTGTAAATGAGATTACCTCATCTCTCAAATTCTTCCATAAATATTTCTTTGAAGGAGAGAATTTTGTCTCATTAAGACCTAAGTGCTAGAAGGCAACTAAAGCAGTATGTTTCAAAACAGCGAAGGCAAGTGGCCAAGCCCGGCGCCTAATTCCTAAGGCAAGCCCACGTTCCTTGGCCCAGCTGTATCCATTTATCCATTTGGGGCCATCAGGTTTAAAGCGAGAGCACCTGAGGGGAGCTGAGTTGGGACGCTCAGTCCGGGAGGTGGAGGCGGAAAGCGGCCAGAGGGAAAGGTATGTGGGCGCCCCTCTGGGCTGGCAGCCGCTGGCCCCGCTCTGCTGAGCGCTCTTTAGATGCCAGCATCTGCTCGTGGGTATGAAAGCTTAACCATCACTTGCCTTCTGTTTCTTTGCTCACTCTCCACTTGAAAGTTTGAGATAGGGCCAGCACTCTAATCTTATTTTAAAAATGGGAAACAGAGTCTTAGAGGAACAGGTAATGAAGAACTTCACTTTGAAAGAAATTTTTAGCAAAGACTAAAACTATTAACTTTGCTCAGATTACCTGTGCTCCATTCTTTTTCCTATCACTTACCAGCCATGCGAACTGGCACAAATTATCTATCCTCACTTGGTCATGGTTTCCCATCTATGAAATGATGGTAATGATAGTGTCTACCTCATAGGGCTGGTGACAGAACGACATGAGGTAAAGCCAAGTGTTCAGAGCAGTTCTGGGTTCCTGGAAATGTGCATGTCAGTCATTGCTTTTCGAACTTTTGCTTAGGAGGTTTCATGAGAAGAGATTTGCTGTTTGAGGATTATCCCAGCTTTCCATAACTATATTCCTTCTGGATTATTTGGCTAGTAGTGCCTTATGTCATTGTAGTGGCTTTCAAACCAGCGGAAACTGAGGGGGGCGTACACAGGGAACTCCTGAAAGGTTCATGAAGAGAGGAGACCAACTAACCAAATCTCTGGTACTTAGGGGTTTGTTTGTTTGTTTTTTCAACTTTCTTTTTTCCTCCATCTCTGGGATTCTGTCTTGAATGGATGATGGTGCATGCTATCTCATGTCTAAGCTTGGTCCCCAGATTCTGTCATGCTGCAGAACTGTGCAGGTGAATAAGTGTTTAGCCGTGATAGAAATCCCTTCAGATCAGACTTCAGTTAGGAAACTCTGTTATAAAAAGATAAGCTTGAGTAACAGTCTTAGGAATAAGAGTTCTTTCTTTCCAATTGTTTTATTTGTAGAAAGAATGATATTCATATCTATATAATATTCACAAGACGGTTTTAGGCAATCATGAAGATTAAATGATATAACTTATGTAAATGCTTATAGTTATGCCTGGCATAGAGGAAGCATTAAATAGAGAGTAAATATCACTGTTCCTCAATGGTTTTAGCTTAAAGAATATGAAAGTTCCATGCTCCAAGAAGGACCACTATTGTATGCCTATTGCTCTTGAGTTTATGCGTATAGGGCAGTGAAAGAAACTAGAGCAAAGTAAAATCACACTTAGGCCCTATGGTAGGATTGTGTGGTGGTTTATGAACCCAGGCTCTGAATTGCAGAGAGCTTGGGGTCAAGTCCAAGCCACTCTGGGAGTCTGGGCAAGTTTTTTAATCTGTGTGTGCCTTATTGTCTTCATCTGCACAAGTGGGTCCATAATCCCACCCACCGTACTGGGTAGCTGTGAGAATTAAGTGAGCTGATAACTTATAAGGTACTTGGAACATAGAACTGGCACATTGAAACCATTCAGTGTTTGAGTTGCTAATATTCAAGAATAGTCCAGAAGTCGCAGTTTGTAAACAAGATAGAAAAACTCAAATTTAGGTTTGATGTCTGGGGAAATGTCCAGGAGTTTTGTTCTGTATGAAAACGAGGTTGGCATTCATTAATAGCTTCTACTTGTCCTCAAGCCAAATAAACTGTATATCTGTGTATTAAGCCTCTGATTGCTTATGTACCATAGAGAATATAGAACTTAAAGACTTAAGGAATCTGCTATTTAGTTGAGATAAGCCTAAGTTATAGAAATAATTTGAGTGCAGCATCAGATAATGTAGTCGAGTGCTAAGTGATACACTATGGTCTGTAAGTAAAAGGAAAATGGCCAAGAAGGACAGGTGACAGAGCAGCTGGGAATAACCTCTGGAGACTATGGTAAATGACTAAGAGTTTGGAAGGGAGGAGGAATGGATCCAAGTTCTAGTTCAAGAGAACACCAAAAGCAAAGGGGAGGTGGTAGCATGGGCCTAGTGTTTGTGGAGGAGAGAAGCAGAGGAATGATTAAACCCCCATGATTAATCGGAGGATACCTATGAGCAAAAAGCGAGGATCGAGATTGTGGGTATGGTGTACAGGGTAACAGGAGACTGCTGAAGAGTCAAGTTTATGGCTTAACTCACACCCCTCCTTGTTTTATAGATGAGGTGACTGAGATATAAACAACTACTTCGCTTAATCACTTACTAATTAGTCAGCTTGTGTAAGACCCCATCAGTCTGGACTCCTTGGCTAGTGAATTTACAACTGCATTGTTCTGTGGGGTCAGATTACAGAGATCCCCCAAAAGGATGGGAAAATCCCCCTGTCCATATTTCCTAAAGTGAAAGCAGCAAATATTAATTCATAAGCCACCCAAGCAAGGGCCTCATTGGTCCCCACTTGGAAACACCCCACCCTAAATAGGTAATCTGATTATCGGAGCCCTGGCCTAGAATCCAGTTCTGATTTCCGGGGTAAAGTTCTTTCTATTGAATCACACCACTTGTACTTATTTCTCTTAAGGATTTCTTTATTTCTATGCCTACCAGGCTAAATGACTCAGGTTTTTTTTCCCCCTGGAGTGTATATCTTATTCTCTCTCACTTTCACCAACTCCCTCAAGATCAATGAAACATTATCATCCATTTTAATGAGGCTTCCAGGATTGTTCTCGCTGTCACTCCGTAAACTCTGCTATCTGGAGTTTGTTTTGCCAGATTGTGTTCCTGAATCATGTAGGTCATTAGATGAGAGAGATGTTTCCCTCCTACCCCGAGTCACCTGTGGCTTCCACACGGCAGGTCTGCTGCTGGAGTCCTTTCGTGATGAAAACCAGACATTCACATCATTTGGAGATCTGTTTGCTGTGACGTTCTGGGGCAGTGGCCTCCACCTCACACCTTTCGGTTTGCCCCCCGCCACTGCGTGCCCCTCAGGTTCTCCAAGAGGGAAGGGGCAGCAGGGGAGTCGGCTGTACGCTAACACGACTATAGTTTATTCTACACGGCTGTTCTGGGAAGAGGAGGCAGGCCACAACTCTGCAGATAAAATGCACTAGTACACAGTACGTGCTGTCATTGAGGTGGCAGGAATTTAGGAAAGTTTCTCTGCTTTTTTTTTTTTCCATCAACTTTAATTCCTTTCCTTCACCTGTGAGTGGGTGTAAATTACTTGAGTTCTTTTCCTCTCCTCCTCCTCCCCACCCCTTCCCTCCATTTCCCTTCACAGCCTTTAGTGGCAAGTGAATCAGCATGGGGGGGGGGGGTAATTATCTCATCTTTCACCGTTTATCACCAGCCCACTTCCCTTTAAAACCTGAGATGCTGCTGCATGTCGCAGAGTGCCCAGAGCACCCTGGAGAACCATGTCATATTTACAGGAGTGGCTCATGCTGTTGGTGGTGGAGTTGAGAGAATCAGTGCTGGCATATTAATCAAGTTGGAGACCGATTTAACTGGATGTGTTAAAATTTGGGAACAAAAGGAGACCTCTGGGTTCTCTGCTGACCCTGCTTGATGCTGTTCAGCACATGGTTTGAAAGACAATGTTCTCTTTTCCTCTGACTATAAGCTGTTTTTTTATCACTCTAATAAAGCTTCCAATTTCTCTACTTTTACTTACCTTGTTACTGTGGACTCTTTCACTTATAAATCCCTCCTATTCAATTTTTGGTCATCTAGATGCATGTGCCTTTATCAACTGCCTTTATTCTTTTATGTTTGCTTTTGAGAGCTTTATGTACTTTCAGGTATGAAAACATGTCATGTGGTTATTATAAATCATAATCACGTGGTGAAGATTTGAATGTGGTTACCTGGTTTCTTAGCAAGAGCTTCTGGCTCTTCTGACCTACAGTCTAGATGCTCTCCTTATGGCCTGCATTCCTTTAGGCCTTAAGAGCAGTCAAGGGGTGACATTCTTTGGCTGACTAGGTGGCAGATCTGGTTGGAGGATGTCCTGAATATTGGGCTTGGGAAATACGAACAGCAAGAAAAGACACTTCTGTCAGGGAGAAGTGCCACGTTGGGTTGAACAGGCCGTTGGGAGGACTGCCACCTGAGAAAAGAAGTCAGGGAGAAGACAGAACAGCCCAGCTAGAAGGAATAGAAGCTGGATAAGAAATAAGAATTAGCTGGACAGAAAGAGATGGAAGAATATTGAAGGAGAGCGCACAGTACGATCAGAGACTCTGCTAACCTGTAGTCAGCCTTTAGGACAAGCTGCCAGTTCCTCTGGGTGGAGGTGGCCCTGTGTTGGGGCACACAGCTTGGCGAGCAGAGAGTATACTTAGTTTTAGCTTCTGCTTGCCTCCTGAGTTAGAGCCCCTGTACAAGGCACAGCCTGCATGCTATACATGGCCGCTGAGTGTACTGGTCAAGAATATGCTTGAAAAAGCAGTTACAACTTTCAGTATGTGTTACCTCTGGATAGCAAACAGTCTGCCTCTGAAATGGTCACATTATAACATTCCTTTCTCTAAGGGTGGGGTTGCGTTCCTGAGTGTCTGGGCCTTGTTTGATTCCCCCAAAGAGCCCTGAGTGTGTATACTTATCCCCACTGTGGAGGTGGACAGGCGGGTTCAAGAGATCAAGGTGCTCACAGAGGCTACATGACATCAAGTGGCAGAGTCGTGATTTAAATCCAGATCCTCTGACTGTAAATCCTGAGCTTTTCTGCTCTCTCAGGCTACCCGCACTGAAAGCACACAGAGAATAAATGAGGCTGTGTCTGCGAATTATCACCACTGCTCCTCATGCATATGCATGATTAAGTTATGCCTATGCAATAATTAAGACAACTCTGGCATCTTGTCTATACCAGTATAACTGGTGGGTTCCTGCCACTGGGGTACCTTGGAGAGATGAATTCATGTGCTCTGATTTCCTCATATGTAAGCTGAGGCAGTAATATCTACCTCATAACTCACTGGGTTGTTAATAATTATATTTCTGAATATTAAACCCACAGGGCAGGGCTTCTGTTTCATTATCACTGTGTCTCCAAAGATGACAACAATACCTGGCACAAATAGGCAATCAGTATATATTTATTGAGAGAATTAATGTGTTTGAATGTTCACTGTATGCTGGGTGCTGGGCACAGTGTTTTACAAACATTATTTCATTTATTCCTCACCACAGAGCTGCAGGCTGGTTATGATACCCTCCGTTTTACAGATGCAATCAAGACAGAGTGAAGTAACTCACCAGAGGTGTCACAGCTAGTGAGAGGCAGAGCTGGGATTCAAACACAGCACTGATCCTAAAGCTTATGCTGTTAGCTACTGAAATTGTAAAGATTAAGTAAAACTAGGTAAGGGACCTGGTACAATAAGTAACAGACATGCTTGAGTAATGAGACTTTCTTTTCTCGCTGTAAATCTGAAATGCTTGATTACTTTTAAAATGTCTTAAGAATAAACAATGGTAAAGGATTTATTTGATACATAATGGAAACCTGATTTCTGAGGATTGACTAGCCAGATTTTCTCTCCCCATCTCATGCTTTCCGATGACAGTTTCTTGGGGAACCAATTGATGACTTTTTGCCCTTTAATCCCATGCCCCTCCTTGGCTCTGGCAGTGGTGTTCTCCCAGGTCTGACAGCACAGGAGGCTTTCTTACTGGCTGCCTTCCAAGGATGAAGAGGAGCAGCCAAAAGTGACTGACATCCCACATGGTGGGGAGCACCGTTCTGTCTTTAGGATGTACTCATCCTAAGGAGCTTCATGGTGAAGCAATTAATATTGCCTTTGGTAGGCTTTTTAAAAATCTATTTGTTGTGAAATAAATAATCTATATTTCTTCACCATTTGGAAACAGAGAAATGATACGTGGAAAACATTAAGTAAATAGTTATAATGAATTCTAATGATTAAAAACAGCGGCTGGAGCCACCCCGCCTCCTTAATATGACAAGCAGACAATTGTGTACGAGCAGTAGACTAGGTCAGAAATGACCATGGCCCACAGAAGGAGCTCCAGTCCTACCAAACCCCAACTACAGTGTGAGCCTGGGAAACATAAACTTTGAAATAAAAATAGATACATGGGTTCGGATCCTAGCTCTGCCACTGCCCGGCTTTGTCATCCTGGGTGAGGTATTGAAGTGTTCTCCTCTCTGAATCATAGCCATTGTCTGGCACATAAAGGCGGTAATTCCTGCTTTGCAGGTGCTCTTAGGACTAAAGGAGGCAGCAGATGGAGCAGATGTGGCGGACTGCCTGGTCCAAGGGGAGCGCCATGAAGAAGGGTCCTTCCCCTTCAGGCTGGTGGTGTGACAAGTTGGTAGTCACATGGGCTGCAGAAGGCAACTGCAGAGAGGGTGAGGAGTCAGTGTGGTATGCTCACATCACAACTCGTGTCATAATGTTTGCAGGCATGGGAAGATAAAAAATTATATGTAATTGTTATTGACCAATAGAATGGCCATTTTGAAGCAAAAGATGCAAATGGGTGTGGGGCCAGAGTCAAGGGCTAAGGACCTGGAATCCAGATCTCAATGAGCTGGAGAGCTTTTCCCTATCTGTGCCTCAGCTGCTCCCCCAATACCCCTAATATATAAATACCTACCACACATTTGCCACTTGCTAGAATCAATGAGTCAAAACATGTGAAGCTGCAGTATTCCCAAATGAGCAGGATGATGAGCAGGCAGCAAAAGGAGTTGGAAAGATGGCATTGTCCCCTTCCATGCCCCTACTGTCATCACATAAAAGGCTAAGACTAAACATTCTCAAAAAAATTACTTTTGATGGGTAGGTTTGGCTTTTCCTAGAGACACAGAAAACAAGGTTAATACATAGAAGAAATAGATACTGAAGCTGAGTTTCATTCATTCAACAAGTGTTTTTTGAGGTCTACTATATACCAGAATCTCTGCTTAGTACTGCCTATAAGAAATGCAGGTATTTGAAACACCAACAAGAATGAAATAGCATTGAAATGATTGGGGTGGAAATTATTAGGTGTGAAGATGTTCTTTGATTTTTTCTGTGCATTGATAAATGGTTAAAAGGCATGAGAGAGTGCCTTATGTATTTATAGATCAGCCTCTTTCTCCAGGAACTCCCCACCACTATACATAGCTCCCCGTTGTCTCTTCTGTTGTAGAAGGATAAGTGGTCCCTTCTAGCGGGTGCAGTATGGCAGCTGTTTAACGACACATAATAACATGGCATGACTGGAGAAGCCAATAGGATTATTATACCCCCTAGAAATAGGGAGAGTGGGGTAAAAAGACAGCAGTCCTCACCTCCAGGATAATTTGACCAGTGTGTTGTGAGGAGGATTGATTGGGTGAAATCTGTGATAAACTTACCAAACTCCCACAGTTTGGTATGTGTGTATTCTGTCCAGCCAAACAGGAGGAATAGCAACACATGCTAGGATGGGAGACGGAAATAAGAGACAGTAACAAGACAAAGGCAAGCATGAGAAAGAGGTGGAGCGTGTGCACCGCCAATGAGGGGCTCAGGGTCTGTCAGTAGGTAACACTCTGCTCAGAGGTGTCACAGTAATAACACCTGGCAGGGATCCCATGAGAAAAGGGTCCAAATATGGAGGTTTCTGTCTAGAAGAAGATATAACCCTCCTGCATCCCTATGTAGGAGTATCACAAGGAATAAGAATTCTTTGAATAGAAAATAAATGTTAATTACCAACTACAAAGGACATGTTCTTATAGACATTCTGAGATGGGTCTCCCAGGAGAACCTGTGGGAATCTCCTCTGGTTATAGGGAAGAATCTAGTCTGAAAATATTGGTTGTTCTGTCTTATTTAATCATCAATATCATAAACTTGTAGGCTTCAACTATTGTAATAGCCATGGCAGGATATTTCTGACCAATGTACCTTAATAAACTATTACAGGGGTTGATATAACAAATAGGACCACCATTTATTGTGCATCTACTCTGCCAGTCACTGGGTCAGTCTGTTGTGTGGATTACCTTATTTAATTCTCAAGGTTTATGATGTAGATATTATCATTGCCAGCTTTCAGATTAGAGAATCGAAGATTAGGGAGATGAAGGACCTTGCCAAAAATCATACTGGATGTGGCAAATCTCACTACCCCCAGTTAGATGCAATTGAACTTGAGTCAAAGCCGAAGTTCTTAACTATAACAATGAATTTTTTTCCCAAGCACAGGATGAGCAAGAGGATTCTAAGTTTAAAACTTATATGGCTATTGAATGAGGATTTGAAAAGAATCTAACCCCTGATTTCATTGCTCTTAGCATGTGACTAAGTAAAAATCATCAATTTAAAGAAAATTTGCTAGCAATAGGTGGATGTGGGAAAGCCACGAATAAGTATATAAATAATTGAAATTGGGAAACTGCATTAGGACACAAATCCACCTGGTTCTTAACTTCTGTCACCAGCACCCTCTGTTCCTATGCTCAAGGGAAAACAACCCATGGATGGGAGAGGAGTCCCACACCAGACAATTCCATTGTTGACTTGCTTTGCTCCTGTTCCCCTGATGACTAACAGTGTTGGGGAGGGGGGGCAGGGGGGTGGAGTTTACCATTGCTAATTTGCCACATCATTGCATATTTATCATTCCCAGCTAATCTGGTTCTCCATATTGGTCAGAAATATCCTGCAGTGGCTATTACAAACCTTTATGTGTTTCTCCATTTGAATATCCCTCTTGCTAGATGATCCAAGCTTTCTCTTTCATCAAGGAAAGATCTCACAGACTTTCTTATTTATAAGTAAACTGAGGCACAGAAAGTCTAATTTGCCCAAAGTCTCATTTCTAATAACGATAGAACTGGGATTTAATCCATGTCATTTTGGCTATTAACCATGCCGTATTGCCTCGCTGGTTATATATTTTGAATGTGTTGAATAATCAATGAATCGATGAGTTAAAGAATATAGCCTGCAATTTGGGCTGTTCCTGCCCATAGTAGCCAGGTCAGTTCTACCTGCACTTTTGAAGCCCATGATGAAGTTATTTCTTCTATCAGGACCCACAAAATGGAGGCTGCCCCAGTGGCCTGACCCAAATTACAAAAGTAAATCTAAGTCATCCTGCACTACAGGAAACACGTGTCAAGGAAGCCTAACATATGCCAATCGCAATCCTTCAATTCAGCTTTAACTAGCTCACCTTCCCCTAGAAAATGGAACCTGCTAGCTTTACAAGGAAATCCTAGACCTCCAAGCCAACCATGCCCCATTTCCATGTTGCCTCTTCTAATGCTCTATAAAGCTCACTCTTGTCTCAGATCCCTTGGGAAGCATGTACTCCTGCTTCTGAGGTTTTGTCCTCCCCTATCCATGGGTTGTTTTCCCTTGAATAAAGTACATCAAACTTGCTACTATATTATGGTCTTGTCATTTGACACTAGGTTTGTATTAAATGTGCCTGACTCCACAGGCCTTTGAAATTGACTTTACTAGGTTGGTCCATTCCCCATGGACACAGGAACTTCCTCTGTGACTTAGTTTTCCGTTTGCCTCAGTGTCCTGTGTGGCCCGAATGGCTGCTCCACCAACCCTTCCCAGGCCTCAGCTAGCTCTTGTCCTAGATGCCCTATTGTACTGAAGGACAGAGTCCCAGAGAATAATCCAAGAATATTCTGGAATCCTTCCCACACTCTCCTAAAACTTTATCTCTTGAATGTGTTTAGTTCTTTCATTTTCTGTTCTCACTTCCTAATTCCTTCATGTAGCATTTTTTTTTTTAGTATTAAGAATTCAGTGAAGAACAAGACAGAAAAGGGCCCCTGTCCTCAAGAAGTTCCCATTATAGGGAAGAAGACAGATTCTGAGATCCAGATTGTGATTAAATGAAAAGCATCTAGTATGAGTGGGAAAAGCAAACCTGAGGTTGGGGCACATTGTGGGGTGGCCTGATGGTATTGATAGTTTCTGTGAAATGGGTGCTCATGCATTTGTGAAACCAGAGACCCTAGTTAGGTGACTTTTTTTTTCTCTCCTATAACTTTTGCCTGCTTGGACAGGCATGGAAAAGGTAGATGGATGACTTTCTTCATTTCATCTCTTATGCAGGTCACTGCAAAAGGCTGCTAAGTGGTCCCCTTACTTCCAGTGCCCACCTATCTACAGCTCCATATTGATGCAGCATGTTTTCTGTAAAGCACAGGTGTGTTATATTGTGGCTCTGACTAGAAATGTCTACTTCCCCCTCTGCCTACAGCAGTGGTTCTCAAACCTTAGTATATCAGAATCATGTGGAGAGCTTACCAAACTGCTGTCTCCTCCCTTGCTCTAATACTTGGCGACCTCCAGTTTCTGATGCAGTAGGTCTGGGATGGGGACTGAGAATTTTCATTCTAACAAGTTTTCAGTTGCTGCTGATGGTCTGGAGACCACACTTTTAAACCCACTTACCTGAGGCACAATTTGCTGTCTTTCATAAACTAAGCCAGCAAATTTCCAAGTTCCCTTCACTACACTCTCATTCATTTATAAAAATAGTGTTCTGCCAGTCAGACTACTTGCAGCATTTTCAACATGCCAAGTGCTTTCTCATCTGTTACCTCTGTGCATGCTTGTTTTCTTGTCTTGAATACTCTTTTTTCTCCATGTGAAATCCTTATCATTTGAGTCTCTGCCCAAGTACAGCTGCCTCTGGGAATCTTCCCTTACCCCACCATTTGGGTAAACATAGTTACTCCTTCCTCTGGGCTCCCATACAACTTTATACCTCTATTTCTCATAGTATAACATAATTCGTTATATGTCCCTTGCTTTGAGGAGCTAGAATTTGTCTCTGTACCACCAGTGACCAGCACACAGCAGAAGTTCAGTACATGTTTATTGGCAATGACTGGTTAGGTAGGTAGATGCTTAGGGTGGTCAGAAAAGGCACCTCAGAGTCGAGTCCTGAATAAAGGAGTAGGAAGAATACCGGCGTTAAGCCTTGTTGGACAGGAGCCTAGTGGACAGAAACTGAAGATCTCACAGAAGACCTCACCAGCTACTCCATCCACCAAGCCAGTCCCGTGTTAAGAGATGAGAAATGTTCATTATGCAGAAAGAAATGGCCTGGCAATTTTAGAAACCAGGAAAGCATTGCCAGTGAAAGCACAGCTGAATAACCTGAGGAAAGAGTTTCTAAGCCTGAGATTCAGAGGAATGAGTTCCTTACTCCCCAGCAGGGGCCTGAGGAGCCATGAAGAAAATCTCTCCTTAATCTTCCCCAAACAGTACAGAGCACATTGTGAGCTCTGAGCACCCAGTGATGACAGACCCGTATCCTAGGGTCAAGCAGGAAAGGTCCCAAGAAGCTTAAAATGCTGCTGAAACACATGACATTAGCATGTGGAGGAGACAGATGCTTTGTTGACACTGATATTTTGTCATTTTGAAGGCTTGTTTCAATTCCATGTTGCTTTAAGAGACTTCTCTTTCTGATGTATGTTGCCTAATAAGAACTGAGTTGTTTTAAGATTATGTGGTTGGGCAAAACCTTACCTCAGCAGTTCTGCCACAGTGCACTCACAGCCCAGCCACCTGGTAACTGCTGAGCTCAATGGTGCTGTGTGTATAGCTGAGAGCGGCTTCCATCCTCCCCCCCACAAAAGAGGCGTGGTACTTGGAATGACTTGTTGGCTGGTTTGGCCTCATGTGAACTTCACCCAGAAGTTGCTCTGTGTCTCAGAGCAGAATCCTTCCCAGTGCCTAGTGGTCTGGTATATTTCCAATGTCTGTGTATTTATAATTTGTGAGGAATGGCTTATATTCATCCATAGGAAGTGCTGTCTGTGGGAATCACCAGGTCTCTGTCCTTGGGTGGGTTTTAGAAAAAGAGTCACTTTCACTCCTGTGAAGGATCTCATTTCTTCATGATGCCAGGGTAAGATTTTCAAAGCAGCTCTGCAAATCAAGAAGGAGATGAGTTTTTGCACTAAGTGACTTTTTGACTCTTTCTGAGTCTTTTTAGTCATAACTTCTTGGGAAAGGAGGAGAATAGCAAAAAGCATAAAAACAAAAGCATAAAAAGACAGACACTTGACAGTTAAGAAGAAATAATAACAAAAATTTAGGAGGAGGAAAAAGAGCTTGAATTCCCAGGACCTGGGACAAAGAGTAAGGAGTTCCAGGAAAGGAGAGGGAGGACCTACAGGAGGAGGAGGAGACAGAAGATCTAGCTTCAGGAGCGGGAGGTGACTCTGCAGGAAACCAGCAGCTGGGGCAGCAGGTACACTGGTGATGCTGGGGTTCTTGTTTGCAGAGTCGAAGAATGAACTTAGCAAACACTCAAGGTAGAGAGCCAGGGAGAGGCTTTTATTTAAAGATAAAGTGAGAATACAGAGCTCCTGGCTTACACCAGGAGGGGACAAGAGAGCCCTTAGTTATACATTGTCTAGGGATTTTATAGGCAGTTGAGGATTTTCGGGAGTGTGATAAAGGGCTTGGTGTGGAATTGTTAAGTGGTCCCTGAATATTTAAAATTAACGCAAGAAATTTACTGCTCTGATTTTTTTTCTGAGATACCGGCCTCTTGGTCTGAGAGCACATCAAACAAGACTGCCTGCTCAGCCACACAAGGTAGGCTGGGCTATTGTCTGTTTGCTGAAGAGTAAGTTAAGAATCTTACTTCTTCCTGGGTATTAAAATGCAATCTTATTTTTAAGATGGAATCCTTCCTGCTTTTTACTATGTTGTTTATGGCTGGGCTTAATTGCCCAGGTTGCAAATCACCTCATCAGGACTGAAGGAGGAAAAGCAGCCAGAGGCCTGGGCCTTTTAGCATGCTAAAGTGAATCTTACACATGATTATAAATTATTAGCATAATTAAAAAACTACTTTCCTTTATCTGGGGAATATTAACTGATCTCACTGAAGAATGACTCTAGAGCTTAATGTTTAATGTGCAGTTTTGGTAGGGGGTTTCCTTGCATGTTGTTACACTGCTCTGACAGTAATTATCTTGCCTTGCCTTTTCCGGGGGCCCTCACCCCACTCTGTCTAAACCCATGGTCCCTGTCTCACTGGGAGTGTCGGGTGTGGGGATCAGGCACCCATTTGCTTTGGGTTTTTTGCATCTCAGGCTCTTGATACCCACTTTACTCTTGTGAAATCCCCACAAAAACTCTGTGAGACATTAGTATCCAAGGCTAGTTCATTGAACTTAAGTCACTTGCAGTATGCCATTCAGTAAGTGCCAGAACTGGAATTTAAGCCCAGGTATGTTTTGACCCCAGAGTTCATTCTTAAAATGGCCAAACCAAGGCACCACCATATTCCTGGCTGAGGGGATTCATGGTCATAAATGCAGTTCGATTTGGATGTCCGCTCACCTGAGAGTGAGTGCTAGGAGAGAGGCCTGCACGTGTGTAGTTAGGCTGGCACCTGCCCACCCCACAGTCTCCAGTGACCTCTGCTTAGCAAACTGGGTGGAGTCTGAGGTGCCGGGGTCCCTCTCTTGGTATACGGGTGAAGGAGTTAGTGTGTCTTCATTCTCTCCCCTCAGTGGCCCACCTTGGGCCATAATATAGTAAAAGCCCCTGATCTTTTCTCCACTCCCATTTTTCATTGCCTGAGGACCCTGTTCTAGATTAGAATCTCAAGTGTGCCTGATTATCTGACTTTAAGCCCCGCCCTACACCCATTTGCCTTTTCAACGGAACTGTTTGTGTATACAGCTCAAAAAAGAATGAGGAAATTGCTAGCAGCTCCCAAGTAACCACCTGAGTTTTGGAATCCCCCCATTCTCCATCCACCCTGACTTACTCTCACCCATCATTTTTGTTTTTAGCCATTTGCCAAATTCAGTTCTCTGTCGCTTCTGTTCCCAGAATGAATCTCTAACATTCTCTCCTCCTCCCCTTTCCCACTTCTATTATGTTAGTCCAATCTCTCCCAGGCTTTTGCTAACCTCTTTGCTAGCCTTGTAAATGGCCCCTTGCCTGTGGCTTCTCTTTTTTTATTCATTTTAAAGAATTCCTGCCAGATTAATCTTCCCTAAGCACAAGGTCGGTTTTGCTATAAATTGACTCAGTAGCACCTTGCTGATCACAGAATGGAACTCCAACTCCTTAGGCTGGCCTTCAAGGCCATCCATAGGGTCCCACAGACACTCACAGTACTTTCCAAGCTCCCCTGCCCAACCTTCTCTATTCTAGGACATAGCAAGAACTTGGCCCACATCTGCACCTTGATTCCCACTACCCCCCTGCTTCCTAGTCATTCTCCCTTCATCCCCAAATGTCCAAATCTACCTGTAACTCAAAGCCTGGGTCAGGTGTTGAATACCACAGGAACCTTCTGTTAGAGTTCTCCTCCCCATTGTTCTGCATGAAATGATGATTTCCTACCACTGAACTCCCATCATTTCATTGAAAACTCTTTAAGGAGATTTACATTTTAACATTTGTATTAAAAATATCTAGGTAATAAGTAGTTGTATTACATACTCTCCAGAAATCTGCTTCACAGAATCATGATCGGTTGACAAGTGCTTCCTGTATTTCCTCCATACTTCTGAGATAATGGGAAAACACTAGAATCAAGGATAAAAGAAGTACTTACTATAAAATACTGTTGATCACATAACCACAATAAAGTATGTAAGGCCTAGCCACTGAAATACAGTAGGGCCTCAATGAATATTTAAACAAATGAATGGATAAATAAGCATATTAAAACTTGAGAGCTCAGCCTTTAAAAAAATCCCTGACCTTACTCATAACCATTACCACTTTCTTCACTTCCTGGGCTTATCTGTAAGGCCTCCATAATTCTGTAAGGCCACACACAGTCTTCCAGTTATCTGGGGATAACTCTTTGTTGTATTGCATCTTGGACCATGATGGCCTTGCCTTCCCCACAATGAGTCCTCTACCTGGCTTGCACTAGAGGCAGCTAGGAAAACAACAGTTTGGCTAGTTATGAAAGTCTTCGTTCATGTTCTCTTTTTAGAATTTTGTCTGTATTATTTCACTAAGTTCCATATTTAATATTGTTAGAAGTCAAAAGTCAACATAATTTTTTATACTTTGTTTTTTATAACTGGATATCTATAGAATTTGTTTTCTTTAGAATTCAGCAACTTCACCAGTACATCATCAGGTTTTCTTAGGAAAGGGTACATCTTTTTTATCTATAGTTTCAAATCTTTAATCCAGGGTTGTTTTCTTCTCTTATGTCTTTGACTTTTTATTCCATTTTTAAATTATTTTTTAGTAACACCAATTATAGGTATGTCAGATTTCCTTTGCCTTCTACATCCCTCATCTTTCTTATAATCATGTTAATATCTTTGTTTTTTCTTACCTTATGTCATTTCAAGTTTCTTCACTATATCACTGGCTGTGTTTTCAGTTGCATTAATTTCATATTTGTGCTTTAATAAGGCTTTCATTTTTCTTTTGTATTTCTTGAGTGCTGTCAACTAACTCTTTTTATCTCCTTCTGTAATTGCAATAACAATTGCCTGTTTGAAACCCTGTATCTTTGAGCTCTTTCTACAACTCTCTGTAACATTTTTGAGTCTATTGAAGTTTGTCTGAACCGTTCTTTTTTTATTGGGTTGTTCTTTTTCTGTTAAATGGTCTTAGAGAATCTAACTTTTTTCTTTTGTTGTGGGGTTTTAGTTTTGTTTAATTTTCTTGCTTAGTTTTGTAGCTTTCATGCATGAGTCTTAAGTTGGTGTCTTTTTGGTTATTATCCTTGGGCTACTAGCTTTAGAAGAAATATTTCAAAGTGAAGTAAAAGAGAGCTATTAAGTTGGAGCATTCCACAGTTTTGGTTGAGCTTTGTTGCCTTAAGCACATTTTCACACAATCTGTTATGTTTTGTGTTTATTTCTCTTACTCTGGGGAGCCTGGCTTCAGTTTTTGTCATTCTCAGCAAAACCTCAGTGTCATGTTCTGGAGGCTGTTGCCTCTTATCCATCCATTACCCTGTTCTTATGACACTGTCAACTAGATGGTTATAGTGTGGACTGTAGAAAGAGCCATTTGGTTCCTCTTCAGACCCCCCTTCCTGCAGATCTGTAGGGCTGTGATCTGCTTTGTTTATGACCTGCCTGTGCCCCCAGATCTCATTGCTTCAAACAAAGACTTTTCAACAGGACTTTGTCAATGGCTCTTGTTCTTGGTCCTGCTTGAGCTCTGAGGAAGTCATGTGTTTACTCTCACACATACAGACTTCACAGTGTTGGTCAGTTATGTTTCATAGTTGGGGCATCATTGCCATTTCCAATTAAATGGATTTTCCCCCTTAATAGTCTTTTTATATATATAATTTGAGAGAGTAGAGTAAAATAGAAATTCCTTTACATCATTAAGCAAGGGTCCATATGGTATGTTTTAAAAGATCAAATCAAATGAAAAGAAAGCCATGTGTGGCTAATAGAAAAATATTCTGTGAATTAGATAACACCAAAATAATGGGTATTTATTACCTGATGAGCTGGCTGTGTAATTCTTTGGAACCCTTCTCAGATGGAGTAACAGGTGGAAAACAACTTTAAAAATATAAGACAGCATTTAAGTATAAGGTGGTTAATATTCACTATAGAACAGAATTTATACAAATCTGAGTTATCCTAAGAAACTTACTGGTAGGTTTACTCAAAGAACTTATTGTTTATTTGGTTTCAAATGCTTGTACTTACCCTAAGGAAAAAAAATTAATGTTCTCCAAGAAGGGGAAGGTATCAACTATTGAAGAAATAAGAGTTAAGTACTTATTGCTTTGAAATATTGTACAGTCATACCAAATAGAGCAACATGCTAGTAAGTAATCAGCTAATTCAGATTCTTGGGCATTCTGGATGAATGCTAGACATGTACCAGTGAAGCCTTTTGGGTGGCTTTGTCAGCTCCCTGTGCCTCTGGTTTACAAAGAGATGGCAACTATGTAGCACATATGATGCCCTTCCCTTCTTGCTGAGCCCATGATTGAGTGCTAATTCATCATGTATACCTTACACTGAGATCAAGCATGGCCTCAATCTTTCCCAACATAAAACTTAAAGCAACTACTATAAATTTATTCAAATGGTATGAAAAAAGCAATCTACTTGCTACAGCCGGTTTAACTCACCCCTGCACTTCTTCATTTGATGGTATTCCCAAAATAATGATGAGCAGGCAAAATGTGAAATCATGCAAAGAAAAGGACATTTCTTAACTGTCAGGAAATACTATATTTGCTTGTTTCTCATGCTGTTTGGATAGGGTGATTGACATTCAGCCCAAACATTTACTGATGTCTGTCTGGGCACTATTCTGAACTGGCTTAAGGAAATGAATAAAATGTAGGTCCTGTCTTCAAAGAGTAAGCCAATTAGTCCTCACATATTTATTAAAATTTTGCTCAGACAGACACAATGCTTGGTACTGGGGTTATAGTAGTGAACAAAACAGATACCACCTTGCCCTCCTGGAATGTACAGTCTAGAAGGGAAGATGGGAATTCAAAACATATCATGATTAACAAATTACCAGTATATAAAGTGCTTCAAAGTAGTAGATGGACACTACTGTTAACATCTGACAGGCTCTGAGTTTGTTGTGGGTGAAGGAGTTTGCCATCTAGTAAGAGAAACAGCCACAAAAGCAAATGAATAGAAGTTTATACGACACATACAATGGAAGACTTATATCCAGGAACATAAATAGTGCCAAGGACATAATGAGTAATTCTGTCTTACAGAGTTGAGACACACGTAGGGACCAGTGGAGGTTTTAATAAGTGAATAGTATGTCAGTGGGCCAACAAGGAAAGAGAGAGGCTTTTCAGACAGAAGAAATAGCTGGAGTTCAGAAACAGAACCACTACCCAGTATTTGCAGACAACTATAAGTGATTCTTAATGGTGAGTGACAGCCTTGAATCTAGAGTTCCTTATATGACATATAAAGAAGCTTAAACTTTATTTTTATACACTGATAAGCCTAACACTGACATAGTTCCACAGTTTCACTTATTACAGAAAGATCATGTGGTGGCGGTATATTAAGACAGATTGGTGGGTAAAATAAAGCCTGGAGCTAAGGAACCCAAATAGGAGGTTATGATACCATGTGAGGGAGCTAATGAATATTACAATGCAAAGTAGAAATGCCAAAATCTATACAACCTTATTTACACTTTTTGGTCTCTACTTGGTGTTTCTGTGGTAATGGAGAAGAAAGAATACATTTGAGGAATACTTAGGAGGTAAAATTCCCAGGACTTGTTAATTGCTTGGTCATGATCCCTTAGGAGGAAGATAGGTAAGTGAGTATCTGGGATTATGGGAGACTTGGGCTGAAAATTGAGTTCAGTCATGGGGGTATGAAATTTGCGTACCTTTAAAAATTCAGTATTTGTCCAATTAGGTAGTTGATATGTGTCTAAATTCAGAAGAGTGGTCAATTCTGAAGATACAGTTTTGCACATTGTCAGTATATTAAGAGGGTTAATAAATTGAATTACCCATTTCCGGGAAGATGGTGGTGTGAGCAGGGCAGCAGAAATCTCCCCCCCAACACTATATTTATCTACGAAAATACAGCAAATACAACTATTCCTAAAAGAAAGACCAGAATATACAGGAAAGCGCACAGCGTGCAGCTACACCCAAGAGGACTCGGCACCCCAAGAGGCGGGTAAGATACGGAGCCGCGACGTGGCGGGACCCGAGCACTCCCCCACCCCAGCGCACCGGTGGGAGGAGAGGATTTAGAGCCAGGAGGGAGTGGAAGTACACCCCGTGAAGTAGCCAGCCCCGGTGATCTGCGTGGGGAGCACTGACCCACATCACACAGTGTAGCGGAGATTGGAGAGACAGAGGGGCAGGATCTGAGCGGGGAACGCGCCAGGGTGCTTGCAGCCGGCTCCCGGGAAGGAAAAAAAACGCGCTTTCTTCAACGGTCTTAAAGAGACAGGAGCCAAGCGGAGGAGCCGTATCGCCCGGCACACTCAGTTCAGCAGGCTGGGAGTCCTGGGGAGTTTCGGATCCCTTAGCTGGCGACTGGGGAAGCATGGCTGTACTTAGAATTCTGAGATCCACAGCCTCCCATTCATTCGCACCCCGGCCAGAGCGATAAAGAGCCCTGCAGAGCTGCGTGGCCACGGCTGCGGAATAGTGGGGCAACAGCGCCACCTACAGCATTCCCACAGAATCTACTCCTGGTGGGTGTTTTTTTTGTTTTGTTTTTTGTTTCTTCTTTTTCTTCTCTCTCTTTCTTTCTTTTTTTTTCTTTTTCTCTTTTTAAAGTCTTAAAGAGCCCAGCTGACATACGTGGCAACAACCAGCGATCACTTCTATAGCCATGAAAAGACAGAGGAATATGGTTCAGACTAAAATCAACCAGACAACCCGAGAGAGGGAGCCTGAAGGGATGAAAATGCACAGTCTTCCTGAAAAAGATTTCAGAATAGAAGTCATAACCATGCTGATGGACCTACAGAGAAACGTGCAAGAGCTGAGGGAGGAAGTGAGGGAAGTCAGGAAAGACAATGCAGAAATCAGACAAGCGATCGACGGGCTTAACAGCAGACTGGATGAGATGCAAGAGAGTGTTAATGGAATAGAAATCAGAGAACACGAATACAGAGAAGCTGAGGCAGAGAGAGAGAAAAGGATCTCTAGGAATGAAAGAATATTAAGAGAACTGTGTGACCAATCCAAACGGAACAATATTCGCATGATAGGAGTACCAGGGGAAGAAGAGAGAGAAAAAGGGATAGAAAGTGTCTTTGAAGAAATAATTGCTGAAAACCTTCCCTTGCTGGGGAAGGAAATAGTGTCGCAGTCCACGGAAGGCCACAGATCTCCCAACAAAAGGGACCCAAGGAAGACAACATCAAGATGCATAATAATTAAGATGGCAAAGATCAAAGATAAAGACAGAGTATAAAAGGCAGCTAGAGAAAGAAAAAAGATCACCTACAAAGGAAAACCCAATAGACTATCATCAGACTTCTCAACAGAAACTTTACAGGCCAGAAGAGAATGGCATGATATATTTAACGTTATGAAACAGAAGGGCCTCGAACCAAGAATATTGTATCCAGCAAAATTATCATTTAAATATGATGGAGGGATTAAACAATTTCCAGACAAACGAAAGTTGAGAGAGTTTGCCGCTCATAAACTACCACTACAGGATATCTTAAATGGAATGCTTTAGATGGAAGCAGTCCTAAGGCTAAAAAGATGTCACCAGAGAAAATAAAATTATAGCAAATAAAGTAGACCATCCAAATACTAACTAAAGGCAAAGAATAAAACACCTAGTATATAAAGAATGGAGGAGGAAGAATCAGAAGAGAGAGAAATAAAGAAACATCAGACAGTGTTTACAATTACTTAGCAAGAAAGTTAAGTTAGATTGTTGGACAGTAAAGAAGCAACCCTTGAACCTTTGGTAACCATGAATCTAAAGCCAGCAATGGCAATAAGTACATATCTATCACCCTAAATGTAAATGGACTGAATGCACCAATCAAAAGACACAGTAACAGAATGGATAAAAAAGCAAGATCCATCTATATGCTGCTTACAAGAGATGCACCTCAAACCCAAAGATATACACAGACTAAAAGTGAAGGGATGGAAAAAGATATTTCATGCAAACAACAAAGAGAAAAAAGCAGGTGTTGTAGTACTTGTATCAGACAAAATAGACTTCAAAACGAAGAAAGTAGCAAGAGATAAAGAAGGACATTACATAATGATAAAGGGGTCAGTCCAACAAGAAGATATAACCATTATAAATATATATGCACCCAACACAGGAGCGCCAGCATATGTGAACAAATACTAACAGAATTAAAGGAGGAAATAGAAAGCAATGCATTCATTTTAGGAGACTTCAACACACCACTCACTCCAAAGGACATATCAACCAGACAGAAAATAAGTAAAGACACAGAGGCACTGAACAACACACTAGAACAGATGGACCTAACAGACATCTACAGAACTCTACAGCCAAAAGCAGCAGGATACACATTCTTCTCAAGTGCACATGGAACATTTTCCAGAATAGACCACATACTAGGCCACAAAAAGAACCTCAGTAATTTCAAATATATTGAAATCCTACCAAACAACTTCTCAGATCACCAAGGTATAAAACTAGAAATAAATTTTAGAAAGAAATCAAAAGGCTCACAAATACATGGAGAATTAACAACACTCTCCTAATTAATCAGTGGGTTAACGACCAAATCAAAACAGAAATCAAAGAATATATGGAGACTAATGACAACAACAACACAAAGCCACAACTTCTGTGGGACGCAGCAAAGGCAGTTCTAAGAGGAAAGTATATTGCAATCCAGGCCTATTTAAAGGAGGAAGAACATTCCCAAATGAATATTCTAAAGACACAATTACTGAAATTGGAAAAAGAAGAACAAATGAGGCCCAAAGTCACCAGAAGGGGGGACATAATAAAGATTAGAGAAGAAATAAATAAACTTGAGAAGAATAAAACAATAGAAAAAATTAATGAAAGCAAGAGCTGGTTCTTTGAAAAAATAAACAAAATAGATACACCCCTAGCCAGACTCATTAAGAGAAAAAGAGAATTTACACACATAAACAGAATCAGAAATGAGAAAGGAAGAATCACGACGGATCCCACAGAAATACAAAGAATTATAAGAGAATATTATGAGAATCTGTATGCTAACAAGCTGGAAAACATAGAAGAAATGGACAACTTCTTAGAAAAATACAACCTCCCAAGACTGACCAAACAAGAAACGGAAAAACTAAACAGACCAATCACCAGCAATGAAATTGAATTGGTAATCAAAAAACTACCCAAGAACAAAACCCCTGGACCTGATGGATTCAGCTCTGAATTCTACCAGACATATAGAGAAGAAATAACACCCATTCTCCTTAAAGTTTTCCAAAAAATAGAAGAGGAGGGAATACTTCCAAACTCATTCTATGAAGCCAGCATTACTCTAATACCAAAACCGGGCAAAGACCTCACCAAAAAAGAAAATTACAGACCAATATCCCTGATGAACGTAGATGCAAAAATACTCAACAAAATATTAGCAAACCGAATTCAAAAATACATCAAGAGGATCATACACCATGATCATGTGGGATTCATCCCAGGGATGCAAGGATGGTACAACATTCGAAAATCCATCAACATCATCCACCACATCAACAAAAAGAAGAACAAAAACCACATGATCATCTCCATAGATGCTGAAAAAGCATTTGACAAAATTCAGCATCCATTCCTGATTAAAACTCTCAACAAAATGCGTATAGACGGCAAGTACCTCAACATCATAAAGGCTATATATGACAAACCCACAGCTAACATCATACGTAACAGCGAGAAGCTGAAAGCTTTTCATCTAAGATCAGGAACAAGACAGGGATGCCCACTCTCTCCACTGTTATTCAACATAGTACTGGAGGTCCTAGCCACAGCCATCAGACAAAACAAAGACATACAAGGCATCCATTGGTAAAGAAGAAGTCAAATTGTCACTATTTGCAGATGACATGATACTGTACGTAAAAAACCCTAAAGACTCCATTCCAAAACTACTAGAACTAATATCTCAATTCAGCAAAGTTGTAGGATACAAAATTAACACAGAGAAATCTGTTGCTTTCCTATACACTAACGATGAACTAACAGAAAGAGAAATCAGAATAACAATTCCATTCACAATTGCATCAAAAAGAATTAAATACCTTGGAATAAACCTAAGGAAGGAAGTGAAAGACCTGTACTCTGAAAACTACAAGATACTCCTAAGAGAAATTAAAGAGGACACTAACAAGTGGAAATGCATCCCATGCTCTTGGCTAGGAAGAATAAATATTGTCAAAATGGCTAGACTACCTAAAGCAATCTACACATTCAGTGCAATCCCTATCAAACTACCTGCAGCTTTCTTCAATGAACTGGAACAAATAATTCTAAAATTCATATGGAACCACAAAAGACCCCGAATAGCCAATGCAATTCTGAGAAGGAGGAATAAAACGGGGAATTACGCTCCCTGACTTCAAGCTCTACTACAAAGCCACAGTAATCAAGACAATTTGGTATTGGCACAAAAACAGACCCACAGACCAGTGGAACAGAACAGAAAATCCAAACATTAACCCAGACCTATACAGTCAATATTTGATAAAGGAGCCTTGGATCTACAATGGGGAGATGACAGCCTCTTCAGCAGCTGGTGTTGGAAAAACTGGACAGCTACATGTAAGAGAATGAAACTGGACCACTGTCTAATCCCATACACAAAGGTAAACTCAAGGTGGATCAAAGACTTGAATGTAAGTCATGAAACCATAAAACTCTTAGAAAAAAACATAGGCAAAAGTCTCTTGGACATAAACATGAGCAACTTCTTCATGAACATATCTCCCTGGCAAGGGAAACAAAAGCAAAAATGAACAAGTGGGACTGTATCAAGCTGAAAAGCTTCTGTACAGCAAAGGACACCATCAGTAGAACAAAAGACATCCTACAGTATGGGAGAATATATTCATAAATAACATGTCTGATAAAGGGTTGACATCCAAAATATATAAAGAACTCATACACCTCAACAAACAAAAAGCAAATAATCCAATTAAGAAATGGGGAGAGGACATGAATAGACACTTCTCTAAAGAAGAAATTTAGATGGTCAACAGGCACATGAAAAGATGCTCCACATTGCTAATAATCAGAGAAATGCAGATTAAAACCACAATGAGATATCACCTCACACCAGTGAGGATGGCCAACATCCAAAACACAAACAACAACAAATGTTGGCGAGGATGTGGAGAAAAGGGAACCCTCCTACACTGCTGGTGGGACTGCAAAGTAGTTCAACCATTGTGGAAAGCCGTATGGAGGTTCCTCAAAAAACTCAAAATAGAAATACAATTTGACCCAGTAATTCCACTCCTAGGAATTTACCCTAAGACTGCAGTAGCCCAATTTGAAAAAGACAGATGCACCCCTATGTTTATTGCAGCACTATTTACAATAGTCAAGAAATGGAAGCAACCTAAGTGTTCATCAGTAGATGAATGGATAAAGAAGAGGTGGTACATATACACAATGGAATATTATTCACCTATAAGAAGAAAACAAATCCTACCATTTGCAACAACACGGATGGTGCTATAGGGTATTATGCTCAGTGAAATAAGCCAAGCCGAAAAAGACAAGTATCAAATGATTTCACTCATATGTGGAGTATAAGAACAAAGAAAAAATACTGAAGGAACAAAACAGCAGCAGACTCACAGAACGCAAGAACGGACTAATAGTTACCAAAGGGAAAGGGACTGGGGAAAATGGGTGGGAAAGGAGGGATAAGAGGGAAAAGGGGCATTACAATTAGCAGACGTAATGTTGGGGGGGCACAGAGGGGTGCTGTACGGCTCAGAGAAGACAAGTGGTGATTCTGTAGCATCTCGCTATGCTGATGGACAGTGACTGTAATGGGGTTGGTGGGGGGGGGGACCTGATGAAGGGGTAGTTTAATAACCATAATATCGCACATGTAGCTATAGATTAATGATACCAAAATAAATTATATTAATAAAATAAATAAATAAATTGAATTACCCAGGAAGAGCTGAGGAGAGAATTCAGAGAAGCACCAACATTTAAATAGAAGATTTGCAGAAGAATAGAATTTAGCAAAGCAGGTTAAAAAAGGAATAGTCAGAACTATAAGGTAAATCAGAATGTCACAAAAGTCAAGGTAAATGAAATTTAAAGGTGGTTTCTGCAATGTGGAGTAATCAAGTAAAGTAGTGGCAGAAAATGGTGAAGTTTGGTGTTTAGAAGGTCACTGTTGACATTTGGAAAAAGAGCTTCAGTGGAGAGATAGATGAAGAAGCCAGATTATAATTGATAAAGATGAGAAAAATTATATAGAGCACTCTTTAGATGGGGTGAAAAAGGAGGTGGAGTTAGGAAAGCAGCTAGAAAGGGATCCAAGAGGGTTTCCTCAGAGAATGAGAAAAGACAGGCTCCTAGGAAGAAGAGGAAGGCAGTGGAGGAGAGATTGAGATGGGAGGTGACAGAACTGGAATTCATGTGAGCAACCGGCCTTCCTCATAGCTTGGATTTCTGTAGAAGCATGCCACGAGACAGGAAGGCATGTTGAAGTAGTTTCTTTGGGAAGCTTAGGAAATGCCAGTGGAGAAGTGGGAAGTAGGACAGTGAAGGAGAACTGCTCATAAAAGATAGACTGTCAAGCCCAGCTACCACTGGGTGACTGACACTTTAACCCCATGGGGAAAGTCTGAGAAACAGTGTAAAATGCATGCCTCAGAGTTTTCTCATCTAAGGGGTAGGGGAGGTAGGGTATTTTTTATTCCAACTACCATTAGCCATTGGTTGAGGGCTTCTTCTAAGAGCGTGTGTGTATATGTGTGAATGTGTTTGAAATGAGCAGGTGTTGCTTTGTTACAATAAAAACAATGTATTTTGGGAATAAAAGCACAGGGCCTGCCTCTATTAAGTATTATGGAAATAAGTGAATGAACTAAAGGTTATTTAATATCCAGTTTTTCCCTAGCAATTTGTGCTATGACCTGTGATAAAAATATTTTCATGGCATATTTCACATGGCATTGTGATTCGTCTATTTGCCTATCTGCCTCTTCAGCCAAAGCTGCTCCAGGACGAGGATCATTATTATTCATCTTTGTAGCCTCGGCATTTAAGTAAGGAATCTAGTAGGTTTTGATCAAATTTTGAATAACTGAATACACAGCACACACAGTGTTGAAAGATTTCAATTTTAGTTTCAAGACATCTTGATAATTACACCATTTGTCTTGCTCTAACCTAGGAATGTATTTGATGAATTTATTTATATTAAAACTTTGATTTGAAAAAAATCAGTGCTTCTGAAACCTGGCTGATGATCAAAATTATCCAGGAGCTCCACCTCCAAACAACCAAATCAGAATATGATTGTCTCCAGCTTTAAACATGTGGCGAAAATCCAGTCCACCACAGGACATCCTTTAGGCAAAGCTAAGATAACAAGGTCAGAGGCAAGGAGTTTTAACTACCTGGCACTTTCAGCCTGCATTGCTTCATCATCCCCTGCTTCAGGTAAAGTGTCCCCAGGCAAAGGGATGTAGATACTGCAGAGTTGCGAGTTGGGCCAGACCAACTGAAGTAGTAGGGCTCAAGGGCTCTGTGCTGGGCACAAGCTTCTCCTATTGCTTGGAAATTGACTGCTGCTGAGTGAATGGAAGCATGGATTGGATGGACTCTCAATTACCTTTCCTGTAATAGGCATGTGTATGCTAAATTTAGTTCATATTTTTGTCATATATCCTCAATTTTAAGAGTTAAAAGTGTGAATAGGAATCTACACGATAAAAACCTCTTTTTCCTCCATCTTACATATTTAATTGATAATCTTGATGCCTGGCTCCATTTTCAATAGAAATAGGAAGTTGTGTTTGATTTCTTAAAATTTTTCATAAAACCTGGAAATGGAATTCCACTGTGAGAAATCAAGTTTATATGACTAAGTACATACAACTTTAAAATCATCAGTGAGGTAGTCTATGTGTTTAAGGAGTGAAATTGAAGATGTAAAAATCCCAGAGTTCTTGTTCTTAAGAAAAGTCATTCAAAATCTGGGTTCTCTTATTATAGAGACAATATACAGGCATTGATCTCAAATTCATCCTATTTTGAGTTGTCTTGGTGTGAAAGATTTGTGTGGTAGTTAGGATGTAGAAACATAAGTTTTTCTGGGCTTTCTTCTCTGAGCTTTTGATCACACCAGAAATGATTTTTCCCCAACATAATGACACTTATCACTTTATTTTCCTTTTAATGTGTGAGTCTTACAAAATAGTAGAAGAAAGAATTAAAATATTTCAGAGTGATTGCCTCTGAGCAGTCGGACATGGAGGTGAGGAAAGGTGAAATGGGGCACTGCTTTGGGGTCATAATCTTGTTTTATTTGACCTTTTAAGTTCAGTACATACATTTATTTTTTCAGTTTCTATGAAGAAATATTGTGGAACAAATGAGAGAGGCTCAAAGAGATACACATGGGAAGAGGTGGTTAGAATTGTAGTGCAAGAGAAAAAGAAATTCAGGGAGGTGGGGATGATACAGTGGCCACTTCCACAGACAAGCACAAAGGAATATTGTAGAAATCACATCCATGGTGGAAAGTGGGCATTGGTAGGGACTGAGCTGGTTAAAATGAGCAGCCATTGTGTTCCAAGCTGTGTTGATAGTTTTGCCTTTGCATCTCATTTTCTGGGGACTGAGACCCTGACAGCCAAACACTTAAGGCTATAATTTAAGATTCTTCCACAAAGAGGAATGATATTGCTTATTGTGACATGATGGTATCAGAAGAAAATGCAGGTCTTTTCTGTACCAAGAAAAATAGATGTTGGTGACAACATTGCCTTACAGGATAAGAAATGGAAGTGATTCTGCTAAGTATACATGAAAATATCTCCTGGGTACCTGCTGCATTCCTGGGGAGCTGGAAGTGGGCAGACCAAGAACAGAGTGGTGTCTTACCTTCTGGGTAATTGTGAGCGGCCCTCCCTCTGTAACTAAAGAAGTGATGTTTTATCTGAGGACCTGGGTTGAGAACTACTCTTACTTGGTTGCTCTGTGATACTGAACAGGCTGCTTAACTTTTCTACTCCTTAGTTTCTTTCACAGTAAAACAGAATGGCAATCTCATGTCCAAGGCTTGTGTGGGCATCACATGGACACATCTGTGTAAAAGGCTGCCTGGCTGATGATAGCAAGTGCCGATTTGTGCTTTTTGCTTTCTTTGTCCTGAGGGCATTTGGTACTTTACTACTCTTTGATCAAAATGAAAGCTTTCACATGAGAAATCCATTTTAGCGTGGGATTTGAGTCTCCGAATTTTTGTGCCAAAATAAGGATTATAAATTCCATGATGTAATGTGCATAACAAATGTGAGAATTTTAAATGTAGCCTTTAAGGCTGTTAAAACAATTGCTTATTTAACGCGGACCAAACCAAGATTAGCAAAGAGCCCAGGTTTCATGGAGAGCATAAAATTGGACAAATTCCTGGATAAAAGGCTTATAATCTAATTAGCCATCAGGATTCCGTAAATATTTACGTGAAAATCACAGGACTGGAAAGAATTTTAAGATAAATGCAAATGTGATTTCTAAAAAAAGTCCTTAATTTCTTGTTCACTCTAACTTATGTGCATTCAAAATGTCATTGAAATATTAAAAATTTTAACCACTTTAATGTGACAAGTTGTCTGTAGCTGAATAGTTGACTGGATATAAAACATTATTCCCCTTCAGCTATTAAATCTGTCCTTGAAAAAGAATCTCGGTTTTTCAAGACCACTTGTGCTTCAATGAATAGCATTAAACCTCTTTGCCTTTGGTAATGTCACTTCATCAGCATGATTTTTCCCCTTGACCTACAAGAGATACAAGTGGGAGGTTCCTAACTGAATTGCACTGTCAGCTGAATAGAAGTATGATTTTCTGATCACCAGATCTGCCCACAAATGGAATAAGCCATAAGAATGTTTTCTTTCATTGCAGATGTTCAAATACAGACTCAATACATGATAGCATGTTACCTGTTACCCTAAGATGTTCTGACTCTAGGAAACCAAAGAGAAGAACTTCGGCATTACTTAGATTGAAGAAAGAATTGGGTTATTGGACACCTCTCTACCAAATTGCAAAAGAACACACTTTCCACTGATGTTCAGCCAGAGAATAGGAGGAACTCATAAGATTTACTTCCTTTTATATTTCACTATGTGTCTCCTTATACCTTGAAGAACCACCTTAATAAACTAGGCTGGTATCCTTCCTTTCTTGTTGTATGACATTGAACAAGTAATGGAACCTCAGTTTCTATATCTGTGAAATAGGAATATGAATAGTGCCCTCCTTTTAAGATTATTGTGGGGATTCTTAAGGCAATGCTGGGGAGTTCAGCACAACCTAGCTCATGGAAAGCATTTGTAGGGGAGGAAAAGTAATTTTCCCCTCTACCCTTCTAGGTCTTTGGTTGAGACCCCCCTGTTAATAAAAGATCAGCAGGAGAAAAACAGAAGTTTACTAACACATATACCACTGTATACATGGGAGATACCCAGGAAAACTGAACAAGTCCTTGAAATGGCCCAAGCCACCACCTTGAATACCATCTCCACCAGCTAAAGACAAAAGAAGGATGTTGGCGGATCGGGTGCCAGTTGTGACTGGTGACCAGGAAAAGCACAGGAACAAGGCAGTGTCCTTACCCAGGTTTCAGTCAGTGCCTTCTCCGTTAGCAAGAGACCCGAGAGACTTAGTCATCTTTCTGTCCCTCCTTTCTCTTACAGAGAGGACGTGCCCTGACAGATGGAGGTGTACATCTCTTCTTCATGTCCCTGACAGGGTGACTTCTAAGTGGTTGTCAGAGTTTCTCCCATGTCTGCTCTTTCTTAAAAATAGCCAGCTCAAGATAATTCTTAAGCCAAAAAGGCATATTCTGGGGTAGAAAATTTGTTCCTCCTCAGATTCAAATTGTTATATATAAAAGGAAGAGAAAACACTGCCTAATAAGGGGATTTTTCCAGATGTCAAGCAAGACTGTCTCTTTGGAAAATTGTCACCTTATTTCAAATTATGTAAAAGTTATTATCTGAAACTCCAAGCATAGAATGGATCCTTGAACTAGATGTCTTTTGGGAAAGCATCCTATCCTGAGACTCAATTATTGAGCATCTAATTCGTAGTATTTAGGGTAAATGGTTCAATATTTATTCTTCCAAAATATCAATAGCCGGCTATCCTGGTAAGCATTGTGTAGGATGAGGAGCTAGCGTGGTGGAGTGGGGCCCGGTGGACTTTGGACTAATTTATGTTTCAGCTTCAATACCTGTTAGCCTGATAACCCCCCGAGGCAAGTTACTTAACCTTTTTGAGCCTCAGTCTCCACAGCTGTAACATGAGGGTAAAAGATGATCTTCCTTAAAGAACTGGAGTGAAGATGTAGTGAGTTAATCTATGTCATTATATGGTACTGGGTGTCCATATGATCTCTCTGTTGGTTACAGTTCTCATTTTTTGCCCCGGTGTGTCTGCACGATCACACACAGGCTGACTGTGTTTTCCCTGTTTGGGGGCAGGGTTGCCTTTGCGCTAAGACAAGGCTGATATAAGATTTTGGATTGTACCCAGAATGTGCTAATACAAAGGCCTTAAATAAAATGCCTTGGTTGGAGAAAGTTTTAGTTCATCCATAAATCAATGAAATAGGTGCCTGTCTTCCTGAGGACAAAGCAGATGATTTTTGGACTGGCTTTATTTACTCCAGGAAGAGCTTGGGAGTTTCGTGCTAGCAGCACACACACTCACTTCTGCAGCAGCCTGTCTCCCCTTTTAGAGCTGTGGTGGCTGTCTTCTCAGGATAATGTGCTAAATCGGATTCGGGAGTTTATCAAGTTTAGGGCATTCTAGCTTCAGTCTCACCAGGGCTTTTGAGTTTTGTTTTGGGGGGCTTGCCCTACCATTTTGCCAGCATTGACCCAGCACTGAGCTCTAGGTGCTGTGTTTTTGTTTTCCCATTCACTCAGATGAGTTTGCTCTGTGTTGGGGAGAATGTGGTTAAGCAAGGAATGCAGCAGAACCCGCAAGGGCTTTTTAATTTTTCTTCCTGTGTGGTTCATGGTACCCCTTATCTCATTATCCACATTTCTCCTCCAATCTCAAGAATGGATTTCCTCCTTATAAAGCCCTGCTGGCAGAATTGCAACCTGCAAATTGCTACCTGCTTGACTGCTTTGTGGTTTCTCTGCGAGGGGACAAAATTGTGAAATTAGCTCATATCAAAATCTGAAGCTTTTCTGAAAATAAATATGAACAAATTAGGTCTCCTGGGAATTAGCCAAAGCTCAGCAATTAATAATCTTTTTATCTGGGTGAGTAAAGAAAATATATAAGTATTGCTCATGTTCTCAGACAAACATCCCTTCTTAGCAAGCAGAGTAGTGTAGTAGTTTTTCCCTAATGGATGGTATCTGGACATTGAAGGGCATCAGTAGAAAGTCACTGGGACTTAATATAACTTGGTTCCAGTTGTGACCTGGGTCCAGATCCACACCCGTCAGACTCTAAAATTAGTGCTCAAGTCCACGGAACTGGGGCTTTTTCATCTGGATGCAAAGTTACATTTACTCGTGTGATGAGGACTGATGTGGACCCAGGGAGGAAATCCTGCCATTCTCGTGGCATCCTAATGACATCAAGCTGTTATATAGGTTGTTTGTGAACCTGTCCAGCTTTCACTCTGTAGGTTACAAGCTAGCAAAGCACAGACAGAAAGGAGGACATGTTGGTGTGAACACCATGATAGGTGGACCTTCATCCCAAAGTTTGTTTATAGACCGCAGCATGCTCATGTGTCTGCTGGGATGCTAATTTACATTCTTAACCAACTCCAGACTGGCCCACAAAATAACGTCAAGTCCCTGGAATAATTCTACGATCCTATGAAGGGTGATCCTATGGAGTTTTCGTGAGACAGAGAAAAGAATGTGAGGTCTCCTCAATACAGTCATTGGACATATCTTGATTGAAGACTTGTGGAAGTTCTTTTATTAAAATTAGGAAAACTCAGGGCTTGTATCAGGGAATTACAATCCCTGGATTGTAAAAAGACTGGACTCTAAAAAGAACCAGTGCATTAGAAAGCGATCTGACCATTAGCCAGAAGGCTGATGACCAGGGATGTGGAATAAGCCCTTTGCTTCCTTTTCATTTTTCTGGAGAAGAAATTGATGTGACTAAATGCAGACTTTGGGATCAAAGATCCAGGTTATAAACCCCAGCTCTGACACTTGTCAAGTATGTGATCCTAGGCCTTCTGCTTAAACTTTCTGTAACTGTCTGTTTTCTCATGAAAATACAACTCATAATCGGATCTATTTCTCACTGTCATGGTGAATTATAAGTAAATGCTACATAATCTTGCTCTTGCCTTCATCCTTTTGATCCTGGCCTTTGGACACCTTTATAAATGGTTCCACTAAAAATGGAAAGGGAAAAGTGAAGGAAAACTCTACTATAGTGCTTTGGGATTCTTTTTTAGTAATTTTGGCAAAAGGACAGATGTAACTCTTGATCTGAGATTGGGTCGATAGTTTGATTTCATTCATTTGCCTTCTATTATGAATATTCATGAACTGACTATGCTTTAATCACAGGGTCTTTTGAAGGTATGACAGTTTTAGTACAGTCAGCATTTGACTGCCGGCTTGCTGCCCAGCTGAGCATTTGTAGAGGGTGGCAAAGTGAGAGCAGAGGGAGCTGGAGCCGAGGCAACCTCCTCCTCGCCCCTTGCATGGCTCTCTCTCTGGCGCGACCGGAAATGCTCAGCACGTGTTGTCATTGAGCAGTGTGCTAGGTGCTGTGAGAGCCACAAAGACTACTCCGTCAGATCACTCTTGCAGTTTATGATCTGGAAGGAAAGATGAACCATGATGTGTCCATACAAAGTTAACTGAGAATTTCAGGTTTTGTCTCAAAGACAAATGAGAATTCAAAGGGCAAATCACGGACTGGAAAAGGGTCTGAGAGATTGCCTTACCCCATCCTGTTACTGATGTCCTAATGTTGCCTGTGACTAAACTCCAACGGCTCAGAGAGTGGATGTGCATGGCTTTTTGGTGGATCAGGCATGATTATTATGAATGAATGACTGAACTAGGAAGGCTTTCTGGCCGAAGTACAAGTTGTGTCTTGAAGGATATGTAGGAGTCAGAAAGGCAAAAAGAAAATAAGGATATTCCTACATATTTAGGGGTCCCAATTTATTTGGGGAATAGATTTACAATAGATTGGTTCTGTTGTCCTTAAGCATGGTATCTTCAAAGGAGGTACTGTGAGGCATCCTTCAGGATAGTTTGTTCTATGCTGTCCTGATTCTGGGCTGAAGGCTGAGAAGACACAGTTGGGGTTCATGAGGAAAGATTGAAGAGGAGGCTGCAGGTGATTTAACAGAACAGTGAAGAGAAAGCTGTTTATCACTACTGGAAACAGCCCAAGAAAGAGTATACTTAGTTTGAGGGATTTGAATAAATAAATATTTTAACATTGCTACCACTCCCACTTTAATCAATGCCTAAATCTTATTTTCTCTCCTAATTGTCTCTTGAATTCACTCATCTGTCTTTCTCTGTTTCCTGCACCTTCACACGAGCCACCTTCTCTTGTCTAGACAATAGCAAGAGTCTTCAACTGGCCACTTTAACTGTATTCATTCTTGTGGAGCCACTCTCTGTATACTGCACAACCTTTAGTAAAGCAAATCAGGGTCGTGGCAGATTTTTTCCTTGAAACCTTTCAGTAGTTCACTCTTCTTAGAACTAATTCCAAACTTTTTCACATGGCCTCTCTGGCCCTAATATCAATGGGGCTCTCAATTTCCTGGCCTCTTTACGTGCCCCAGTACATGTGCTCTTTATGCTTCGGCCAGATGACCAAGCTTTCCCTTATTTCAGGAACTTGTCATAGGATATTCCCTTTGACAAGAATTTAGTTCCCACCCACCTTCTTAACTGCCATGTTTCCAAAAATTCCAGGCCCCTTTAAAGGCTTATCTCACTTGGGATTATTTAATGTCATCTTTCCAGGAGTATAACTGGTACTTGGAGTACAGCTGGTGAACAAAATAGGTAAGGATTTGTGAAACTTCTCTCTCCAACTGCCAGACTATGGTAAATGAGCATAAGAGCCTGGGAATGTTAGACGGCAAGTGGTATAGATAAAAGGTAAGGAGGATCAGGGATGCTGGACGAGGGAAGCAGGTTGAAAAATTAAAAGAATGGTCAGTGTATCTCCATACCATATGCAAATTAACCCCAGAAGTATTATAGTGTTACATGTAAAAACCAAAACCATAAAGCTGTAACCTTGTATAAAGCCTGGCATGGGATAGGAAGTCCTCAAGGTATATTTATCAAAGAGACATGGGTGTGATATTATCATCATTAGCATACTCATTCAAAATTTTGAGGTGGTTCAGTCACAGAACATATGCAGCCCCCCACACGTCCCCCACCCAGACTGTCAGCAGTGCAGGCCGACCCAGGTTCACACCAGTGGTGTCTAATCTTCCTCTGAAATCTCCCCTGGTGAAAGGGAATTCCTTGGGCTTCTTTCTCCTCTTTCCTTTGAGACCCCAGCGAAGTCCAACAGAGCTAATTAGTTACCCTGCCATGAGGGCATAGGGACTTCCTGGCAGTGATTTCTGAGGGCGCCCAAGGATCTAGGATATAATGACAAAAGCAAAACCACTCCAGTCCAGAGAGTTGACACGAGGATGGATCTGGTATCTCAACGCATGGATCGCTCTCATTCTCATACTCACTCTCTCACACACACACCACCCCCGCCCTTCCTGTCTTCTCTTCTGAAAAAACAAACAGTTTGGCTCCTGGGCAGTTTTGATTTAAATTGGAAAACGCAGCCTTGCTTAGCGGGACAGCAGAATCACATCACTCCCACGGCCAAAACAGCTTGCGACATACCTCCCTGCAGGCGAGGCCATAAAGGGCGGTTTAATATCCTGGAACCACTACCCCCCCAAAGGACTTTACAGCTTCCTCCAAATTCCAGTCTATGGGCGTACTTCCTCTTGGCCAGCAGTTCCCACCCTGGACTTCATCTTCTTCTTTTCTCTCTACTTTATTAGTGATCCCATCTCTTGGATCATTAGAAACCACTGTGTCCCTGGAGATGAGAAACAGAACAGAATTCAAAGGGAAATGTAGAGAAGGCAGAGACTAGGAAGTTTGAAAGGGTTCTCTAGTTCCTCTGGCCCTAATAACAGGACAGGTTCCCTTCTAGGCCACTTGAGAGAGGTGCAGATTCAAATAAGGACTCCTATCTCCCTCTCCTCCCTGTTCATCTCAAAAATATGAAAACTGGATTGAAGCCAGTTTTGCATTGTTCTAATTACATTACCTAGATTATAGTGGTATCTAATAAGTCTTCCTAACTCCAGCGTCCACCCACCACCACCCATCTTATATTCTGTAAGCCAGAGGAAATGGAGAGAATCTAAAATCTTTAGTTTGATATTCAACAACCTAGTGCCCATGCTGTTTTATTGGTGTCTCCACGTGCTGGACCAACCTGCCTAACTGTAACGGCAGACCATAGGTGTGGTCTGGGCTGTTCTGCTCTACACTTTGCTCATTCCAGTCCTAACACCTGCAAATTCATCTCTATCTCTTGGATCTGTTCAAATTTAGCTGTTCTCACATGCCCACCTCAAATATCATCCATGGAAATAATGTCTTTTTCCTATTAATTCTCATCATCCACATTATTTTCTAAATAGATTCTGCATTTGTCTGCCTTTGTGCTCTACTAGATTATAAGCAACCTGCTGTCAAAGACTGACTCGTATCCCTTAAAGCCTAAGACCTTACATCTAATAGGTACTTAATAAAGCCTATTGATGGATGAATAGACAAAATGGCACCTTCTTCTTGATGCCTGTCTTCAAAATAGTTCATTGAAAAGCATTATGAAACTAGGAACACCTGAGCCTTTCTAAAATCTGCCCTAATTTAGAGTAGACTTTAACATAGTACAACTGCATCTTAAACCTTATCAGTGGGCATTTTTCACTGGAAGGATGTGAAAGACCACAATAAAACAATTATTTACCCTAATATAGTCAGTCCCACAACATAGATCATGATGACAACATCATGATTGTTTGTAATTACTTTTGAAATTATGTTTTCAATTTTATAACCAGAGCCAGACACAAGAGACTACAACTACTTAAGTATGTTTAAGAATTACATTCACTCCTTTTCAGTTGAGACCGATTTCAACATACTCTCTGCCTTTTTTCTCCCCAGACTTTAGGTGAGCACAACTTTACCTGGAACTTTCCTGACATCTAAACCTTTCTGGATGTGTGTGTGTGTGCCCCTCTCCCTCTCCCTCTGTGTGTGTGTGCATGCATACTTCTCACTCTTGCTCCATTGCTTCAATGTTGCTGTTTAATTGAGCATCAATGCCTCATTTCCGTCCAGATTTTGATTTTGTTGAAGCAAACATTAATTCACCTACTTTATAATTAAGACAAGCTCTCTGTCCCTGGGCATGAGGGCATATGTCTTTTTTTCCTGGTGGAAAACTAGGGGTAAACAATATCAACAATTTAAAAGGAAATTAGGGCAACACCCTGCTTGTCTGGGCATTATTTTCCCATTAAGCAATTCTCCTGGTGGTGGCACATAAAATGATCCAGGTTACCCCTTCCCATCAGCATATTAGCATGCTCTTCCCAACTGCTTCAGGTCATCTGTTGAGCTTTGTGGTCAGTATCATCCTTGTGCTCCTTGTTTTTAAAAGACTAGTCTCTGACAGAGATGGCTTACTTTTAGGTGGACTTCCCCCCCAAACCCCCAACTTTTGTTATATTTAAGGCATACACCTTTTAGCAATCTAAAATGATTTTTTATTTTTATTTTTTACAATCAAAAGACCCAGAGGTAGAATTCAAGTTTCAGTTTTTCATTTCAAAATCTGTTTTGACTTACATTTTGATTTTTAGGACTTTATTTTTCACCATTCTTTGAGTTTGATGTATAATCTTAGCTAGTTGGAGTGGGCAGAAAGGATTGGCCCAAGACCTAGGTTAGGACTGGGTCAGGAGCTAAGGAACTGACCCAGGACAAATGTGAAATCAAATGATGGAGCTGAGTAGCTAGGCACATTGTTAATGTCAACATTTATTGAGTACCTACCATGAGCCAGGGACTGTGCAAGGTGCTAAGGTTACAGTGCTGGGCAAGACAAACAAGCATGGCCCTGGCCCCATGGAGCAAAGCTTCCTGACAGTCTAGACAAGGAACAGACAGTAAATAGTTACACAATCAATACTGTGAAGGAGCATGATGAGAATATATAATAGAATTGAACCAGTCAGGACAATTAAGGTAACTTTCTCTTTGAAAATGGCATTTAACCGCAGATTTGAAGGAGAGGCAGACATTTGCTAGGCAAATATGGGAGAGGGAAAAGTGCTCTAGCAGCAAGTACATGAGGAGGCCCAGAGGTGAGAAAGAGTGTGTCATGTTGTAGAAAGCAAGCAAGTGGCTGGAGTACAGAAAGGCTGTAGGTTGGGCATGGGGTGGGCACTGATGCAAAATGGGATGGTTGGGAAAAGTTTAAGAGTCAAATATTTGCATTAGCTCAGATATTACAGGCAACCTTCTGCTTCAGTTGTGAGAGGTCCAAGAGCAGAGACCCTAGATGTCAAATAATCCTCCGGTGGCAAGGAGCAATGGCTGGCTTGTAGGCTGTCCATTCAGGCTTAGGGCTGAAGTGTGAACCAGGCATACGTGTAGGTTCAGAGGACTCACCTTGATAAACGGGGCACCTGAGTCCTCGTCACTGAGTAAGGTCCAGATAGGAATGCAGGCCTGGACGGAGGCTGAGCCACTACAAGAGTGACTCATCAGATTAGGCAGTAGGGACAAAGCTAACATCTGGTCATACGGACCAGCCAGTGTAGTGTGGGAACACAAGGAATTATCTCTGGGTCTGAAAAACTACTCAAGAACAATGTGGGGACCCAGGTGTCCTCACAGAGCCCCTGGCTCCCTATGTGTTTTATAAAGATTTGACTCAATTCTAGATTTCCCTGGCTTGTAGGTCTTACACTCTTTGTATCTCACTGCCTTAGTCTGGGAGAGCTCAAGGGCTAGACCATGGAACTAGCTGTGAGACACTGTGGAGAAGAGATGAGAGGAAAAAAGGAATTGAGTGCCACCTTTCTTTTATGTAGGGTCTTCACATTGTCATTTGTTACATGCTTTGAAAGGCATCTCTGAAATGGAGCAAAGTAGTTCTCTTGGAAGCCTAAGCAGTGCATTCCTAATCCCATACCAGCTCAATGATGAGACTATTTGTGCTCACCTACAATCCCATTAGTTTGTTCCTATCCCTGAATGTCTTTGTTGCTTTAAAAGAGAAGGAAATAAAGAAATATACTTGGGTTTTTCAGCTTTGGAAAATTGAATGCAAACTGTGATCCTGGTTGGAGATGACATACTGCATAGAAATGATGCAGAACAGTGAGTTAGCTCAGTGCCACCAAGGAAGTTAATGCCTATTTCACATGGGTTAAAAATGAGATGAATTTGGGGATTATGGTCCATCCTGAGTGCTGGGGAATAAAATGAAATGTAATTCTCACAAGGCATTTTTTTCACCTTTTAATTTGCCCTTTTCTATGCCAACCCCCCTTACCTCCAATTGAGATTTGCATCTCTTGGAATTAAGCCCCATTTTCATCCTTTCCAGACATAATCTCATTCCACTCTTATACAAAGCTGATTTTTAGGAACATCTAGAAGGTTTCACCATATTGAATGATGTAAAACTTGTGTCAAAGGTGCCATTGGCCCTGGGTCATGGGTTGTGTGATCACACATTTTTGCTTCCTAGCCCTTGGCACCAGGGGAAAGCATCTGACTCAGTGGCCCAGAATCTCAGGAAGTACAGAGTATTCTGTAAGGGGCGAGTTCACAACCAACAAACAGTATTCTCCAAGGCGCACTTCTCAGTGCCTCTTGTGGTCCTCTAATGAGAAAGGTATTCACACTGGAGTTGTTAGCCAAACCGAAGTCCTCTACCTACAGTCTGGTGAGTAGGGAGTCTTCATTTCAGTTGATGGGAACAGAGAGTATTCCCAGCTGTGTGAACCCTGGTGATGATTCATTCCAATCCTTTGGATGGTTTCTCTCCTGGGTCGTGGGTAGCTCCCTCCCTTGCTTACAGTATTCGGAAGCTTCGAGGGGGACGCTCCGCAGAGCGACCCAGCTCTTCCTTTGTCCAGCCTTCTCTCTGGTACTCTGCCTGGCGACCTTCAGCTGCTCAGGCCTCCCCAGCTCCCCAGCTCTTTCTATTCCATTCAGGGACACCACCTTTCTGGGTTTCCCTCTCTGCCATGGCCTGGAGGTCTGCTCTGGGAAGGAAGCTGGAGCGCTCGCAGGGCTCCCCATTTGTTTCCATCTTTCAGGGATCCTTGCCCTTTGTTGCCTCACGTCCAGTGCCTTGAATACCATTGTCTCATTTATGGGGTCTGTATTTTTCAGTTGTGTCAGGCATGAAATCCAGTCCCAGTTACTTTCTCTTGGCTGGAAGCAAAATCCCTCCAGGGCTATTTTAAGGTCATTTAAGCTTGTTGCCAACACTTGCTTTTTGAGGCCCCGCTCCATATGGTGGTAAACACATGAAGAGTAATCCACATCTGGCAGTAAAGTTTTATTTTGGGACAAAATGAGAAGATATTTATCACTTCTCTCTTGAACTTGTTCCCTGAGTCACTCATTTACAATTATCTGTAGTTTCTCTGTGAAGGAATTTTTAGAATTAAGAAAAGTTCACCTATAAATCATTTTCAAATTGTTATGAACACTAAATTGAGTAGTTAATGAAGCTATAGCAATAGTACATCCTTATGCATACATTTACATATTTATTTATTTGGTTTTGGGTAGATTTGTTGCCCTTTTCTGTTCATTTCTTATATATTTTCATGGACTCTTAAATAGCCCACAGGCCCTCAGAATTGGGTCTTTAGTACCTAATGGATAAAACATCCCTGCTTTCTTTTGGGGTTCAAAGTCCATTTTTACTAACTTTACTGTTACCCCAGTCATGGTCTCTGAGCTTGAGTTGCTCTTTGTTTCCCTAAGTGCCAATAAGGCACTTCAGCAATTCCCAGATTCCCCTGCCAGTTACTAAGCAGGAATAGGTTTGTCCCTTTGAGCAAACCCTTGGGCTTCATTCCAGGCAAAGCAAGCTCTCCAGCAGCTCAAAGTGCTCGTGTCCTGGGGGTTCTGTTTTCAATCCTCCTATCACCCCCCTGCTCCCCTCCCCCTGGAGGGCAATGTCTGGAAATATTTTGAGTTGTCACAGCTTGGGGAAGGGGGTAGATGCCAGGGATGTAACTAAACATCCAACAATGCTCAGCACAGCACCTCACAACAAGGAATTTTGAGGCCCACAGTTTTACAGTGATGAGATTGAAAAACACTGTCCTAAATCATGCTAGGCAGGAATGAGTAGCCCCTCTCACCTCCCACAGTGTCAGGGAGAACATCTGGGGAGCCTGGGTTCTCAACCCCATCAGGCAGGATTGAGGGACCCTTATTCCCTGCTCACTGGGGTCCTAATGCAAAGGCAAGTTTACCACTACTTGGCAATAAGAAGGCCATCTTCCCACACTGTCAGCAAAGGCCACGGGGGGAGCCGTAAAGAGGCACCTCTCCCCCTCCCAGCCAGGTGGTACCAGGAGGCCCCCTGGCGAGCACTATGCCGAGCAAAAGGGCTCCTCCCCAACCAGGTAGCTCAGGAGGCCAGTGAACCTGCACTTCCCCCTTCATGCAGCATCGATGAGGTGATATTCCCCATACTGATACATGCATGATTCTCTGTACACATATAAAAAGCTCGATTATATTTTGGACCAGAGAAGATAAAGGAGAATTTCATATCATACCTCAAAGCTTGTCCTGTATTCTCCATTTTGGTGCTGTTTTTCATTAATTGTTATGGGGAAGTCATCTAAAATACTAGGTGTCTGATGCCTTAATTTTATTGGTGCCCGTGCCTACTTCGAGGTGATTAAAATTTTCTTTTCAGATACATGGCACTGTATTAGTTGATGCTAACAGGAGGACTTATCTAAATCATAAACACTAAGTAAATTCTGAGACATTTGGGTTAAGTAAAGGTAAAATGAAAACAGTACATGGTTTCCAAATCAACTCAGTGTGTGTTCTACGTATGGGTTCCTTTCTAATTGTAAAAACAAAACAAAAAAAAAACAGTTCTTCTAAATTCCAAAAGGGAATGGTGAAGTAACAGATTTATTATGTCTACTGTTTTATAACAGATAACAGCCAATTTTAATTGAAAAAACTACGTTGCCTAAAACTTAAGTAATTTAAGCACTGTGATTGGTGTGGCCTTAATATTGCACACAATGTTAAATTTGATCAGAGAAAGTTTAATTGACAAGTAAGAAATTGGTATCTCTAAAAGAGAAGGAAATGTATTTTAAAGTTTCATTCTGGAAAAGATAGGGAAGTTCTTAGTTAAAGTAGAATTAAGTTTAAAAACATTAACATTAATTAATGACCTTTAAGACAAGTGCAGTTGGCCACCCACAAGGACGAGTACCACTGGTCCCTTCATAGCACGATGAGTAGGAACTATTGGGAAGCATGACATAGAAACAAACCAGGCAAAAAATGATAACTTTCAAGAGCAGATACCTGAAACATGTTAATTATTGCTTTGGGTAGAGAATAAAAGGTGTATTGGAAAATTCTTTCCACCTGGCCTTGGAAGTTTTGTAAAAGTCCAAAATCTACTTTGTTGTTGTTGTTTTTAAGAACAACCAAAATTAACTGATCTCCTGAAACAAGAACATTTTCAATTCAGAGTAGGACAAAAATGTTCTAACAAATACTTAAAATCGGCTGCTGCCGAGCTACTCCACTCCTGTGAGTTAAGAACATATTATGGTGTCAGTGTTTTGTGTTTGGGATGGAAACACACACACATGCGCACACACAACTGAGTCAACCCAGGGAGAGGCATCAGTGATATATTAATCCAAAGTAGTTAATAGCCGTGTAGTCAAGGGAGCAAGGGTAAAAACTGGTCAAGGAAGTCAGAGGTTGGCACCTTAGTGTACTGCATGTCAGCTCCAAAGGGAGATGCGAGAGCAGAAGCAAACAGTTCCTAGGTTGCAACTCGGGGGATTGGACGCAGATAGAGGAGATCCTGGAAGGATGGACAATAGCAAATGTTTTGTAGCAGAAACTATGTTTCATGGCACGAAGGCAATCTTCTGGGTTAATGCACTGTGCAGTGCTGGGCAATTACAATTCTCCTCACTACAGCTGTGTGTGCAGGGGCTCCTCACCTGGTCACTTAGGCTCTAAGACTCTTGATGGCTGATACACATTTTCTTTTCCTGAAAATAATTACTAGCCTGACTTGACTGTATAGATCACTATTTTGCACTGTCTGTACACAGCTTGCTCATCTGGAGGGTAGCTGATATTTTTATGTAAATACCTAAGGGACTGATAAATACATGATTCTTATACCACGCTACCTATTTCTCTTTCAGCCCGGACAGTTTCAGACGGTGTAGCCTTGCTACATGGTGTGAGCGATGGCTGTAGGAAACAACACTCAACGAAGCTATTCCATCATCCCATGCTTTATATTTGTTGAGGTAGGTGTATTTTTTTCTTTGTGAACAAATTGGAATAATAGTAGCTTTTTTTATGCTGAGAACTTTATTTTGTAAAATTATTTAATCTTATGATTGACAAAGTTTAATATCTCTAATATTAGTAAAGAATAAATTGTGCAAAGTGTTTCTTAAATAGGAAACTGTAGAACAAGAAGGTTCATCTATGGGGCACAATGTGTGTTTTATTATATTTCTTTTATTTTCAGGACTGACGAATGAATTATTAGTTATGAATGCAGCATTTTAATTAAACTTAAAAAAATCAGTATGTTTCAGGATTCAATAAGTCAGGCAGTTTATAGATGATGTTAGTTGATGGTCTTTTGCCTTGGAATCCAAATAAAGGGGAAAAAAATTAGAATTGATTACCTCCAATGGCATTTTTTGTTAGTGGAGTTGAGAGCTTATATAATGTGCAGTTTCTCTGGTCATGAATGATTTTGTTGAGTTGCTCCAGCTTTATACCAGCACACAGTGTTTCCAGCATCTTTTTGGTTAAACTTCTTGCACTCCTTTCCCACTGGGCCTCCCTGTCTTTAATGTTTGCTGTAGAAGAGACAAAGACATAGAAATTTTAGGTAATTTGAAATCATATGCAAAAACAGAGCTACAACAGGTTATCTCAAAATAAGATGTTGATTCACTAGAGGGGGTGATATTTCTGATATCTCAAAGAAACAGGGCATCTAACAGAATGATTTTCATCTTAACAATTGGGTTTAAAATATGACAAAGAGCTGAAAATGAGTCTCCAGAATTTCCTTTCTGTGTAACGGCCTGGATAACTGCCTGTAGCATGTTCTTATGGAATCTTTTTGGCTGAGTGTGAGAGTAACGTGCATATTGATCCATTTTGTTACTCTTTTGACAACAGGCACACACTTGGGTTAAACCAGTACTCCTATTAGCAAAAATGTACTTTCAGTACATACGTTGTTTAAACACAGTCTGTGAATCAGTGCAACATATATTTTTATCTTCTACCTTTTGAAATTACTTTAGCTTTCTACATAGTCAGCTAGGTAATCTTGAGCATTCTGATTTTTGTCCAGGAAGCATATGTGTTTGGCTGATCCTTGAGTCTCACTTTATGGACATCCCTTGGTGTAGTTCACATGATCAAATATTACTTGATGACTTATTTTCTGGTGATGTTTGTGAACCTCTCCAGATAGGAGATTAGGTTGGGACAGAGGTGCTAATTTAAGTCAAGATACTCATAGATTCAAGCTATGCTAAGTCTCTGAAAGAGTAAGAAAAAGAACTAATTTCTTAACATAAACACATACTCTTAATACTCATTGTAGAAGGCCAAGAATAACTCCAGGCAATAACTGTATTAAGTATATTGTGGGTTCTAGTTACTATTGTTCATTTTGAAATTGTAATGAAGGGAAAGGATTCCTTTCTCCTACCACTCATGGAGGAAAGGGTAGAAGGCTACAGCACACATTTTTCAATGTTACCCTTTCTCTTTTTTATAAGAAAAATTGATTTTTCAAATAAGCTGGGAAAAATCGGGGAATAAGTAATCTTCATCATCTTTATCCTCCTAGTAGCAATCTTATTTTAAATTTTCTTAAAACTCAAACAGGAACCAAACCACAAAGTAAGGGGTTTAATTTATTGCTGGAAGCTATATCTCTGAAGATTTTCAGCTTTCTAATGTGTGAACGATGAGCTTGACTAGTAGAGCGGGCAATAAGAGGCATATATCAGTCTTTGTATGCCATAAACCTGGCAAAAATATAAGTCTAAAAATCTGGGAAAGGAAAGATAGGTTATTATTCTTTTTTCTGCTGCATTATTATTCTTTTGCATGGAAGTTTAAGATGTATCAGTGACTCCTCTCAGAAACGGGCAGAAGAAAGAAAAAGAGAAATTGAAATAGAATAAAGTAGAAACTGAGAGTGGAGGTGAATCTCAAAGTGGCTCTCCTGATTCTCATATATTTCATTCATCAAACTTATTGTTACACGCACCCCCATGTTCACTGCAGCACTATTTACAATAGCCAAGTTATGGAAACCATCAAGTGTCCATTGGTGGATGAGTGTCACAGATACAGAAAACAGATGGGTGGTTGCTGGGGGTAGGGAGTGGGAGAAATGAGTGAAGGGCATTAAAAGGAAGGACATTTTAATTAGAAAAAAATTTTTTAATGTTGCATCTGAGATTGGGCATAAAACTTTGAGTTAGTTCCAATGGGAGGAAAAACAAATCAAAATAGCATTTATTGTTTACTTACAGTATTCCAGCCATTATAACAGGGATATCAGAAAACTTGGTTAAGAAAAAAAAAAAAACTTGGTTACAATGTCAATTTGATCAATGTATGTATTTTCACTGTTGTTTTTTAATTTTGAAAGAATTCAACAGAAAAAATATAACAGACATCTCTGTACCCACCATCAAGACCAAATCTTAAAATTTTGCCGTATGTGCTTCAAATATTTTCTTCAAGGAAAGTAAAACATTACAGAAATGGCTGAATTCCTACTATCCTGGACCCAGGATTGACTATATATGTTAAGTTAGAGGCTTCATTTCCCTGCATGATTCTGATACGTATTTTCATATTTTTCTTACATGTTTATATATTCATAAATAATATTTAGGGAGATTTTGCATAAATTATACCATATTGTACTTTACTTTTGCAACTTGCCTTTTCATTCAACATTATGTTCCTGAGATCCAGATTGGCAATTTGTTTTTTTCAATTGTTACATTTTATCCTATTGGGTGACTATACCTGTTGAGGGATAATTTGGCTGATTCTTTTTTGTTTTCTCATAACTTTTTTGAAGAAATTATCCCTATTTCTGTCTCCATGTGTTTGTGAGCAAGGGCTTCCCATGGATTGATAACTAGCAGAGGAATTGCTGGGGGATGGTTATATTTTCCAGTTGTTTATTGCCGCATTACAGGAACAATTTGGAATTTTTATATCAATTTCCTTGAAGAAACTTTGTTAAATTCTGTTAGTTTTATGAGTATGTATGTATATTTCTTAAATTTTTTTCAAGCATTTGCATCATCGCCAAATGGTAGTTTATTTCTTGTCTTCCAACTTCTATGACTTTAATTTGTTTTTCTTGTCTTGTTGCTGTGGTTAAGACCTCAAATGTAATATTTGATAGAGGCACTAGTAGAGCACATCCTTGCCTTGTTGCTGAATTTAAAGGGAATACATAAGGTGTTTCAGCATTAAATTATAAGTGTGGACTTTAATTTCTTTTTCTGTTCTCTGCCTTCTAGATTAGATTACTTGTTTTAAAACACCTTTATGCTATAAATTATAGATTATATTTCTATTCTTTTGAAGCTTACTCTTAAATTTTAAATACATAAACTTAAAAAAATGGAGGTTAACCAATAGCTCCATGATTCTCTTAAACAATCAATGATGTTCTTAGATCTTTGAATCTTGGGTGTCATTCTTGATTTTTGTATCTTTAAATTTTTCACTAATGTTTTCAGTCACAGCTTCTTTGAATTTACCCATGTATTCATCAGTTTCTTTGCTTCTCCATTGCTCCTTTTATTTCTCTTTCCTGCAGGGTTTAATTTCCTCCTGAAATTTATCTTTTAAAGTTCTTTCAGCAAGGGTCTAGTGAATTGTAAACATTCTTAATATTATCTGAAGTTTTCTTTATATTACAATTAATCTAGAATGGTGATCTAGCTTGGAACTGAATTTTAGATTGAATAGTTTATATTCTACCCTCAGAACTTCCACAGTATTAATCTATTACCCTCTCCCCCTTGGCCTTTATTACTGTTGCTGTGAAAATTCTTCTCTTACTACTCTTCTTTATAGATGATCTACTTTTTCTTCCCAGTTGCTTTTGCATTTTTCTCTTTTTCTTTGTGTCCTGAAATTTTAAGTATAATACATTTAAACATTAATTTCTACTGGATAGGACTTCTTTTTCATCTTGAATATGAAAAGTCATGTTTGTACCAATTCTGTAAAACTCAGCCATTACATCCTCAAATATTCTCTCCCCTTCGTTCTCTCTGTTCTCTTTTTCTATTTATGTTAGGTCTTCTCATTCTTTCTATATATTCTGTCTTTTACCCTATCTTTTTTAAAATTTCTAAACATTCTATGTACATTTTTAAAAACATGCCTATTTTTATAGTATTACTCTGCTTATAGGTTTTATTTCCTTTACATTCTTTCAGATTATTCTATTATCTGAAATTATTGGTATCTCTATCCTGTATGTTGCGTTTACTGTGTCTGCACATGATGAAGTGTTTCTTTTATTTTTATTTTTTAGCTTATTTTTAGTGAAGCTTCTTCTGAGGCCTTAAGGATTAAAAGTATTTGGAAGGATTTTGTATCCCTGTTTCTCTTGGCTTAGGCATCTATATTCAGAACCCAAACTTGAACAATTCCAAAGTATACTTAGTCACAGTTCACCTTCCTTGTAACTTTCCTTTGCCAGCAGGTGGATTTATATAGAACACTCTTTCTCTGAAGTAAAAAGCAAGGTTTCAGGAATTCTGGCTTTTACAAAGGAATCTCAGTTCCAACTCAAATCCTCATGTTCTATCCCTATAGTCATTAAAGCCCAAACCTTGTTACTGAGATTGACATATACCCTTTCTCTACTCTCATCTAGGTCCACTATATCATCAGTTTATTTGGTTACCACTCTTATTTTCAGTACTCTTTTTGATTCAACTCACCTGTGAATTAAAAAAGAAAGAAAAAATTACCTATTGTTTGTACATGCTTGCAATGAAATATTTCCATGCCATCTTTGTGCCATGCATGCATTCATTCATTCAACACTCATTTATCCAGTACCTGTTCCCCACCCTGCAACCCAAGGCATTGTCTTTTGCCCTTTTGCATACTTTTTATATACTAGGCTTCTGGAACTTTGATCTCACCAAGTTTTCAATAGAGTCAGGATTGTTTGGCCATGCACAAAATGTGTGTGTGGGATGGAGGGTGGGAATGAGAGACACATAGGACCCACCATGGAGCACTGATGTGAATTTTCTTGGTGATTTTAACTGTACAAGCACAGAATTGTGACTGAGGGATGTTTTATTTGCAGCACTTAGTGAGGAGAATAGATGATAACCAACCTCTAAAATTCAAACATGCTGACAAAGTAGGAGCCCACCTGGGACACACCCAGAAGGCTGAAACAGTGGTAGAGACTGAAACAGTCTGACAAAGCTGCATGTAGTATAAAAGGTTTCCTGGTGGTAACAAGTCAGGAGAACATTGCTCTGGGTAATCCTTGAGTGTTAAAAACCCAAATGAGAGGTTATGATGTCACTGGAGAGAGACAAGTTTGTAAATTAAGAAAGTTAACAGTGGGAAGTCAGCAGAATGCATTGAGAAGATGGTATGTAGTGGGCAACACAGGTGATTCCACAAACTAAGCCCTTGAATGTTAGATATTCCCAAAAAAGTCTCTTCTGTACATCACCCACTTATCACCTGATCTTTAAATGTATCTTGACATGCTAACCAGAGCCCCTCTTAAGTGGAAAGCCATTCACATGAGAATGATTTTAAGGGCCAGATATAACCTTTTCTATCACTCATGAGAGGGAAATCCAGAATCACTAAAATCCCAAGGTGGCTCACGATATTTCTAACCAACAACTTTTTTCACTGCTCTGGCTCTAGAGCAAGCAAAAATCAACAAATGCTAAACTAGATAAAAGTTAGAGAATGAAGGATTAAGAAAGAAGTAAAAAATTAACCTTTAAATGAACATGAGGACATCTACTTTCTCATCTTTTTTATTCTTGATATAAAGTGTTTGGTGACTATAAAGGCACTTACAAAAAATAGCTAAAAAATATAAATGTACTTAGAAAAATTAGCTAAAAAATAAAAGTAGTGATCCAAATAATCAAATATTCTTTTGGTGTTTTTCATCCTTAGTCCTTTTTTTTCTCTTTACCTCTCTCCACCTTCCCTACCTCCCTCTGTCCCTTTCTCTCTCAGTATATTTCTGATCTTCTTCCCTTCTCTCCCACTTTCCTTTTCTCTATTTTCAGCAACCCCTCTCATGATTGAGGATCTACAGAAGGAGGATTTCCACACCAAATTGGTGATTAAGGCATTTTTTTCTTTAAAAATAAGAATATGAGCCATTGGAGATCTCCTGTGCTCTCACAATAATATCAGTGTATTTTTCTGTGACACTTAGGACTGAAGTAGCCCTTGGACAAATCTTCCCAGATTCCAGTGGATTCCTCTGAAGATAATTTCACTCCATCCCCTGTAAAATCATGAACAACTGAAACAGTCAATTCTCTTTCAAATATGTTTTTGGTAACAGCAGATCTCCAAATGGAGCTTAGCTTCCGTGGCAGACAATATTAAGTACCAGGGGTTGGGACATAACAAATGCAATCATTGCTTGATATGTACAGATGTGACAGTTTTATCATTTTGACATTTGCTTGCACGTGCAATTTTTATTGCCTATTTTTGACAACTCATTTTTCTCAGCTCAAACCAACAGATGATTGTTATAAATCCCAGCCCGAAGATAAATAATCTCGTGAAGTTCTGTAAGAAGTTCATGTTGACTAGTGTTTGCAGTGCTGGAGCAAAAGGCCAATGCCAACATCTAGGGAGCTGGTTTTCCTAGTACCAAAATCCAGTGTTGATTTTGAACGTGAGATATGGTAGCCGTTACCCTTTATCCTTGTCCTCAGATGCTTGTCCAAATGACTGAGGGCTGCTCTGTTTCTCAGCATTGAGGCTCCCCAAGTTGGATGTTTTAGGAGCAAGGTCCAGTTGAAATAAATCATCACGAGGAGAAGAGAAGTGAAGGCAATAAAATGGATCAGGCCCTGAAGGATGAAAGATCAGGAGGGGGAAATATGGGTCTGGGGGAAATCAGGTGGTCAGACTCCATGGGAGGGACTAGGAGTTGGGACTGGGAACCTCCCAGCCCCTCTTCCTGGAACCCCCATGCTGTTCTCCTCACTGGTGTACTTCTCCCTCTACCTGCCCTTTCAAAGATAGTAAGAGGCCCAATATGACTGGGGGAAAGTAAAAATCTTCAGTATGCATAAGAAAAGATGTACAACCTTACTGGTAATCTGAAAATGATAATGATAGTAACTATAAAATAATGTGGAGGATTTTTGAATAGCAGAAGGATGAGGTCAAAATGAGAGCAACTTTGCTCTTGTTAACATTTTAATGGAATACATAACTGCAGACATCTCAAGATGTGAGTTACTGGTTCAGATTTTTTTAAAAATCCCCAGTAATGGTTAACGTCATAGCATTAACTATGCATATTTGATATTTGCATGGTATTTTTAAAAAATGGAGTCCTGAAAATAATATTGGCCCTATGTAATAGGAATTTGTCTTTTTAAATTTCAAATGAAGAAACTGAGGTACAGAGAAGTTAATTGATATACTCAAGGCCACACAGCCAATAGGTGTTAAAGTTGGGATTTTAATTTAACATAATTTTAAATCTTATGTTCCTTCCACTGCATATATGGAAGCATAATGATTGGCCTCATAGTCACTTTGAAGAAGTGAACTTTGTCTAGTGGAGAACTAACTTGGGCAAGGAAGTTCTTTCTGATAAGCTCAGAGGTGAGAATTCAAACATACAGAAATGTTGAACTGTGAAGTTCCCTGTCTAAAATATGCCATTCTTTAAGAGTTTAGAGTATTACAGACAGTCTCCAATTTGTGATGGTTCAACTTATGATTGCCTTTTCGAATTCTGACCTACCTCACAGCATTTAAAAAATATAATTTATAAAAATGCTTAGAGGAGGAAGTATGAAATAGCAATCTGTATCACATGGAAAGAAAGGAAGGATAAAACAACTGTAGGGAGGGCCGCTTGGCATTGTGCGCCAAAGTCGTCAAGATTTTGTGTTCCCCTTTTACCCGCCAAATACATTCTTAATCTATCCTACAGACATAATCATGGATGTGACAGATTTTGCTGCAAGGTTTTACTGAAAAACTGTCTATGATAAAAAAGAAAAAAACCCTTATAATAAACTGCAGGGGATCAAAAAATTCTCGTTCATTCAAAAAGTGGGAAACTATTCATCCATAAATATGATATTGTAAAAAAATATTTGATTCCATGAAGAAATACTGTTAAGGGGATGGGGGAGAGGGAATGGATTCAAAATAATATATAATCTGAGTTTCCCTGGCCTTCAGACACTTAATAGAGATGACAGTGACATTATCAGTATAAGCCAAAATCTCACTACCTACTGCTCACACCTGCCCATGGAGGATTCCAACAGCTCCACAGTCTCCCCTGGTTAAGCCTGGGATTGTCACCTATACTCCTGAAGCAGTCTCCTGGCTCTTGTTACTCAGAGTTTTCTTCATCAGCTCCAGCCATGCACATCCATTTCCTCAAGCAAAGAAGCCACGTAAAGGTGCCTCGCCCTGCCATTACTGGTCTTGCTCATATAGGGGATGCTAACAGCTTGAGCCGCTGGTGCTTTCTCTACCCAGATGGTGGGAGGAAGCGCTGCTCCCCAAATCCATGTCTTACTCTCACCCGAGCATCAGTGAGGTGCTGCCATGTCTTGTGTTTCTCTGTTCACAGGACTTAGACATGAATCCATGTACTTGTGGTGGGGACCAATACCTAAGACAGACACGGGTATATCCTCTGTCCTCATTTTTCCTTCCTCTTTCTTCATGCAAATTAATTCATGGGAAATGTTTTTTATGGGCCATCACCCTCACTAACTTCTCAGACATGCCAGATGTGTTTAGGGTCATGGCATTAGATGACAGCCTCCAAGCCAGATAACATCTCCATTTGAATTCTGTAGCACAGTTGTAAAATATGATTGCCTTTTTGGAAATATGTGTAAACACCTATAAAATTGTATACCTAGAAAGAAAAAGTATGCACAAAAAAAGCAGTGTTCCTTTCTGGGAGTTGGGATTTGCATACGTTCGCATGGAACTTGATTACTTTTTCCATCAGAAAAAAAAATTGCTTTTTTTAAATTAAATAACTTTTTTAAGATTGCACTCTGTTATTGATGTGTCTAGTATGAAATACAGAATTCTTTATACAAGGGTAGAAAGTAGTTACTTCTTCTGTAATTTGAAAACTCATCTTCACAAAAAGCCCAAAGTTTCGCATCATTGCTCAGAGCAGAATTAATTGAAGTAATAGTGAAGGTTGCTTTTTCTAACACTTGACCACTATGTGTTGTATGTGTTGTAAAAATAATCATCACTAACAACAAGCCTCAAGGGGCATTACTATAAATCATTATAATCCTGCTTTAATTGCCAGACTTGTTTAGGAAAATATATTTCAGTGCTCTGAGTTTCTTTTCTCTGGTTATAGGTTATTATATTGTTTGTTATGTGAAATAATGACTGTTCTTATTTTCAATTTTAGAAAAATCTTTTTCTACTCAACTGGTAGCTCTGGCCAGAATATCTACCAGTGGTTCTCAGGCTCTATGATACATATTCTATCTGTGGAGTAAAAAAATCTATGCCCCACTGCCACAGTCATGCACTTAGCACCACCAAAAACATCTCTCCTTACAATTAACAATAGAGGCATCTTGTACTGCCTTTGATCACTTATGCAAATCTTTCATTTCAGATGAAGTAACTGAGATTTAGAGAAACCTCTCAGAGTGACTTGTCTGAGGTCACACAGCTGATCACTAACTGACTTGGCAACCAAACCCAACTTTTGTGTAACTTTTGACACACTCATAATCAGTAGCAAATTATTCATACCCAAATAATTTCAAAAGCAGAAGTATAGAAAGTATTTCCAAATGTTTACAGCAAGATCATGAAATGAGGAGGAGCCTTGGAGAGTAGTGGAACCAAGGCCCCCAAGACTCTGTAACAGCTCTGGCTCACCTTGCAGAGGCCAGGGAAGCAAGCAACCCAGAGCAAGTTACATTTACACCAATACCTGAAGGCTAGGGAGGCACTACTCAAGTGAAGGAGTAGGTTCCTGGGAGGAGTACTCCCGGACAAAGGGCAGTTTGACACAGGCCAATGAGAAGATGCTGAGAATTTGAAGACCTGAAAGAGTTTTTATTTTTATTTTTTTTATAATTTATTTTGGTATCATTAATCTACACTTACATATGCAATATTATGGTTATTAAACTACCCCTTCATCAGGTCCCCCCCATCAACCCCATTACAGTCACTGTCCATCAGCATAGTGAGATGCTATAGAATCACTACTTCTCTGAGTTGTACAGCCCTCCCCGTGGCCCCCCAACATTACATCTGCTAATTGCAATGCCCCTTTTTCACTCTTATCCCTCGCTACCCACCCATCTTCCTCAGTCCCTTTCCCTTTGGTAACTATTAGTCCGTTCTTGGGTTCTGTGAGTCTGCTACTGTTTTGTGCCTTCAGTTTTTTTTTCTTTGTTCTTGTACTCCACATACGAGTGAAATCATTTGATACTTGTCTTTTTCGGCTTGGCTTATTTCACTGAGCATAATACCCTCTAGCTCCATCCATGTTGTTGCAAATGGTAGGATTTGTTTTCTTCTTATGGCTGAATAATATTCCATTGTGTATATGTACCACCTCTTCTTTATCCATTCATCTACTGATGGACACTTAGGTTGCTTCCATTTCTTGGCTATTGTAAATAGTGCTGCGATAAACATAGGGGTGCATATGTCTTTTTCAAACTGGGCTGCTGCATTCTTAGGGTAAATTCCTAGGAGTGGAATTCCTGGGTCAAATGGTATTTCTGTTTTGAGTTTTTGGAGGAACCTCCATACTGCTTTCACAATGGTTGAACTAATTTGCAGTCCCACCAGCAGTGTAGGAGGGTTCCCTTTTCTCCACATCCTAGCCAACATTTGTTGTTGTTCGTGTTTTGGATGTTGGCCATCCTCACTGGTGTGAGGTGATATCTCATTGTGGTTTTAATCTGCATTTCTCTGATGATTAGCGATGTGGAGCATCTTTTCATGTGCCTGTTGGCCATCTGAATTTCTTCTTTAGAGAAGTGTCTATTCATGTCCTCTGCCCATTTCTTAATTGGATTATTTGCTTTTGTTTGTTGAGGTGCGTGAGTTCTTTATATATTTTGGATGTCAACCCTTTATCAGATATGTCATTTATGAATATATTCTCCCATACTGTAGGATATCTTTTTGTTCTACTGATGGTGTCCGTTGCTGTACAGAAGCTTTTCAGCTTGATATAGTCCCACTTGTTCATTTTTGCTTTTGTTTCCCTTGCCCGGGGAGATATGTTCATGAAGAAGTCATTCATGTTTATGTCCAAGAGATGTTTGCCTATGTTTTTTCCTAAGAGTTTTATGATTTCATGACTTACATTCAGGTCTTTGATCCACCTTGAGTTTACCTTTGTGTATGGGGCTAGACAGTAGTCCAGTTTCATTCTCTTACATGTAGCTGTCCAGTTTTTCCAACACCAGCTGCTGAAGAGGCTGTCTTCTCCCCATTGTATATCCAAGGCTCATTTATCAAATATTAATTGACTGTATAGGTTTGGGCTAATGTTTGGATTTTCTATTCTGTTCCACTGCTCTGTGGGTCTGTTTTTGTGCCAATACCAAATTGTCTTGATTACTGTGGCTTTGTAGTAGAGCTTGAAGTCAGGGAGCGTAATTCCCCCTGTTTTATTCCTCCTTCTCAGGATTGCTTTGGCTATTCGTGGTCTTTTGTGGTTACATATGAATTTTAGAATTATTTGTTCCAGTTCATTGAAGAAAGCTGTTGGTAGTTTGATAGGGATTGCGTTGAATCTGTAGGTTACTTTAGGTAGTATAGCCATTTTGACAATATTTATTCTTCCTAGCCAAGAGCATGGGATGCATTTCCATTTTTTAGTGTCCTCTTCAATTTCTCTTAGGAGTGTCTTGTAGTTTTCAGAGTACAGGTCTTTCACTTCCTTCGTTAGGTTTACTCCTAGGTATTTTATTCTTTTTGATGTAATTGTGAATGGAATTGTTTTTCTGATTTCTCTTTCTGTTAGTTCATCATTAGTGTATAGGAAAGCAACAGATTTCTCTGTATTAATTTTGTATCCTGCAACTTTGCTGAATTCAGATATTAGTTCTAGTAGGTTTGGAGTGGAGTCTTAAGGGTTTATTATGTACAGTATCATGTCATCTGCAAATAGTGACAATTTGACTTCTTCCATACCAATCTGGATGCCTTTTATGTCTTTGTTTTGTCTGATTGCCGTGGCTAGGACCTCCAGTACTATGTTGAATAACAGTGGAGAGAGTGGGCATCCCTGTCTTGTTCCCGATCTTAGATGAAAAGCTTTCAGCATTTTGCCGTTAAGTATGATGTTAGCTGTGGTTTTGTCATATATGGCCTTTATGATGTTGAGGTACTTGCCGTCTATTCCCATTTTGTTGAGAGTTTTAATGATGAATGGTTGCTGAATTTTGTCAAATGCTTTTTCAGCATCTATGGAGATGATCATGTGGTTTTTGTTCTTCTTTTTGTTGATGTGATGGATGATGTTGATGGATTTTCAAATGTTGTACCATCGTTGCATCCCTGGGATGAATCCCAGGTGATCATGGTGTATGATCCTCTTGATGTAGTTTTGAATTCAGTTTGCTAATATTTTGTTGAGTATTTTTGCATCTATGTTCATCAGGGATATTGGTCTGTAATTTTCTTTTTTGGTGAGGTCTTTGCCCGGTTTTGGTATTAGAGTGATGCTGGCTTCATAGAATGAGTTTGGAAGTATTCCTTCCTCTTCTATTTTTTGGAAAACTTTAAGGAGAATGGGTGTTATTTCTTCTCTATATGTCTGGTAGAATTCAGCGGTGAATCCATCTGGTCCGGGGTTTTGTTCTTGGGTAGTATTTTGATTACCGATTCAATTTCATTGCTGGTGATTGGTCTGTTTAGTTTTTCTGTTTCTTGTTTGGTCAGTCTTGGGAGGTTGTATTTTTCTAAGAAGTTGTCCATTTCTTCTATGTTTTCCAGCTTGTTAGCATATAGATTCTCATAATATTCTCTTATAATTCTTTGTATTTCTGTGGAGTCTGTCGTTACTTTTCCTTTCTCACTTCTGATTGTGTTTATGTGTGTAGATTCTCTTTTTCTCTTAATGAGTCTGGCTAGGGGCTTATCTATTTTGTTTATTTTTTCAAAGAACCAGCTCTTGGTTTCATTGATTTTTTTCTATTGTTTTATTCTTCTCAATTTTATTTATTTCTTCTCTGCTCTTTATTCTGTCCTTCCTTCTGGTGACTTTGGGCCTCATTTGTTCTTCTTTTTCCAATTTCAGTAATTGTGTCTTTAGACTATTCATTTGGGAATGTTCTTCCTCCTTTAAATAGGCCTGGATTGCAGTATACTTTCCTCTTCTGCGTCCCACAGAAGTTGTGCCTTTGTGTTGTTGTTGTCATTTGTCTCCATATATTCTTTGATTTCTGTTTTGATTTGGTCATTAACCCATTGATTAATTAGGAGAATGTTGTTAAGTGTCCATGTATTTGTGAGCCTTTTTGATTTCTTTCTAAAATTTATTTCTACTTTTATACCTTTGTGATCTGAGAAGTTGGTTTGTAGGATTTCAATATTTTTGAATTTACTGAGGTTCTTTTTGTGGCCTAGTATGTGGTCTATTCTGGAAAATGTTCCATGTGCACTCGAAAAGAATGTGTATCCTGTTGCTTTTGGGTGCAGAGCTCTGTAGATATCTGTTAGGTCCATCTGTTCTAGTGTGTTTGTTCAGTGCCTCTGTGTCTTTACTTATTTTCTGTCTGGTTGATCTGTCCTTTGGAGTGAGTGGTGTGTTGAAGTCTCCTAAGATGAATGCTTGCTGTCTATTTCCTCCTTTAATTCTGTTAGTATTTGTTTCACATATGCTGGCGCTCCTGTGTTGGGTGCATATATATTTATAATGGTTATATCTTCTTGTTGGACTGACCCCTTTATCATTATGTAATGTCCTTCTTTATCTTTTGCTACTTTCTTCGTTTTGAAGTCTATTTTGTCTGATACAAGTACTGCAACACCTGTTTTTTTTCTCTTTGTTGTTTGCATGAAATATCTTTTTCCATCCCTTCACTTTTAGTCTGTGTATATCTTTGGGTTTGAGGTGCATCTCTTGTAAGCAGCATATAGATGGGTCTTGCTTTTTTATCTATTCTGTTACTCTGTGTCTTTTGATTGGTGCATTCAGTCCATTTACATTTAGGCTGATTATGGATAGGTATGTACTTATTGCCATTGCTGGCTTTAGATTTGTGGTTACCAAAGGTTCAAGTGTTGCTTCTTTATTGTCTAACAATCTAACTTAACTTTCTTGTTAAGTTATTGTAAACACCGTCTGATGTTTCTGTATTTCTTTCCCTTCTTATTCTTCCTCCTCCATTCTTTATATACTAGGTGTTTTATTCTTTGACTTTAGTTAGTATTTGGATGGTCTGCTTTCTTTGCTATGATTTTATTTTCTCTGGTGACATCTTTTTAGCCTTAGGCGTGCTTCCCTCTAGAGCAGTCCATTCAAGAAAACCTGTAGTGGTGGTTTATGAGAGGCAAACTCTCTCAACTTTCGTTTGTCTGGAAATTGTTTAATCCGTCTGTCATATTTAAATGATAATCGTGCTGCATACAATATTCTTGGCTCGAGGCCCTTCTGTTTCATTACGTTAAATATATCATGTCATTCTCTTCTGGCCTGTAAGGTTTCTGTTGAGAAGTCTGATGGGTTTTCCTTTGTAGGTGATCTTTTTTCTCTCTCTAGCTGCCTTTAATACTCTGTCTTTGTCTTTGATCTTTGCCATTTTAATTATCATGCATCTTGGTGTTGTCTTCCTTGGGTCCCTTGTGTTGGGAGATCTGTGGCCTTCCGTGGACTGCGAGACTATTTCCTTCACCAGCAAGGGAAAGTTTTCAGCAATTATTTCTTCAAAGACACTTTCTATCCCCTTTTCACTCTCTTTTTCCTCTGGTACTCCTATAATGCGAATATTGTTCCGTTTGGATTGGTCACACAGTTCTCTTAATATTCTTTCATTCCTAGAAATCCTTTTATCTCTCTCTGCCTCAGCTTCTCTGTATTACTTTTCTGTGATTTCTATTCCATTAACAGTCTCTTGCATCTCATCCAGTCTGCTGTTAAGCCCGTCGATCGCTTGTCTGATTTCTGCATTGTCTTTCCTCACTTCCCTCACTTCCTCCCTCCGCTCTTGCACATTTCTCTGTAGATCCATCAGCATGGTTATGACTTTTATTCTGAAATCTTTTTCAGGAAGACTGTGCATTTCCATCCCTTCAGGCTCCCTCTCTGGGGTTGTCTGGTTGATTTTAGTCTGGACCATATTCCTCTGTCTTTTCATGGCTATAGAAGTGGTTGCTGGTAGTTGCCACGTATGTCAGCTGGGCTCTTTAAGACTTTAAAAAGAGAAAAAAAAAAGAAATTAAAAAAAAGAAAAAGAAAAGAAAAAACAAACAAAAAAAACACCCACCAGGAGTAGATTCTGTGGGGATACTGTAGGTGGTGCTGTTGCCCCACTATTCCACAGCTGTGGCCATGCCGCTCTGCTGGGCCCTTTATAGCTCTGGCCGGGGTCCGAAACTTCCCAGCACTCCCAGCCTGCTGGGCTGAGTGTGCCGGGGCGATCCGGCTCCTCCGCTGGCCTTCTGTCTCTTTAAGACTGCTGAAGAAAGCGTGAGCTTTTCTCTTTTTTTTTTTTTCCGCTCCTGGGAGCTGGCTGCAAGCATCCTGGCGCGTTCCCCACTCAGATCCTGCCCCTGTCTCTCTAATCTCCGCTACACTGCGCAATGTGTGTCAGTGCTCTCCGCGCAGATCACCGGGGCTGGTTATTTCGCGGGGTGTGCTTCCACTCCTTCCTGGCTCTGAATCCTCTCCTGCTGGTGCACTGGGGTGGGTGTGTGCTCTGGTCCCGGTGGGTCGTGGCTCCGTATCTTACCCGCCTCTTGGGGTGCTGAGTCCTCTCAGGTGCAGCTGCACACTGTGCGCTTTCCTGTGTATTCTGGTCTCTCTTTTAGGAATAGTTGTATTTGCTGTGTTTTCATAGATAAATATAGTGTTGGGAGGAGATTTCTGCTGCCCTGCTCATGTCGCCATCTTCCCGGAAGTGATCTGAAAGAGTTTTAATAAGAGTGAAGCTAAGAGGATAAGGAGGGAGTAGTGACAGAGGAGAATGGCAAGGCAGAGAGGCCAGATGATGCACTACCTTGTCGGCCATATTAAGCAACGTATTTATCCCAAGGGCTGTGGGAAAGCAGAACATTCCTAGATATTTTAAGTTTATACATTTCCTAGTGATACAAAATGGCAGAGAGAAGTGCTGCTGAGAACCTAGAGCCAAAGAGATGAGACATGAGCCCAGGTTTTTACTATTTGCAAGAGATACCCCTCTCTCCCAGATTGTGGAATATCCTTCTTAGAGAGACACAGGTGCCATGGTCCTGGGACCCTTGGCACCAGGGTCCACTCTCCCTCATACATAGAAGACAGGAAAAATGCCAAAGGGATGACATTATTGAAAAACTTATGAGTACAGTGAATGGCTTTTAAACTACCATGGCACCCCTTATCTTAACCAGTCAACTTAGAAAAAGATCATCTCAACAGTTGGTCTCTCCTGGAGGCTCCCCAAAGCTGCCCTGATTCATGTGCTGGTTTCTTGTAGCAGAAACTTGAAGGTCTTTTTTTCCTTATTCCTGACCAGCACATGATGGTGCAATGACTTCTTTTCTGTCCCATTGGTAATTTTTCTGACCTGTCTTCGCCATAAGTTCACTCTTGCTCATCACACCTTTGTTAGAAAAGTATGGTCACTCCAGCATAAGGGTATCTGGCATCTTTATTCCTGAGCCATGATCAGTTCTATGTACCCATATTTAAAGTGATTTTCCAGAATTAGACCTGCAAAGTGCTAACCCATCCACATACTCATTATATTCTCTTTATGAAGAAAAGCTTATATTTGAGAAAATGGGACATGGGAAAGTAAAGTCCATATAAGGCTAAGTTAGAGATTTTTCTCTCTGAGACCCTGGTTAGCCCACCATGGATGAGTTTGTGGTCTTTGGCTTTACCAGCACAGTATTTTAACACTCTGACCCAGGGACCACCTGCTTTGAAATGACTGGGCTCTTTGTTAAAACTCAGACTCCTGAACCCAACCACCAATCTTAATCAGAACTGGGGTGGGGGTTGGGTAGTGATAGATGTGCACTTTTCTAAGTTTTTCAGGTCATTGTCATGTCCAGGAAAGTCTGAGAACCACATCAGTAAAGTAGCTCACTGTGGAAAGGTACACCAGTGGACCCGGGTTAGCAGGGGCTGTCAGTGCCTTGTCGGTCCCCTGACCCAGTCCAAGGACCCTTGCAGACACTCCTGAGCAAATGTTCAGGTTTCTCTGTCCTCAGTCTCAGGCCTTTCTCTAGCTGTAGAAATGTGCTAGGCCTAATAAGAGTAGGCCATGATCCAGGTACCCTTGCCCAGTGGAGGAGGAGTGATGGTAGATAAGCAGTCTAGCCTTCTCACTGCTCAGTGGGGCCACTCTCAAAGGATTCTGATGCAATCTCTCAGAGGCCCCCAGCAGGGTAGAATGCCAGGTGTCTGTACTGATAACCTACTCATCGATGCACCTTTATTGGCTTTCCTCCCTTCCCCACCCCCTCACATGCCCTGGCATCACCTCACGAATCAGCTATGTGCACCCATATCATTGTCTCCAGGTTCACTTTGGAGGGAACCCAAAGTAAGGGAGAGAATATATATATACGGAGTAGAAAAACTTTATTCAGTGGAACCAAGGGATAAGACTTGAAGAATGGAGAGCTAAAAAAAGAACTTTTTCAAAGAGATTTAATGAAGGACATTGTATTAAATCTGCCTAATTAAAATTGAGTCAATTTAGGCAGTTTTATTTTTCACATCATTACTATCATTTCTATGTGACTGTTCATCCTTCCATGAAGTCGAATGTGTTCAACATCCTTCACAAAGCATTCTAATCACCTGATATTAAATCCTCCCCCTTTTCCTCAAGAAAGTCTGAAGATTTTCTGGAGGTAAACATTAATTTTGTGTATACTACATGAAGTTTAGAGAACTGAGGTGAGGAATTAATTTTCTTTTGACAGTAGACAGAAGGATGCTTAGCTAAAAAAAATTTTGTTAAGGCTCATTTTCCCTGGAACCACGTGTTATTTGAATTAGAATTTCAACTCTATGTTACTAAAATACTAGTTCCTCTCAACAGGCGATTGTTCAAATTTATCTCTGGCATCTCCTAAGACAACACACTTTGCAGCTGAAATTTGATGTCCTTTCTTTTTGGCCCTAAAGGAAGACAGCACTGTATTTTGGGAAAAGTTTGGATGTGAGGGTCTGACAAAATTGTTGTATGACCTTTAGCAAGTTCCTGGGAGTCTCCAAGTTTCAATTTTCTCATCTGCTAAAGGGTAACAATAATAATACTGGCTTTGCTAGGTTGTTCTGAGAATCAGATCGTTTTCAAAGTGCCTAGCGCATGGCAGGTAGGTGGTCACTATTCATTAGCTCATAAGACAACCCAGCTTGATCCCCACACCATAAAAAAGCCAACATTGGTCAGCTCAGGAATGCCCTTGAGGGTTTTTATCATGTACTTTTTTCAGCTTGCTCTGTTATGTCATTTTTATTCGGGCATCACCTTGGGCCAAGGGAGAGTTATTTATAGGATCCTGCTTAGCTGACGCCTGTGACCTGCAGACATCTGGCCAATCTGGGCACAGCCATGAGCTCAAGTGAAAACTCAAATGGCTGGCTTGTCAACCTCATGACATACACACAAGTTAACTGTTTAATTTGTTTGCTTCTCATGGAAATTAGTTTATTTTGACAGAACTGGATGAGAAGACAGATAGTTTTGACATTCTTCCAACACAAAATGCAAACTAGCCAATTAATCTTGTCCAAGCAGTCAGGGGTTTTATGTGCCTTCCCTTGCCAGTAAATATACTAAAAAGCCTGGGTTGTATGAAATTTTTCTTTTTGGACCAACCATTCAAGTTTGCGTTGTATAAGCAATGTCAAATTCACTGACATATTTCCATGTGAAATCAGGGCCTTGGTTGTTTATTTGTGTACGTGCTATTTGACTCCTTCCTGGGCAATTTCATGCTGAGTTCTTAATGGGAAATTGCACTTTTCATTGTAAGGATCTTTCATTGTGAACGTATTTTTATAATCCATGTCCTTGGCCTCCTTTCAGAGCATTTTGCCTTCTCATCTTACCTACATGGTTACATGTATGGAAGCCTTACCGTCCCTCTCTGGCCTCAGTCTTTTGAGGGCTAGGACCATATCTTTTTTCATTTTCATGTATCTTGACAACTGTTATAGAAAAGTGATTTGTATAGAGTGTATGCTTGTGTTAGATTGCATTTCCCCAGAAACAGACCCTAAAACAAAGATTTGAGTGCAAGTAGTTTGAAAGTACCTGTAGAGAGTAGAGAAATGGAAAAAGAATAAAGCTAATACAGGGTATATTCAACAGCAGATTCCCATTGTGGAGAACTGGGGCTCAGGGCATGCTGGAGACTTCTGAGTGGCTGCCAGAGTATGCCTCAGAGTTAGCCCAACTGAGGGGAGAGGGAGCTGGAGTATTTATTATATCATAGCTGCATTGCTGTTTGAGGTTTACTCTGAGGGACATTGATTCCTGAACACTGTGGCTAGCCCTGCATGCAGCCAGCATATTTCTGCACCTCAGAAAGCCCTAAGGCAGAGAATTACTTTGTAAGAAAACACTAAGCGCCAGGGGACTGTGGTCAGGATACTGGCCTCCTCTGTTGTAATGCTCAATAAACTCTTACTATACAGAACTGAATGGAATTTGCTAAGATCTGTAAGAAATGCCAAATAACCCTAAGACCTGAAACTGGTTCATACTCACCCTCTGCAGATAGGTATTTTCAACAGTATCAACTTTGTCAGGTCTGAATGATTTGGGACTAGTGCTGTCTCTTAAAGCAGAAGAGCAGTTTTCTTCTATCAGAACTGCGTGTGCTTTCTATACCCAGCTGTGTTACACATGGAGAAATGAAACTGCTTTTTAAAGTTAGCTTAATGGGATCTCAGTTTCCCAAAGACCTCATGGTCCTTTGGAATCAGTACTGGACCAGAAGTCAGGGAATTTAGGTTTCCGCCTTCCTTCCTCTGTGACCTTGCAGCCCTGGGGACTCGCAGAAATCACTTTGAACCTTCTAGGCCTCATTTTGCTGATCTGTAAGATGTGCAGACTGAACACCAAAGTTTCTTTCAGCTTCAAGCATGATTATCCTAGGAAATCAAGCAATGGAACTTGTATGTTTACATGAATCAAGTAGAGATAGGGAGAAAGAAAAAATACACAAGTGTGCAAATACATTTTTATTTCTGTAGTATATGTAAGTATTTACTTATTCTGTAGTTATATTTACTCCAAAAATGAAAAAAACAAATTTTTATGGCATTCAGAGTATGCCTTTTCAGTCCTTTTCGAATGATTTTGTTTCCCCTGAAAGCAAATGTTTTCTTCCCCCACTTACAAATGAGAATATATTTTCCATGTCAGATTAGAACACAGAAAGGAATTTAAGAGATTTATATCTTTGATTTTGTGACTGCAATGATTTAAGTGCTCTGCAGAGATGAATGTGGGTTGAAAACTTGTATGAAAACAACCTAAAGTGGTTTCCCCATGTGATACAAGTTTCTCTTGATTTCCTATTTGTTAATTTCCATAAACTCAGCAGGAGTTTAAAAGATTTAAAAAGATTTTTTAGTATAAAAAGTATAAAATAGTATTTTATTTTATAATAGAAGTATAAAATGTATCAAAAGATTTGCTATTTCTTGATATTTGAAAAAAACCTTGCAGTTCTCTTTTTTTTTTTTTGCTCATTTAGCCTAATAAATCTTATACCCTAATAAATGTAAGGTTTTATACTATTTATTTCCAAGAGGTAGAGCGGTATATGAGGGGTAGTAGCAACTAGCTCCGATTCATTGGGGATTTGTAGGGCCCCCCTGCCCCAACCACTAGCTCTTTGAGGAATTTATATCACACAATACTGGGGAAACCAAGTATTTCAAAGTAAGGATGAAAACCATTACGTGATGGAGATGTCGGAGAGAAGGAAGATCCACCTTCTGTGCTAGCGCGGGCCCTGATGATCCTTGGCCCTGGCCTTCCCACTTAGGTGCTTTAAGGGAGGCCTCGGCTTGGCGGATGCTCAGCTGAGGATGTGCAGTGTTAGCAGCTCTGGTTTTGAGTCCCAGCCAAGTTTCCGGACACTTTGCAGCTGCCGCCCCCAAGTAATGAGAAAGCAAAGCCCCAGCCAGGCCGTTCTGTTACTGCTCTGCTCTTGTGTGTGCCTGTTTGTGCCTCCGGAGACCAGCCCCACTCCGGCTGGGTCTTCAGGCTCTGGAGGTACTGAATGGGTTTCAAAGCTTTTCTAGAGGAGGTCAGTATGTTCCTATTGGGCAAATAGAAGTATCTGAAATCCCAAAGGACCTTTGAATCAGAATCAACTTTGGAACTTTTTAATAAGGGGTCATCTAGGTGTGGATGCCTGTGTTCACCCCAGTTCAGTGAATCATAATGTGGGTAATGTTCAATTTTTCCAGGGTCTCTGAAAGAAGTTTAGGTTCTATCTTTGGAGAGAGTGCGTGCGTGTGTGTGTGTGTGTGTGTGTGTGTGTGTGTGTGTGTGTTAGGGCTGGGCAGGAGTGTAGTAACCAGCTCATTCTATAGATTTCATTTTAATGATCACAATGCCAGCTTTGTAACCTTTAAGATACTTGTGTCTCCCATAGTTTTATTACCCACACAGTGTGGTTATTATGGTTATATTTAAATACCTGTTGGGAGAGAGAATGGAGTCATTAATGCTTGCACAGTCCTTATGTATCTACAAGGAGGCTTCGTAAGTTCAATTCATGTTATTGTTTCTTTTTGGAAACGATCTTTCCCTGCCTCAAGGTCTTAGTGCAGTGGTTCTAAAACTTTGATACATATGAGAATCCCTAGAAGGATTAGAAATATAGATTCTGACTCCTCAGAGATTGGATTCAGAGAAGACTGTTAGTAATCTACTTTTCAGACAATTACCCCACATAATGCTCAATGCAGTTGGCAGGTGGATCTTATTTTGAGAAAAAGAAATGATGAAGGTTTTTGAAAATGAAATGTATTGCATAAATATTTTTGAAATGTATAGGATAAATGTTTTTGAAATCTCTTCCAAGAGGTCATGTCAAGGCCAGAAATTGGGTGTTTCTAAATAAAAGTAAATCATGGATATGTAATGCTTTGCCATCTCCTGGGAAATAGCCAATCGGTATGAGATGTGTACCTAAAAATCATTGCTGTTATTTGGGGGCTTATATACATTTAAGCATTTTTAAAAATATTTTTACCTGCTTTTTGAGTTTATTAAGTTCACATTGGTAGTTCCTCTTGGATGTGCCAGATAGCCACTTAAAGGTCTATTGTATCATAGACTAGCCATTGATGTTAAAAATGTTCAATCAGATATTTTACTTAATTAACATATATTAAATACATATTTATTGAAATTTTTCTTTGTGCTGGATGCTATGACAGCACTGAAGTGATGTCACATTTGAACTCTCCTATAGGTGTTGTGTGAGTGTCCTGGGATTGTGTGATATATACAGGTTCAAACAAAAATAAGTTTTGCTTGATGGCCAACAGACACATGAAAAGATGCTCCACATCACTAATCATCAGGGAAATGCATATTAAAACCACAATGAGATATCACCTCATACCAGTAAGGATGGCCAGCATCCAAAAGACTAAAAACAACGTATGGTGGCAAGGATGCGGAGAAAGGGGAGCCCTCCTACACTGCTGGTGGGAATGTAAGCTAGTTCAACCATTGTGGAAAGCAATATGGAGGTTCCTCAAAAAACTAAAAATAGAAATACCATTTGACCCAGGAATCTCACTCCTTGGAATTTACCCAAAGAATACAACTTCTCAGACTCAAAAAGACATATGCACCCCTATGTGTATTGCAGCACTATTTACAATAGCCAAGGTAAAGAAGCAACCTAAGTGTCCATCAGTAGATGAATGAATAAAGAAGAGGTGGTACATATATACAATGGAATACTATTCAGCCATAAGAAAGAAACAAATCTTACCATTTGCAACAAATGGATGGAGCTGGAGGATATTATACTCAATGAAATAAGCCAGGCAGAGAAAGACGAGTGCCAAATGATTTCCCTCATTTGTGGAGTATAACAGTGAAGCAAAACTGAAGGAACAAAATAGTAGCAGACTCACAGACTCCAAGAAGGGACTAGTGGTTACCAAAGGGGAGGGGTGTGGGAGGGTGGGTCGGGAGGGAGGGAGAAGGGGATTGAGGGGTATTATGGTGTGGGGGGTCACGGGGAAAACAGTGTAGCACAGAGAAGGCAAACAGTGAATCTGTGGCATCTTACTACACTGATGGACAGTGACTGCATAGGGGTATGGGTATGGACTTGATAATAGGGGTAAATGTAGTAACCACATTGTTTTTTCATGTGAAACCCTCATAAGAGTGTATATCCATAATACCTAAATAAAAAATTTTTTAAAGTTTTGCTTAAGCAAATAAATGCTGCTTGCATAGTTTTACTCAGTTTAGAAATCATAATCTTCCCTTGAACTGTGAGAAAGACAAAGAGAAATCCAGTGTCTCCTCACAGAGAATCTCACCTTCTTGGAAGAGGGTAAGGTAGTCATGGGGGGTGGGGGCTGTGTGCCAACAAACTGCACCAATGAATTTCCTCAGGGATTCCAGCATCTATGAGAATTAAAGTCATGGTGACTAAAGGACTTACCAGAACTAGACTGTTTCTCAAAAGTGATGAGATTGAAAAAGGTTTAAAAACTACTGACCTGTAATGATTATTTGGAGGCCTTCCTAATTTAGGACTTTGTCAATGCAACAGGAAACTGTCAACATCTGAATTCATACTCTGGAAAGGAGGGTGGTAAACAAGAGTGGGCCATATATGCACAATAAACACATGCAATTTCAAGGTCTACACCCTTAGCCTTCTGATTAACTTTCTGAAAAGTCACTTTGAGTGTGGTCCTTATCCAGTGATTCTCAAGAAAGTATATCTGAGGGTGTTTAGCAAAATACCTGCTGCTTTGACGTATTGACCTAAGACTCCTTCGCTCCGTTCTGCAGCCTGAGCTCTCTCCCAGAGTCTGCACTCTCTGCTCAGGCACCTTTTTTGTTCCATACTTTGGTGTTGCAAGCAAATTGTCCAAAGTCCTCTTGCTCTACAACAAAGGGGCAGAAGTGGGGACAGGAAAAGGGCAAGTTTAAACTTGGATCCTTTGCCAATAGATTATATTCCTGAAAGGGGTTGAAAATGAATGTTGATTCAGCTCCCAGTTTTGACACCCACATTTTCTTGCTAAATTGTCACATGTTTAACCATTTGTGGGCAAATTATATTCTCCCTGTAACTACTACCAATACCTGGAGTTACTCTTTCCTCCAAGAATTCAGAGCTGTTCTAGGAACCCACCAGGGCAGAAGAGAGTCCCAACATCGCTTGGTATACTAGACCTTGGGGTTTGACATCCCTTGTAAGGGAAAAAATTGTACCACCAGAACAACCCCTCCATTGCCTACCCTGGACTTAAAGTGAACATAGTCCTTTCCCCTTTGGAATCCCTCCAAAAAGGGATGTCACCTACCCCTTTGTGCCCTAGGTTGGGAGTGTGGACACACAACAAATACATGTGTGCGAAGACATTTTTTCCTCTGTTATTATTTGCATTATCTTAATTATTTGCCAGATTATACTTTTATAATCTGTAATTATCTAATTCTTTGTTTGCTTTTTTTACTGTGTGTCTCACTCAACAGACAGTAAATTTCATGTATAACAAATGTAAGATAATAAATATTGGCTCAATTAATGAATAATTGTTCCTCTTACAAGAAATGAAAAATGAGACAGAGAAAGAACCAGAAGCATTAGACTGTACTGACTTGCATTACTAAGGATAAGGGCTGCCCTCTGTCCTTTAATTTTACCTGGATTAGGAGAATTCAGCAGAGTTGTCTTTGTTCCCTCTAATTCTTTGTTTCAACTTTTCCGCCCCGCCAATGCTGTGATTTCCTCCAGCTGTCGTGTGACAATCTTCATACTCTGAGTAACTGGGTAGAGTGTTCTGTTTCTTGGAGCATACATTTTCAGAACATTGTATTGGGGGTCTGAGATAGAACGAGGGTTGAGGAGAAAGTGGGGGTAAGAATGGGGAATGGAACCCAAGCTGCTACCCCTTGGGTCAGCTCCGGGCTATGGGACACCAGGCCACCCCAACTCACCACCAATGGCAAATGCATTACTAATGGACTGTATCTCAGTATATAAGGTGACCAAAGAATTCATGATGGAACCATGGGTCTACCTGGCCTATCCTTCAGGAATTAGGGGAAGAAGAAAAAGTACCTGAGAACAAAAAAGGTAACTTAGCCTATGGGAGAGCCTGAAAACAGAAGGAGTGCTCTTCCGGGGGGGGGGGGCGGAAAGAATACATATCCAGAAGTAAGTAACAAGATAACTAGGAAAATACGACCAGATAAGGACTTCCTAGAGTTTAAGGAGAGGTCCTGAAAAGAAGATTAGCAGCTCTGTCCTACCTATAAACATATTTTATTTGGGTCACAAACTATTTTAACAGGAAACTTGGCATGAAAATCCAAGTTCTGATAGCTCTTGAAAAACTGGAAGATCTGGTAACACTGAGATCACATCCCATAATGCAACAATCTCCTGGAGCTGGAAAACAGCTTCCTCTTTAAACAGGGCATAGACTTTTTGGTTAGCCAAGTCCCATGACTTCTATTACCTTATGTTCACTCACTGATATTGGTCCCCGTAGGCTGAAAGATTTCAACTCTGGTCTGTGGAAAAGATTTAGGATTTTTAAAGGGACAGTATGCACTGGCTATCTCTCTGGCAGGATGGAAATGAGTGGACAGAACTGTTTGCCTGACTCCACTGGAGAGAACCAAGGGCTCCTGGAAGGTGTAGTTCTTCTTTATGCATCCTTAGAAGACGTATATGCATATGGACAACATCTCTTGAACCTGAGCATCTACCAATGGTTGAGAATTACTTGGTAGTGGTGGTGGTGAGCTTTCCAGCCCCTTGTGATAGTTCTCTTTTTCAGCATGCTTTTTAGCTTTGCATTTCAGCCAATTTGCGCTGTTCTCTCTGTAAACACTGTACCTCTTTCAGACATTACAGCTCCTCTTTCATCTTTATACCTCAACCTTCATTTGTTCCAAATGGCTAAGTATCTCTCTACTGGAAAATTTGCTTAGTCTCAGTAAACACATGTCTGTTATTAATTCAGATTAGTTTAGCCAAATCACTGAATATAATATCTTCAGGGTAGAATAAATTAATATATTCATAAATGTAATTCCTTTAAAGAGCAGTCAGTCAGAAAAAGGATATAAAAAATTTTTAATGAATCCTTTGGAGTGGTTTTCTAAAAAACTCACACAAATTCTAATTAGTTGTCAACTGTAATGTGGTACCCTTCACATTTACAGTGATAGATTTCTCTGGTCACTTCCACCTCCTTGAGCAGTAGCCCCTTTGGCCAGGCTTTAAAAAAGAGAGAGAAACATCAACTTGGGCATGCTGTTTATCTGCTCTGAGCCTTGATTCCTTCCTTCACTCACTAACAGTCATCTTTGGAGAGCACACCTGGGGGTCTTGGGCAAGGAAAAGGGCCTGTCCTCGGAACTCAGAAACTAATAAAGTGATCAATTCATCTGTGGTTCTCAAAGGGCAGTTTCCAGGCTGTAGCATCCACATCAGGTTGGAACATGTTAGAAATACAAATTCACAACATCCACTGCTCCAGATACCATGAATCATAACATTTAGGGGTGGGCCCTGTAATCAGTGTTTTAACCAGCATCTCCGGGTGATGCTGACACACAGGACAGTTGGAAAGCCCTGGTGGTGTGTTCCATTTACAGCAACTATGCTCCAAGTTTCTTCACAGAGTTTCTGAAATGTTTTAAATGAGGCATGAGGTCCATGGTGTTCAAAGAGGCAGACTTTTTTCCTGAGATTTTTCTCTATGGTAAATCTGTGTGCTGTGTGGGTATTTCAGCAAAGATGTGCCATAGACAGGACCAACTCGTAAGGTAACTGTGGAGTGGATGAAACACCCTGTGTAGCTCTCTGTTTAGGGTCCTTTCTCAGATTTCCTGGGCACATTCAGTCCACCAGCACCTCCACAGCCCAATAATCTGTTTCTTCCCTTTCCACAATCTCCTTTCCCCTGTCTATTGATCAGAAAGAGAGGATTACCCAGTTCACAATGAAGGACTTGGGTTTAGTTCCAAACTATGAAAGTTGCATAAGATAAAACTGGGAACCTGTGATAAGCAGCTGACAGTACATTTCCTTGCTAGCCAAGTATTTGATGTCCACCTCAAATGAATGTAAAGAAATCTGACCGTTCCAGATTTATCCATTTTTCTGCTACCTGAGATAGTCCTGTAAGGAATTTATGCAAATGTTGACTCTCTTACTGGTGAGAAGTTTTAAAAATAGCACATCAGCTATGGTCTGGATCACAGCCTTGCTGGTCTAATCATTTACTCTGTCTTCAAGGTGAACACTGATTCCTGCAGACAGTTTGATTGCACAGTGATTTTTAACCCAGGTATGCGCCCAGGAATAATGGAGCCTGAGATGGGAAGAATGAGCGGTACTTGCTGAAAGTATATAGATTAGTTTGATAACCACTTAAGTTTCCTTCAGATGTAGAATTATTTGTAGAATTATAAAACCATGTGTTATGTACATTGGCCATGTCCTGACCATTACTTTAACTTGTGAGCATCACCCATGCTTTACTAACCCCGCAAAGAAGGGTTAGTGCTGCAATCAAGTATACTAAGGCATTCTGCCACAGGCAAAAGGACCACTGGCTTTAGGGTACTGAAACATGAATTGTATGTATCTCACAGAAATTAATGAAACCTGTGCTATTTCCTCAGAGCACTGAGGGGATCATCTGGGAGGAAATAATATGTGTAGATAACGACTGAAGCAGGTCAGAGACCCCCGGTTCCTTAATCCAGGGGATGTAGGAGTTCCCTAGGCTGTCCGGGGTTTGTGTGGGAAATAACCAATGGTTAGGAACAGACAGGGAAGATGAGTCTATGTACCCATCCCCATCCCATTCTCTGAAGCCTGCAGGACTTGCCTTATTTCTTCCTCTTATTCTTTTTAATGGGTTTGAGTGTAAGAGGATTCATATTCTCCCCTCAGTTTTTTCCCAAATTTGACCTTGTATCATATGAATCTGATGACATTTACACATTTCCGTTGGTCAGTTTTGTTTGCAGAAATAGAGAATTTGGAAGAAGAATGCCATTTCCTTCTTTATTTATCTTCCCAATGGAGGTTGGGCATCCTTCCATTTTTAATCTTAATTAGTTTTGTACTCATGCTGTAATTATAATTATGATTTCATGAGCTCCTGGTTAATTTCAGAATTCAAATGTTGTTGCTGAAAGTAATACGCAAAAAGATAGGGCTGGAGATTTCCTAATGGGTCACCCACCTGGTCAGAAGTGAATGGGTTGAGGCAGCCGAAAGCATCCCCAAACCCAGGAGGTAGCCAAGTTCTGCAGCTGGACCTTGGCATTTGTCTGCTAAACACAGACAAGTTCAACATCAGACAAGGTCATTCTATGACTGTGATGGCTCAAGACAAAGGCAAGACCACACTGAATTCATATCTGAACACAGACAAAGCAACATCGTCCAAGCCACAAAGACCAACCACCCCGCTCTCAGCTAACAAGAGTGACGGCTGTTTCTTAATCCATGACAGCTTTTGTGTCACTCTAGTCTACCCTGCCCTTAGTTAGGATTTATTGACGTGATCATAAAATTATCCCTGATTTCTGAAATTATCTGAGTACCTTATATTTGGAGAGAACCTGCTTGCTTGGACCCTCCTCGAATCCTTCATCAAACCTCTAGTCCTGCAAGTCCTTGCAAACACCTCTTACTGAGACACCCCACAGGTACCTACAGTCTGCGTCTCTCCCTGCCTGCTCAGCTACAGCTGTGTTCTTGGTGGTCTTTGGCTAGAGAATACTCTATAAATGGGTTGAGTATTTGGTTATGTCCATCCAGAAAACGAATCTGAATTGTATTAATTATGCTCCGCTCCTCACACCTGGGCATGGCTGTTCCTCTCCGACTTCACTCTTCTGGGAGAGTTGTTCTTAATGGGTTTGTGTGCTGAAAAGATTTTAGTTCTTTGGGCAGAAAGTCACCTTAGAATCCAAACTGAAAATGTGTATTAGGATTCTCTAGAGAAACAGAACAAACAGGGTGGGTGGGTGGGAGGGTAGATGGATAAAAGATATTATTATATTAAACATGTGATATTTGCTGTATGTCAGGAACTGTGCTAAGGGCTTAACATAAATTAATTTGTTTTAATCCTTGTGACAAGCCTATGAGGTAGATATTATTATGCCCATTTTACAGGTGAGGAAACTGAAAACAGAGAGGTGAGTTAATTTGCCCAAGATTACACAGCTAGGGTTCAAATTCAAGTTGTCTGGCTCCACAGCCTTTGCTGTTAACTTCTACATTCTACTGCCTTTGTACTGCCGCCTCAATTTCCTGGAATCAAATAGTAGCAATTCAGAATGCCAGCTATACCCAGAGTAACATACACAATTCTAAAAGAGCATAATAATGGTTATTAAAATGTGTGTATATTTTATTTTAGGACACATGTAATTACCAACCTGATTTTTCTCCATCACAATAGTTAATGAGTTCAACATCCAAATGAGAGAGCCATATACTATTATCAGTATAATACTACAGGTTTCAGATTGTATAAGCAAATACTGACAAATTGTTTTCCTTTGAGTTACCAAGGATCATTGCAAAGTACAAACAAATAGGAAACTGCCTTCTTGAATATGATGGGCACATCTGTAGCAGAAGGAATGAGTGGTGTGTATAACATGAGGATTGAGTCAAGTGGAGTATAGTGTTGTCTGTTGTAACACACTTTTCCCAGGTAATTCTCTTCCTCACTGATAACAGCTGGTTGGGTACTTATACATGGAGGTGCTTCACTCTTCTTTTATCCAATCATTATTCTCAATCTTCTGTGTTCTCTATTTTAGTCACAGTGAGTTTTATTACTCTGTCATCTTGATCACATCTTTAATGCTAACTTACCATTTTTTCTACAGTTTGTCAGAATTTTTATAATGGTTTAATCATTTTATACCTCTTCAGACCTTTAAGCCTTTTACCAATGTTAGATAATAAACCAAGAGCTTATTTGAATACCAAAAAATGCATAAAATAATTTGCTTAAGCACTCAGAAAAACTAATCCTTACAAATACTTTTAATACATACTATATGAAGTTCAAAATAAAGCATGTATTTAACATAATATATACACTGAAATTGTTTTCACCTTAGAAATTCTAAGGTGAAAATTAAAATAGTAAATGTGCAGAAACCTAAAATTTATAAACAGGTATTACCTTCCTCTCACTTATCAGTACCAATATCAGTATCATGGTTTAGACATGATTATGGCATGCTTTCCTGTTACCTGGACAAATCATAGGAAAACTCCTGACCGCCTGAAGCTTGGGTAAATCTTTCTTAGCATTTTGTATGTGGAATGTTCCTTGTCAATTCCTACCTTATATCACTTGGATGGCAGTTCATTTTCACAGTCCTTCCGTTGGTTCTTATTGCCAATCAGATTCTAAGTCTAATGCTTTCTACCTAAGAAGGGGAACACACTGAAAAAAGCAAAGGGAAAGTTACTTTATTCATAAGCCCCTCAGATTCAAATGTACCACTGTTTTTATAGTATTCACAGAAGGTTAAATTACAGGAAAAGTGTGCATTAAATAACAAGTAATTTACTTAATCAGTATTATACCTCTTACCCCAAACTTCTAAAACTTCATATATTCATGGAACCAGTCACATAGGTCAGTTTGGAGAGAAGTATTTGTCAACAGTTCTGGTCCATGAAGAGAATGTACAGCTCAGTCACTCTTGACTGCTCTGTGAGGCCTCCAGACAAGTCTGTGAAGAGATGGATGAGGTGACAAAACAGATCCTGGTAAGGAAGGGTTTAGGGATTGCTATCACTGAAGGACTAAAGATTAGGTCAGAAATATTTCTGTGCAAGTCCATTCAAGAATCAATCATGTGATTCTGCAGGGATGCTGGGGAAAATTACAATTTGACCTACTACAGAGGTACATTTTACCCTTGATGGCTTCTGAATAGCTTCTGCACTTCAAGGAGCTTAAGCACATGTCTGCACTGCCAACGCATCCTAACCTAGCTGGCACATCAGCTCTTTTCCATGTCACATTAATTCTTTAGGGATCTATTATCTGTGTATGTGTGTGTGTGTATGTGTATGTACACATACACACACAATTACTGTGTAATAAAAGCAAAAGACCAATAATGACTACTTTAAAACAAAGTAGCTTAAATTTTACATATAGAGGTTCATTTTAAGTTGTTTAACTTAAAGTGATAAATGATAAATATTCAGTCAAAAACATTTTACTTACCTGAGAAATCTTTCACATTTTTAATTCTATTGTTATTTGTTAAAATTAGTCTGGAAGTCCAAGCCTATGCTATAAAAACTAAACAGAAATAAGATAAACATATTATTTCATGGTTTGAAAATCTGAAGAAACCAGCCAAATTCTACTCAGATAAGTAGAGTTATTTTAAATATAAAGTAATATCCAGAAATGGCTATTTGTAATAATGAGATCCCATTTTAGAGCAATAAATTTGTAAAATACTTAGGAATAAACCTGAGCAATGTTTCTGACAAAGTAGGAAAACTAGAAAATTTGACCAGAAATTTAACCTTGTAAAGGTTTACTTAAAAACTGGACCTACAGTAGAAGGCTGACTAGCAATATACATTAACTTGTAACACTAGTTTGATTCTGGTCAAAACTGGAAAAGAATTTTCCTTCTCTTGACAGGAACTATTCTAAAATTCATTTGTAAAAGTAAACATTCAGGAAGACCAACTTATATTTTGAAAAGAAGCAGAAATGGGGGAGATGGCTGGCCTTCAGTGACATTCAGTGTATTTAAACATGTTATAAAGCATCAGTAAACAAAGTACAAAGCTAAGTAGGGTTTCTCAACCCCACCACGGACATTTGGGGCAGATAATTCTTTGTTGTGGAGGTTGTCCTATGATTAGTGGTATCTCAGGCCTCTGCTCATTAGATGCCAGTAGCATCTCCCCCTTCAACTGTGACAGCCAAAAACATCTCCAGACACTGACAAGCATCCCCTGGGGGGAAGACCACTCTTAGAACCACTGAGCTAAAGAACAAAAAATAAAATCATAAAATTAATGAAACTAAAAAGCTCAAAAACTGTCCTAGTATGTGTAAGTTCATTTATGAATAAGGAAAATGTTTACAACTGGAATTGTGACAGTTTTTAAATAGATGAGAATATAATCAGAATTCGTACTACACATTAAAATTAATGTTATGAATAGAATTGAATATAGGCAAATCATATTAAAAAGAGCTAGTAGAAAATAGACTTAACTATGATCTTTGGCTCAGTGATTGTTGAAGGAAACTAAAAAGATTGTATCACATAAAAAATAAGCATCATTGTTTTCACACAAATGGCATACTTTTTTTAGAAAAAGGAAAAGTACAGACAAGGAAAAATATTTAAACCTTTTTATAACATATTTAGGATTAGTACCAGGGATCAGCAAAGGGCTAGGTAATAATAGGTTCAGGTTTTGTGGAGTGGGCCTGTTTCATGGGCATGTGACAGTCACTTGGTTTAATGCTCTGCTGTTGCCTTCTTGAAATTCTTAATAATCTTTTAACCAGGGGCTCCACATACCCAGTTTTTTAGTGGACCCTGTAAATTACACAGCCAGTTCTATTTTGCAGACCACACAGTCTCTGTTGAAACAGCTCGACTCGGCAGCTGTAGCATAAAAGCAGCCATAGACAATACAGAAGTGATTGCATGTGGTGGTGTTCAAGTAAGATTTTATTTATTAAAAAAAAAAAAAAAGGCAGTGGGCCAGATTTGGCCCATGAGCCATAGTTTGTCCTTGTCTCTACTATACAGAAAGTTTGTAGAAATTAATAAAAAGAACCATATATAAATGAATGTCCTACCTCAGTAATTTTCAAAGAAGTGCCTATTAACAGAAGACAATGGTTGAATTGATACAAACTTAATGAATTAGTACAAATGATGATGAATGTGCATACAGATGAAATCATAGGAAACCCAGTAGCTTCCAGAAGCACTCACAGGGGCAGAACTCAGAAAACTTTTTGAAGAATATGTTTGAAAAATAATAAAAAGGCATCAGTAGCTTCACTTCTAGGAATTTATCCCAAGAAATAGGTCAAAATTAGGAAATACTACGTGGTTGAAGATGTTCCCTGGAGATGTATTGTTTAAAGATGAAAAACTGAAAACTATACAAATATGCTACAATGGAAGCATGCTTAAGTCAAATACAGTCTCTCATTTTTATGAAAGAATATGCTATCAATAAATATTATCCATCTTGTGACTATGAAATAGCAACTTGGAAAGTGTTTTTAGCATTCTCTAAGTGAAAAGAGCAGATAGAGTCTCTCAATACTATGGTTGCAGAAATGTAGTATTACTGGAAGGACCCAAAGAGGAAGCGATGGGAAAATAATCTTTGATTTCCAACTGTGATGTCAGTCTAGTCTTGGGCTGGAGCCCTGGCCCTGTCCTGTTAGGCAGGGCACCCCGTGGCATGGCGTAGGCAAAGTACTTAACCTCTCCAAGATATAATTTCCTTTGCTACAAAACAGACGGTTTAATGCTATTTACATCCAGCTCATAAGGGTGATGTAAGAAATTAAATGAGAAAATATATGGCATAGCAGAGTGCCTTGCACATGGTAAGCATTCAAATGTTAGCTGTTATTATTAGCAAAGCATGGTGAATTCAGTTTATTTCATTTTTTGTTCACTTGTTACGATGTCATTTGTGCAGTTAAAGAAACATGTAACAGCTGTCTCTTAAAATGTAATGATTCAAACTGCAGCAATCTCAGCAGGTAGCAAACTAAAACTATTAAAGCAGGGATAATAAAAAAGACTATTGTAAAGATTCCACCAATTGAATCGAGAAAATAACTGCTGAAATGCCTCAGTGTAAGTTGCTAAGCAAAGCCCCAAACACAACTAGGATGAACACGGGAAGGGCAAGTGGCCATAATGGAAGCTGCCGCCAGATGCACACAGCACACAAGCAACTCACACACAGCGCTGTGGCTCTCTCTGGGTCCTTTAGGGAAGTTGATTACGCCAGCAGAAGAGCCGAGCAAAGGGTAGTTATTAAACTTGTCATGTAGTGAACACACGCCTTCATCCCGCTCCCCCCCGCCCCGGGCGAACAGGGTAGAGAAGCCGCGTCATCAGCATGACTGCCCAGGAGCTTCGCCCGTTACATGTCCTCCTTGTCCTTACCTCTCACTGCAGCTGAGTGGGGGATCCCCACATACCACGGAGCAGGGTGGTCTGCGGGGGTTCCTAGTTGAGTCACTCTCGGCAACTCTACCCCAGGTCTAGGGGGTTGGGTACATGACTGAATTCACTCCAGCCATTTGATGCCAAGAAGCTTGGGGGGAAAAGAAGCACTTAAGGCAGGATTTTGCAACCTTATGGTGGTTACCACTGTCACAAAGGGGCAGATTATGACTTACAGGATCATCCTACTCTTTTTCTCTGTTACACCTGGGATATCTGCTAGACTGAAGTAGGCAGGATTGTTCCCTAACCATGCCAGAATTTGCAAACACCCTCAGCATGTGCACACACAGGATGAGATAGGATAAAATCAGATAAGATACAATGTATTTAAGGAGTATAAAATGGTAGAGGAGGTCAGTTGCTGGTTAATGAAGTTAAGATGCCCTATGCCTCCTGACTTGAAGTTCTCAACCTTTTGACTGTGCTTTGCCTCACAACACCTACAGAGGCAGGGAGCACGCCTCCAGGGCTGTGTCGCAGCCCACACCCACTGGACTGTCTGTCTTCCTCTTGCCGCAGCTCTGTCGCTGGACACTCAGGTTTGCATTCTCCAGTGTTCCAAGCTCTACCTTCCCTCAGCTGCCCTCTCGTCCCCCTTGTTTTCTCTGAAACCCATGTGGCACAGGCAGGACTCAGCCTTGGCAGAAGGGCCTAAAATCCTGGTTTTGATCTTGAAGCTACCATCTCATCTGCTCGTTTATTCTCCCATTTTTCCTCCTTCGCGTCTTAGAGTGCTTTGGTAGAAATAATGCAACTCTAGGCCCAGCTTGAGCACTCTGCTGACATCAGTAGACATGTCTTCTAGACCTGAATTTCCTAACCTCGGCACTAGGGACATTTTGAGCTGGATGATTCTGTCGTGTGGGCTCTGCTGGGAACTGTAAGATATTTAGAAGCACCCCTAGCCGCTATGTTCCAGCAGCAGACCCCCTCCAGTTATGACAGCCAAAAATGTTTCCAGACATTGCCAAATGTCCACTGGGGGCAAAGTCTCTCCAGTTAAGAACCACTCTTCTATATGGTACTTCTGAATAACCTCCTAATTATTTTTATGTAAAAAAAAAAGAAATTCATTTAAATGAGCCTAGTGATTTAAATATATTGTTATACATCACTATACTCATCATTAGTCATCAGATTTTTTTTAAGGGAGTTATTTTAAACTCATTTTTCAGGTGAGGAAATTGAGGTTCTGTTTGCCAAATATCACAAACTTAAGTGGAAATACTGGGTTTGAAACTATACATCTGACTACAAATCACATTTTTTTTCTATTGAACAAATTAGAATAGTATTGAAAACTATATATGTGCTAGTTGACTGTTAAGGCAAAAATACCACAGACTTCATGGCTTAACAACAGACATTCCTTTGTCACAGTTCTGGGGGCTGGGAAGTCCAAGATTAAGGTGCTGGCTGGTTTGGTGTCTGGTGGGGGCCCACTTTCTGGTTCATAGATAGCTTTTCTTCTCCATGTCCTCGCATGGCAGAAAGAGAAAGTGCATTCTCTGGGGTCTTTTTTTTAATATAATTTATTTTATTATCATTAATTTACAATTACATGTGCAATATTATGATTATTAAACTATCCCTTCATCAGGTCCCCTTCACCAACCCCATTACAGTCACTGTCCATCAGCGTAGTGAGATGCTATAGAATCACTATTTGTCTTCTCTGAGTTGTACTGCCCTCCCCGTGCCCCCCCAACATTACATCTGCTAATCGTAATGCCCCTTTTTCCCTCTTATCCCTCCCTTCCGCCCATTTTCCCCAGTCCCTTTCCCTTTGGTAACTATTAGTCCGTTCTTGGGTTCTGTGAGTCTGCTGCTGTTTTGTTCCTTCAGTATTTTTTCTTTGTTCTTATACTCCACATATGAGTGAAATCATTTGATACTTGTCTTTTTCGGCTTGGCTTATTTCACTGAGCATAATACCCTCTAGCTCCATCCATGTTGTTGCAAATGGTAGGATTGTTTTCTTCTTATGGCTGAATAATATTCCATTGTGTATATGTACCACATCTTCTTTATCCATTCATCTACTGATGGACACTTAGGTTGCTTCCATTTCTTGGCTATTGTAAATAGTGCTGCAATAAACATAGGGGTGCATCTGTCCTTTTCAAATTGGGCTGCTGCATTCTTAGGGTAAATTCCTAGGAGTGGAATTCCTGGGTCAAATGGTATTTCTATTTTGAGTTTTTTGAGGAACCTCCATACTGCTTTCCACAATGGTTGAACTAATTTGCAGTCCCACCAGCAGTGTAGGAGGGTTCCCTTTTCTCCACATCCTCGCCAACATTTGTTGTTGTTTGTGTTTTGGATGTTGGCCATCCTCACTGGTGTGAGGTGATATCTCATTGTGGTTTTAATCTGCATTTCTCTGATTATTAGCGATGTGGAGCATCTTTTCATGTGCCTGTTGGCCATCTGAATTTCTTCTTTGGAGAAGTGTCTATTCATGTCCTCTGCCCATTTCTTAATTGGATTATTTGCTATCTGTTTGTTAAGGTGCATGAGTTCTTTATATATTTTGGATGTCAACCCTTTATCAGATACGTTTTTTATGAATATATTCTCCCATACTGTAGGATGTCTTTTTGTTCTACTGATGGTGTCCTTTGCTGTACAGAAGCTTTTCAGCTTGATATAGTCCCACTTGTTCATTTTTGCTTTTGTTTCCCTTGCCCGGGGAGATACGTTCATGAAGAAGTTGCTCATGTTTATGTCCAAGAGATTTTTGCCTATGTTTTTTTCTAAGAGTTTTATGGTTTCATGACTTACATTCACGTCTTTGATCCACCTTGAATTTACCTTTGTGTATGGGGCTAGACAGTAGTCCAGTTTCATTCTCTTACATGTAGCTGTCCAGTTTTTCCAACACCAGCTGCTGAAGAGGCTGTCATCTCCCCATTGTATATCCAAGGCACTTTTATCAAATATTAATTGACTGTATATGTTTGGGTTAATGTTTGGATTTTCTATTCTGTTCCACTGGTCTGTGGGTCTGTTTTTGTGCCAATACCAAATTGTCTTGATTACTGTGGCTTTGTAGTAGAGCTTGAAGTCAGGGAGTGTAATTCCCCCTGTTTTATTCCTCCTTCTCAGGATTGATTTGGCTATTCGGGGTCTGTTGTGGTTCCATATGAATTTTAGAATTATTTGTTCCAGTTCATTGAAGAAAGCTGTTGGTAGTTTGATAGGGATTGCATTGAATCTGTAGATTGCTTTAGGTAGTATAGCCATTTTGACAATATTTATTCTTCCTAGCCAAGAGCATGGGATGCATTTCCATTTGTTAGTGTCCTCTTTAATTTCTCTTAGGAGTGTCTTGTAGTTTTCAGAGTACAGGTCTTTCACTTCCTTCGTTAGGTTTATTCCTAGGTATTTTATTCTTTTTGATGCAATTGTGAATGGAATTGTTTTTCTGATTTCTCTTTCTGTTAGTTCATCATTAGTGTATAGGAAAGCAACAGATTTCTGTGTGTTAATTTTGTATCCTGCAACTTTGCTGAATTCAGATATTAGTTCTAGTAGTTTTGGAATGGAATCTTTAGGGTATTTTATGTACAGTATCATGTCATCTGCAAATAGTGACAATATGACTTCTTCTTTACCAATCTGGATGCCTTGTATGTCTTTGTTTTCTTTGATTGCTGTGGCTAGGACCTCCAATACTATGTTGAATAACAGTGGAGAGAGTGGGCATCCTGTCTTGTTCCTGATCTTAGATGAAAAGCCTTCAGCATCTCGCCGTTAAGTATGATGTTAGCTGTGGGTTTGTCATATATAGCCTTTATGATGTTGAGGTACTTGCCCTCTATACCCATTTTGTTGAGAGTTTTAATCAGGAATGGATGCTGAATTTTGTCAAATGCTTTTTCAGCATCTATGGAGATGATCATGTGGTTTTTGTTCTTCTTTTTGTTGATGTGGTGGATGATGTTGATGGATTTTCGAATGTTGTACCATCCTTGCATCCCTGGGATGAATCCCACTTGATCATGGTGTATGATCCTCTTGATGTATTTTTGAATTCGGTTTGCTAATATTTTGTTGAGTATTTTTGCATCTACGTTCATCAGGGATATTGGTCTGTAATTTTCTTATTTGGTGAGGTCTTTGCCAGGTTTTGGTATTAGAGTGATGCTGGCTTCATAGAATGAGTTTGGAAGTATTCCCTCCTCTTCTATTTTTTGGAAAACTTTAAGGAGAATCGGTGTTATTTCTTCTCTATATGTCTGGTAGAATTCAGAGGTGAATCCATCAGGCCCAGGGGTTTTGTTCTTGGGTAGTTTTTTGATTACCAATTCGATTTCGTCACTGGTGATTGGTCTGTTTAGTTTTTCTGTTTCTTGCTTGGTCAGTCTTGGAAGGTTGTATTTTTCTAAGAAGTTGTCCATTTCTTCTATGTTTTCCAGCTTGTTAGCATATAGATTCTCATAATATTCTCTTGTGATTCTTTGTATTTCTGTGGGGCCCGTCGTGATTTTTCCTTTCTCATTTCTGATTCTGTTTATGTGTGTAGATTTTCTTTTTCTCTTAATGAGTCTGGCCAGGGGTTTATCTATTTTGTTTATTTTTTCAAAGAACCAGCTCTTGGTTTTATTGATTTTTTCTATTGTTTTATTCTTCTCAATTTTATTTATTTTTTCTCTAATCTTTATTATGTCCCTCCTTCTGGAGACTTTGGGCCTCATTTGTTCTTCTTTTTCCAATTTCAGTGATTGTGTCTTTAGACTATTCATTTGGTAATGTTCTTCCTTCTTTAAATAGGCCTGGATTGCAATATACTTGCCTCTTAGAACTGCCTTTGCTGCGTCCCACAGAAGTTGTGGCTTTGTGATGTTGTTGTCATTAGTCTCCATATATTCTTTGATTTCTGTTTTGATTTGGTCGTTAACCCATTGATTAATTAGAAGAGTGTTGTTAAGTGTCCATGTATTTGTGAGCCTTTTTGATATCTTTCTAAAATTTATTTCTAGTTTTATACCTTGGTGATCTGAGAAGTTGGTTGGTAGGATTTCAATATTTTTGAAATTACTGAGGTTCTTTTTGTGGCCTAGTATGTGGTCTATTCTGGAAAATGTTCCATGTGCACTTGAGAAGAATGTGTATCCTGTTGCTTTTGGGTGTAGAGTTCTGTAGATGTCTGTTAGGTCCATCTGTTCTAGTGTGTTGTTCAGTGCCTCTGTGTCTTTACTTATTTTCTGTCTGGTTGATCTGTCCTCTGGAGTGAGTGGTGTGTTGAAGGCTCCTAAGATGAATGCATTGCTGTCTATTTCCTCCTTTAATTCTGTTAGTATTTGTCTCACATATGCTGGCGCTCCTGTGTTGGGTGCATATATATTTATAATGGTTATATCTTCTTGTTGGACTGACCCTTTATCATTATGTAGTGTCCTTCTTTATCTTTTGCTACTTTCTTCGTTTTGAAGTCTATTTTGTCTGATACAAGTACTGCAACACCTGCTTTTTTCTCTTTGTTGTTTGCATGAAATATCTTTTTCCATCCCTTCACTTTTAGTCTGTGTATATCTTTGGATTTGAGGTGAGTTTCTTGTAGGCAGCATATAGATAGGTCTTGCTTTTTTATCCATTCTGTTACTCTGTGTCTTTTGATTGGTGCATTCAGTCCATTTACATTTAGGGTGATTATTGATAGGTATGTACTTATTGCCATTGCTGGCTTTAGATTCGTGGTTACCAAGGGTTCAAGGGTTGCTTCTTTACTATCTAACAATCTAAGTTAACTTTCTTGTTAAGTTATTGTAAACACAGTCTGATGTTTCTTTCTTTCTCTCCCTTCTTATTCCTCCTCCTCCATTCTTTCTATAATAGGTGTTTTATTCTTTGCCTTTAGTTAGTATTTGGATGGTGTGCTTTCTTTGCTATGATTTTATTTTCTCTGATGACATCTTTTTAGCCTTAGGTGTGTTTCCATCTAGAGCAGTCCATTTAAGATATCCTGCAGTGGTGGTTTATGAGAAGCAAACTCTCTCAACTTTCGTTTATCTGGAAATTGTTTAATCCCTCCATCATATTTAAATGATTATCGTGCTGGATACAATATTCTTGGTTCGAGGCTCTTCTGTTTCATAACGTTAAATATTATCATGCCATTCTCTTCTGGCCTGTAAGGTTTCTGTTGAGAAGTCTGATGATAGTCTGATGGGTTTTCCTTTGTAGGTGATCTTTTTCTCTCTCTAGCTGCCTTTAATACCCTGTCTTTATCTTTGATCTTTGCCATCTTAATTATTATGTGTCTTGGTGTTGTCTTCCTTGGGTCCCTTGTGTTGGGAGATGTATGAGCTTCGGTGGACTGCGAGACTACTTCCTTCCCCAGCGAGGGAAAGTTTTCAGCAATTATTTCTTCAAAGACACTTTCTATCCCTTTTTCTCTCTCTTCTTCCTCTGGTACTCCTATAATGCGAATATTGTTCCGTTTGGATTGGTCACACAGTTCTCTTAATATTCTTTCATTCCTAGAAATCCTTTTATCTCTCTCTGCCTCAGCTGCTCTGTACTCCTGTTCTCTGTTTTCTATTCCATTAACAGTCTCTTGCATCTCATCCATCCTGCTGTTAAGCCCGTCGATCGCTTGTCTGATTTCTGTATTGTCTTTCCTCAGTTCCCTCACTTCCTCCCTCAGCTCTTGCACATTTCTCTGTAGGTCCATCAGCATGGTTATGACTTTTATTCTGAATTCTTTTTCAGGGAGGCTGTGCATTTCCATCCCTTCAGACTCCCTCTCTGGGGTTGTCTGGTTGATTTTGGTCTGAACCATATTCCTCTGTCTTTTCATGGCTATATAATTGGTCACTGATAGTTGCCATGTATGTCAGCTGGGCTCTTTAAGACTTTAAAAAGAGAAGAAAATAAAGAGAAAAAAAAAGAAAGAAAGAAAGAAAGAAAAAAAGAAAGAAAAGAAAAAACAAAAACAAAACAGAAAACAAACAAAAAACAAAAAAATGCCCACCGGACGTAGATTCTGTGGGAATGCTCTAGGTGGCGCTGTTGCCCCACTATTCCACAGCTGTGACTGTGCCGCTCCACAGGGCCCTTTATCGCTCTGGCAGGGGTGGGAACGAATAGGAGGCTGTTGATCTCAGTGAGAAGTGTTAAGTATGGCTACGCTTCCTCAGTCGCCAGCTAAGGCGTCTGAAACTCCCCAGGACTCCCAACCTGCTGGGCTGAGTGTGCTGGGGCGATCCGGCTCCTCCGCTGGGCTCCTGTCTCTTTAAGACCGCTGAAGAAAGCGCGCACTTTTTTTTTTCCTTCCCGGGAGCCGGCTGCAAGCACCCTGGCGCGTTCCCTGCTCAGATCCTGCCCCTCTGTCTCCCCAATCTCCGCTGCACTGCTCAATGTGGGTCAGCACTCCCCGCGCAGATCACCGGGGCTGGCTACTTCGCGGGGCATACTTCCACTCCCTCCCGGCTCTGAATCCTCTCCTCCCGCTGGTGCGCTGGGGTGGGGGAGGGTTCGGGTCCCGCCGGGTCGCGGCTCCGGATCTTACCCGCTTCTTGGGGTGCCGAGTCCTCTCGGATGTAGCTGCATGCTGTGCGCTTTCCTGTGTATTCTCGTCTCTCTTTTAGGAATAGATGTATTTTCTGTGTTTTTGTAGATAAATATAGTGTTGGGAGGAGATTTCTGCCGCCCTGCTCATACCGCCATCTTCCCGGAAGTCCCCCCTCTGGGGTCTTTTTTATAAAGGCACTAAGCCCATTCTTAAGGCCCCCACCCTCACAAACCACCTCCCAAAGCCCCTACCTCCTATAACACCATACTGAGGGTCAGGATTTCAACATATGAATTTGAGGAGGACACATACCTTCAGTTCATGACAATATACATATTGCACATGGATCAGTAAAGTAGCAATGAAAAACATCAAAGAGCTACATCAGTTCAGCTGTCATTACATTATTAAAGTGCCAGTATCTTTTAGAACACATAATTTTCTTACAATTCTGTCTTTTGGCTAAATGGAAAATAACTTATCTTTCAGGGTACTGAGAGTCCCAGGATTTTCCTTTCCCCAAGTGTATTTGGTGTCTCAGTTGAAGCTTTACAAAACAGAATTCAAACTCATCACATAACTGAGAAGTCCAAATAATAGTCTGGCTTCAGGTAAGGCTAAATCCAGCTTTTCAAAGACTTTCATCAAGGATTCTTACCCTCTGTCTTTCAGTTGCCTCTCTTAATGCCCACTTCCTCCTCAGGTTTTACACTACAGGCCAGCAGCTCCAGGCTCTCCCCTAATGGTGATAGTTCAGGCCTCACAGTATACTATACAAAAAGAAGGGACATTATTTTGTGGTAATCCACAAAAAAAGTCAATCTCTTTTTCTCTTAAGCTCCCCAAATTATGTTATTTGTCTCATTGAGTCATATGCCTATCCCTGAACCAGTTATTGCAACCAGAGGGTTGGATGTGTTATGTGCTTTAGTTAATTGAAGTTTATCTCTGGACTATGGATAGAGTCGATCTCCTTCAAATTCTAGAGCCACAAAGGAGCAGAAGTGGTTTTTCAAGGTTTGTTAGGAATATGATCCCAGAAGATGAAACGGATGCTAAGAGGGGGTAAATAACATGTTTCTTTACCAATTCTGCTAACCTGCCTCCTATAGTTGGTAGTTTTCATTATTTAATACCTGTCTGTCACCTCGTTCTGTCACAGAGCTTTTACCACAGACCTGTTTCCTTTACTTGGCATCACTGGAAACTCCTTGACAAGTGCCCAGGTATAGTCAGCAGACCAGTGTGGTGAAACAGCAGCCCCAGAGCAGGTCTGAGCCTGGGATAGAACCAGGTTAGGAGGCATCTCACTGCTTCATGGAGAGGCCTCCCAGCTGGCCACCATCACTTGAAGGGGACCCACGTGGCAGACTGCACTGCAAGTAGGATAGCATTTCATTCTTCAGATGCAGAGGTAGAGGACTTACTTTTTCCAAGTACCTACTGTATATGAAGGAGGTCACATACACTGTATCATGTCTTCCAATGAGGGTGGGTATTGTTATGTCTTTGACTTCACAGCCTGTGCTTTTGTAACCAAGAGCAAACCGCTCCAAAGAAGATCAGTCTGAATATGTATTTACTGAGAATCTATTATTTATCAAGAACATTACTTGCAGAGACTATAAAGCCTTTCTTCCTTTCCCATGAATAAATGAATGGAAAAGGGAAAGAAAGAAAACAGAAAGATAAAACCCTAGGATAATGAGAAGACCCCTGGTCACCCTCGTGGTGCAGCCAGTGCCTGGAGGGTCCACAGCAGCATGCGTGATAACAGGAGCACCCGTAGCAATAGTGAGGCGGCTTTTTCAGCCGAAGTGCAGTGTGCGACTTCTTAGGCAGCAACACCGAGGCCCCAGGGAAATCAGCAGCAGCTGGGCCAGTCCTGTAGTGTCGTGCGGATGGAAGCCGCGCTTGCGAAAGAGAAAGTCAGCAGCGTCTGTGCCAGTCCCAGGCTGGTGTGCCCCAGGGAATTCCTATTAGAGAAAGGTGGGACTCCAGTACACATGAACACAGTTTTTGCTAAAACTCAAACTCTGCAATCTGGAATAGAACCAACAGGAAGTGTCTGCTCACTCCTGGATTATCTTGAAAAGCCAAAAGCCAATGTAGCCATAAAATTTGGGTGTGCTCTTCACCTGATGGGGTATGATGTGAATTTCTTTCAACTCTCTCAATAATATGGCTTTCAGAGACACCAGAACACAAGAAAACCACCCCCACCTGACTCAGTCTCTACATACCTAATACCTGCCACCCTAAACCCACGTAAACCTTTGAAGGGTTGTGAGTTCAATTCATTCTTTTGTCTGTGATTCATAATATCCAGGCAGGATGGCACAAATGTAAGGAGCCACTTCTCACTATATGTCTCAGGGAATAGGCACGACTGGATATGGTTTGGCTGTTCTGCAGGCAGCCTGGACGAGGAGCCCCAAACTGGGTTCTGTCTGCAGAGAGCGAGGCTCCTGAGAGGATGTTATTCACCCACAGCCAAGAAAGACCCATGATGATAAGTTCTAAGTAATGCCCTAGGGCCTTAAGCCTTTGGAGTGCCCCTCCTGACTAGTGGGGCAGCGGAAAAGAGGCTATGGACTGTTTACACCTGACTGTGCTAGCAAATGCACTGAAGACACGAAATGGGAAAATTATGTTGTTTGGGGGTAGCTTGAGCTCCTCTTGAAAACATGACATAACAATTCTAGTGTAACATGGAACTCCCAGTTAGTTCATGAACTTAAAATTGTATATGAATATATAGATGAAACACATACAATCGTATCTAAATGTATGTGACCAAACCAGTACTTCATCCTCGTAGAAAACAAGTAGTTTTTAAATTATGTTTTAAAATATTTCAAAAAGTTATGTAACAAGGTGAAACCCCTTCCCAAGTTCCTCTCCTGTTCCTGTTGATGTGTGGGAAACTGTGACTTTCTGTCTGGGTCTAATTCCCCCGTCTTATATCGATGGAGTAACAAAGCTTCTCACCTCCCTACAAGAGCTGTTGTGAGGAACAATCAAACGCTGCTTTTGTTCTTTTAACCTCTAACAGTTGACACTGTAAAAAGCTGAATAAAATGCAAAGGTTCTCCCAAAAGGATTTTCTCTACGATCAGGTGGTGAATGTCTTTGCTGTTGTTTCAACTTACAAGGGTTAAAAATGTCCTGCTAAGAAAATAGGATTCCAGGGCCCTACCCACAAAGGTCTGAGCTACTGTTGAATTTTGAACATTCACCTCAGTTCCTGGTGGGGAAGATAATTAAAAGCTTCCATTTTGATGACTAAATTCGTTTTCCCTTTTCACTGAGCTCCAAGTTACTGACAGTCAGGCCTCTGTCACTGAGTCTTTGAGGGAGTGTTTTTATTTCTTCCTTATAAGGAGGCCATCCTGGTCGTAGCTTTGCTTGGGAGAGAAAATGCACTGGGGGCTCTTTCTGAGTGCGTGTTGAAGTCCCAGGGTTGGCGTTCATAAAGCCTGTGGAGAAGATTAGGGGGGTACAAGATGGTGTTGGCCTGTCGAGCCTGAATTTGTGCCTGTACAGGAACTGTCATTCGAGGAATGAATTTTCACCAGCAATTCCTCCATAAGTGGAAAGAATCATTAAGTCAATTCCTTTAGAGCACATGACGTCGTTAATGTTTCTTATGGGCTATTTGTGGAGTGAAATATTGTCCCTCCTCACACTGCAGCTTCCTGAAAATTGAAGGCACTGCAGACAGACTGAACCAGGGCCATGCCGCCCCTCACTGTGCAAGGTGGATCGCTCCATCTGGTCCCACACAGCTCAACCAAAACAAGAGCCAGACCTCTATATAAGGATTTACCCCCAAACTCCCAGATTTCCTTCTTATCCGAATTGTAACATTTGTCTGTTCAGCTGAACATGAAGAAGGAGCGTGCAGTGAAGGTAGCTGGAAATGAGCAATAATAGAAGGACCCACAGTAGTCAGTGGAGTGAGATGCTTCTGACACAAGCTATCTGTCACAGGGTATGCTTACTTACCTGCTACATTTCCCTTTGGAGGGTTCATACACCTCCATTTAGCATTACTCACCCATTATCTAGCCAAACAATATAACTTAGAAGTGTCAAATATTACAGTGATTTGGTGATTATTACAATGGTTTTATCAAAGTTATAGATCCACTCCTCTTACACCAAACCACATACATATATGGGTGCTTGAAGGGCCTTTAGGATCAACCCATCAATACTACTAATTTTGCAGCTAGGGAAACTGAGGCCCAAAGAAATTAAAGTCACTTGTCCAGGGTCACATGGTAAATTTAGTGAGAGGACTAAGACCTGACTCCCATGTTGCCTGAATCCAAGTTGTGTTCTTTCTACAAGACCAAAAAGCCCATGGCTTCTTTTTATCTTTTACTATCTGAGTTCCTGAGTTTATTTTCTGACCTGATGTTGGTTCAACGGTTATACTTTGGGCTGGTGTCCCAGTAGCCTTTTCTAAAAGTGAATTTCCTGGGAAACATTGCTTATGTGGCAGAACAGTGCACCGAGATATTATTGTGTACCCATGTGTATGTGTTTATTCCCTGATGTCCCTCACAGATGCACACATTCCGTTTCAACACCAAGCAAGTAGCCAAGGGCTCATTGTCCTTTGTTTAATCCCCGGGATACATGCAGGGAAAACAGCTAAAGCTCCTTTACACTTACTGATGTTTCTTGTTTTTTATCAAAGCTTATACTCCTTAAAGTGATTATGCTAGGACACCTGGAGGGACAGGTGAACAACGGGGTGTCTTTGAGAGCCAGGAGAGAGAGAGAAGGAGGAACCCCCAAGACTAGAAAAGAGGAACAAAATGGTTGGGCTTTTCAATGACTGGGACTTATGTCCTGCTGGGTGGCAGAGCTTCTGGGAGGTGGCAAGACCTTAAAGGTGGCAACCACGTGGAACACCGAAGGATGCTGGACCTTGGGCCCTGGGGCTTTTGGCCCCAGCAGGCATGCCTGTACCCTAATGGGACACGGAAGCAGCTGAGCCATGGGAACTTGAAGGAACTGTGTGAGCTGGGTACTGAGAGCTTCAGGGCTGCTCAGTATAGACCAACACCCCAAGAACCCCTTTGATGTGCTATTAAGATTCTGTGGGGGACTCCCAATAATTCTGACCAAGTACATTTCCTGTGGCCCAGTATGATGGCGGCTCAAACTCAGACAGAAGTTGGCTCAAAAAATGTGGGATTTTTCAACTTCCTAGTTTATAGCCAAGATTTTTGCCTACATTTGTATTAAAATTTTTATCAAAGCATGAGTATTATGTTTGCTTCAACAACTGGAATCCTAACACCATTTTTCTTTTCGGTGTATAAAAAGGCCCAACTTTAAAACTAATGATTTGCCCCTGGAAAGGTTTATGGTATGATGGAGGTTTTGTCTGTTCTCTGAAGCCTTTCCTGACTGGACATACCCTTTTCTGGGCTACTACTCTATCTGGGAACTGCATCTGTAATTGCACTTGACCCTCCACATTCTAATTATTTGTACATAGGTCTCTCTCCCCTGCTAGACTGTGAGGTCATTAAATGTAGGGTGTGCACCTTATTCTTCACTGTATCCTCTGGAACCTGCACAAATGCAGACATGTAGGAGACCTTCAGGAAGTCTCTATTGTGCTGGCATCTGAGCTGTGGCTTTCCTATAGCATATTCCCTCAAAAGAGTTTTAGAACAAATTGGAGGTCAGCAGCTCAGGCCGCAGGTAATTTCATTGTAAGATTAAAAAAAAGGCAGACCCAAATTTGTGCATTCTTTACTGGGCCCATGAAATGCGAGGCCGCAAGGTATTTAGAAGGTGTGAGGTTTCTAGCTTTTCAAGGTGGCCTCTGCTTTCACTTTCTTTTTTTTTTATAATTTATTTTGGTACCATTAGTCTACATTTACATGTGCAATATTATGGTTATTAAACTACCCCTTCATCAGGTCCCCCCCACCAACCCCATTACAGTCACTGTCCATCAGCGTAGTGAGGTGCTATAGAATCACTACTTGTCTTCTCTGAGTTGCACAGCCCTCCCCGTGCCCCACCAACATTACATCTGCTCATTGTAATGCCCCTTTTTCCCCCTTATCCCTCCCTCCCCACCCATCCTCCCCAGTCGCTTTCCCTTTGGGAACTATTAGTCTGTTCTTGGGTTCTGTGAGTCTGCTGCTGTTTTGATCCTTCAGTTTTTTTCTTTGTTCTTATACTCCACGTATGAGTGAAATCATTTGATACTTGTCTTTTTCAGCTTGGCTTATTTCACTGAGCATAATACCCTATAGCTCCATCTATGTTGTTGCAAATGGCAAGATTTGTTTTCTTCTTATGGCTGAATAATACTCCATTGTGTATATGTACCACCTCTTCTTTATCCATTCATCTACTGATGGACACTTAGGTTGCTTCCATTTCTTGGCTATTGTAAATAGTGCTGTGATAAACATAGGGGTGCATCTGTCTTTTTCAAATTGGGCTGCTGCATCCTTAGGGTAAATTCCTAGGAGTGGAATTCCTGGGTCAAATTGTATTTCTATTTTGAGTCTTTTGAGGAACCTCCATACTGCTTTCCACAATGGTTGAACTAATTTGCAGTCCCACCAGCAGTTTAGGAGGGTTCCCTTTTCTCCACATCCTAGCCAACATTTGTTGTTATTTGTGTTTTGGATGTTGGCCATCCTCACTGGTGTGAGGTGATATCTCATTGTGGTTTTAATCTGCATTTCTCTAATGATTAGTGACGTGGAGCATCTTTTCATGTGCCTGTTGGCCATCTGAATTTCTTCTTTGGAGAAGTGTCTATTCATGTCCTCTGCCCATTTCATTGGATTATTTACTTTATGTTTGTTGAGGTGTATGAGTTCTTTATATATTTTGGATGTCAACCCCTTATTGGATATGTCATTTATGAATATATTCTCCCATACTGTAGGATGTCTTTTTGTTCCACTGATGGTGTCCTTTGCTGTACAGAAGCTTTTCAGCTTGATATAGTCCCACTTGTTCATTTTTGCTTTTGTTTCCCTTGCCCGGGGAGATATGTTCATGAAGAAGTCGCTCATGTTTATGTCCAAGAGACGTTTGCCTATGTTTTTTTCTAAGAGTTTTATGGTTTCATGACTTACATTCAGGTCTTTGATCCATTTTGAGTTTACCTTTGTGTATGGGGCTAGACAGTATAGTCCAGTTTCATTCTCTTACATGTAGCTGTCCAGTTTTTTCAACACCAGCTGCTGAAGAGGCCATCATCTCCCCATTGTAGATCCAAGGCTCCTTTATCAAATATTAATTGATTGTATATGTTTGGGTTAATGCTTGGATTTTCTATTCTGTTCCACTGGTCTGTGGGTCTGTTTTTGTGCCAATACCAAATTGTCTTGATTACTGTGGCTTTGTAGTAGAGCTTGAAGTCAGGGAGCGTAATTCCCCCTGTTTTATTCCTCCTTCTCAGGATTGCTTTGGCTATTCGGGGTCTTTTGTGGTTCCGTATGAATTTTAGAATTATTTGTTCCAGTTCATTGAAGAAAGCTGTTGGTAGTTTGATAGGGATTGCATTGAATCTGTAGATTGCTTTAGGCAGTATAGCCATTTCGACAATATTTGTTCTACCCAGCCAAGAGCATGGGATGAATTTCCATTTGTTAGTGTCCTCTTTAGTTTCTCTTAGGAGTGTCTTGTAGTTTTCAGAGTATAGGTCTTTCACTTCCTTCGTTAGGTTTATTCCTAGGTATTTTATTCTTTTTGATGCAATTGTGAATGGAATTGTTTTTCTGATTTCTTTTTCTGTTAGTTCATCGCTAGTGTATAGGAAAGCAACAGATTTCTGTGTGTTAATTTTGTATCCTGCAACTTTGCTGAATTCAGATATTAGTTCTAGTAGTTTTGGAGTGGAGTCTTTAGGATTTCTTATGAACAATATCATGTCTTCTGCAAATAGTGACAATTTGACTTCTTCTTTACCAATCTGGATGCCTGGTATTTCTTTGTTTTGTGTGATGGCCGTGGCTAGGACCTCCAGTACTATGTTGAATAACAGTGGAGAGAGTGGGCATCTCTGTCTTGTTCCTGATCTTAGACAAAAAGCTTTCAGTTTCTTGCTGTTAAGTATGATATTAGCTGTGGGGTTGTCATATATAGCCTTTATGATGTTGAGGTACTTGCCGTCTATACCCATTTTGTTGAGAGTTTTTATCATGAATGGATGTTGAATTTTGAAAATGCTTTTTCAGCATCTATGGAAATGACCATGTGGTTTTTGTTCTTCTTTCTGTTGATGTGGTGGATGATGTTGATAGATTTTCAAATGTTGTACCATCCTTGCATCCCTGGGATGAATCCCACTTGATCATGATATATGATTCTCTTGATGTATTTTTTAATTCGATTTGGTAATATTTTGTTGAGTATTTTTGCATCTACGTTCATCAGGGATTTTTGGTAAGGTCTCTGCCCGGTTTTTGGTATTAGAGTGATGCTGGCTTCATAGAATGAGTTTGGAAGTAATCCCTCCTCTTCTATTTTTTTGAAAATTTTATGGAGAATCGATGTTATTTTTCTCTATATGTCCAGTAGAATTCAGAGGTGAATCCATCAGGTCCGGGGGTCTTGTTCTTGGGTAGTTTTTTGATTACCGATTCAATTTCGTTGCTGGTGATTGGTCTGTTTAGTTTTTCTGTTTCTTGCTTGGTAAGTCTTGGAAGGTTGTATTTTTCTAAGAAGTCCATTTCTTCTATGTTTTCCAGCTTGTTAGCATATAGATTCTCATAATATTCTCTTATAATTCTTTGTATTTCTGTGGGGTCCATCGTTATTTTTCCTTTCTCATTTCTGATTCTGTTTATGCATGCAGATTCTCGTTTTCTCTTAATGAGTCTGGCTAGGGGTTTATCTATTTTGTTTATTTTTTCAGTGAACCAGCTCTTGGTTTCATTGATTTTTTCTATTGTTTTATTCTTCTCAATTTTATTTATTTCTTCTCTGATCTTTATTATGTCCCTCATTCTGATGACTTTGGGCCTCATTTGTTCTTCTTTTTCCAATTTCAGTAATTGTGTCTTTAGACTATTCATTTGGGAATGTTCTTCCTTCTTTAAATAGGCCTGGATTGCAATATACTTTCCTCTTAGAACTGCCTTTGCTGCGTCCCATAGAAGTTGTGGCTTTGTGTGTTGTTGTCATTAGTCTCCATATATTCTTTGATTTCTGTTTTGATTTGGTCGTTAACCCATTGATTAATTAGGAGAATGTTGTTAAGTCTCCATGTATTTGTGAGCCTTTTTGATATCTTTCTAAAATTTATTTCTAGTTTTATACCTTGGTGATCTGAGAAGTTGGTTGGTAGGATTTCAATATTTTTGAAATTACTGAGGTTCTTTTTGTGGCCTAGTATGTGGTCTATTCTGGAAAATGTTCCATGTGCACTTGAGAAGAATGTGTATCCTGTTGCTTTTGGGTGTAGAGTTCTGTAGATGTCTGTTAGGTCCATCTGTTCTAGTGTGTTTGTTCAGTGCCTCTGTGTCTTTACTTATTTTCTGTCTGGTTGATCTGTCCTTTGGAGTGAGTGGTGTGTTGAAGGCTCCTAAAATGAATGCATTGCTTTCTATTTCCTCCTTTAATTCTGTTAGTATTTGTCTCACATATGCCAGCGCTCCTGTGTTGGGTGCATATATATTTAAAATGGTTATAACCTCTTGTTGGATTGACCCCTTTATCATTATGTAATGCCCTTCTTTATCTCTTGCTACTTTCTTCGTTTTGAAGTCTATTTTGTCTGATACAAGTACTGCAACATCTGCTTTTTTTTCCTTGTTGTTTGCATGAAATATCTTTTTCCATCCCTTCACTTTTAGTCTGTGTATATCTTTGTGTTTGAAGTGCGTCTCTTGTAAGCAGCATATAGATGGGTCTTGCTTTTTTATCCATTCTGTTACTCTGTGTCTTTTGATTGGTGCATTCAGTCCTTTTACATTTATGGTGATTATCGATAGATATGTACTTATTGCCATTGCTGGCTTTAGATTCGTGGTTACCAAGGGTTCAAGGGTTGCTTCTTTACTTCTGACAATCTAACTTAACTTTCTTTTTAATTTATTGTAAACACAGTCTGATGTTTCTTTATTTCTCTCCCTTCTTATTCTTCGTCCTCCATTCTTTATATACTAGGTGTTTTATTCTTTGCCTTTAGTTAGTGTTTGGATGGTCTGCTTTCTTTGCTATGTTTTAATTTCTCTAGTGACATCTTTTTAGCCTTAGGAGTGCTTCCCTCTAGAACAGTTCCTTTCAGATGTCCTGTAGAGGTGGTTTATGGGAGGCAAACTTTCTCAGCTTTTGCTTGTCTGGGAATTGTTTAATCCCTCCGTCATATTTAAGTGATAATTGTGCTGGATACAGTATTCTTGGTTCGAGGCCTTTCTGTTTCATTACATGAAATATATCATGCCTTTCTCTTCTGGCCTGTAAGGTTTCTGTTGAGAAGTCTGATGAAAGTCTTATGGGTTTTCCTTTGTAGGTGATCTTTTTTCTCTCTCTAGCTGCCTTTAATACTCTGTCTTTATCTTTGATCTTTGCCATCTTAATTATTATGTGTCTTGGTGTTGTCTTCCTTGGGTTCCTTGTGTTAGGAGATCTGTGGGCTTCTGTGGGCTGTGAGACTATTTCCTTCCCCTGCATGGGGAAGTTTTCAGTAATTATTTCTTCAAAGACACATTCTATCCCTTTTTCTCTCTCTTCTTCTTCTGGTACTCCTATCATGCAAATATTGTTCCGTTTGGATTGGTCACACAGTTCTCTTAATATTCTTTCATTCCTAGAGATCCTTTTATCTCTCTCTGCCTCAGCTTCTCTGTATTCCTGTTCTCTGATTTCTATTCCATTAACAGTCTCTTGCATCTGTTCCAGTCTGCTGCTAAGCCCGTCAGTTGCTTGTCTCATTTCTGCATTGTCTTTCCTCAGTTCCCTCACTTCCTCCCTCAGCTCTTGCATATTTCTCTGTAGATCCATCACTATGATTATGACTTTCAATCTGAATTCTTTTTCAAGAAGATTGTGCATTTCCATCCCTTCAGACTCCCTCTCTGGTGTCTGGGTCTGGATAAGTTTTGTTTGTACCATATTCCTCTGTCTCTTCATGGCAATAGAAGTGGTCGCTGGTAGGTGCCACATATGTCAGCTGGGCTCTTTAAGGCTTTAAAAAAGAGAGAGAAGATAAAGAAAAGAAAGAAAGAAAAAAAAAGAAAAGAGAAATAAAACACCAAAAAAAAAGATGCCCACCATGAGTAGATTCTGTGAGGATGCTGTAGGTGGTGCTGTTGCTCCACTATTCCGCAGCCGTGGCCGCGCCGCTCCGCAGGGCCCTTTGTAGCTCCAGCTGGGGCAGGAATGAATGGGAGGCTGCTGATCTCTGTGGAAAGTCTAAGTGCGGCTACTTTTTCCCAGTTGCCAGTCAAGGGGTCTGAAATCCCCAGGACTCCAAGGCTGCCTGGCCGAGTGCACTGGGATGATCCCGCTCCTCCATTGGGTCCCTATCACCTTATGACCGTCAAAAAAAAGCGCACGCTTTCTTTTGTCCCGGGGAGCTGGCTGCGAGGACCGGTGCGTTCCCCGGCTCAGATCCTGCACCCTCTGTCTCTCCAATCTGTGGTACACCATACAATGTGTGTCAGTGCTGCTGGTGCAGATCACCAGGGCTGGTTATTTCATGGGCCTGTACTTCCACTCCCTCCCGGCTCTGAATCCTCTCCTCCCGCTGCTGCGCTGGGGTGGGGGAGTACTCGGATCCCGCCGGGACGCGGCTCCGTATCTTACCCGCCTTGCGGGGTGCCGAGTCCTCTCAGGTGTAGGTGCAGGCTGAGTGCTGTCCTGTATCTTCTGGTCTCTCTTTTAGGAATAGTTGTATTTGTTTTATTTTCATAAATATATATGGTTTTGGGAGGAGATTTCCGCCGCCCTGCTCACGCCGCCATCTTCCCGGAACCTCCTCTGCTTTCACTTTCAACCCAGGTGAATTGAGCAAATCCACGAGGAGTGCTTGATGTGCTCGGGGCCCTTGGCTGTGCACTGTGAGGAAGTGTGTGCACTCTGTCGTGCTCAGCCATGGAGTTGCCAGCCTATCAGGCGGTGTAGATGAAACCATTTTTAGGGAGGATGAGTTGGCTTGGGAGGAACAGCAGGAAATTGGTGGGAATTTGTTTGGGGAAATGCAAAATATGTGAGCTGAAGGAATCAAATGTAGAAAGCTCCCTGTCCACAAGTCATTGTATTACTTACCTAGGAATCAATGTAGAGTGTTTTGAGCTGCAGCCTCAGGGAGATTCATAGGACCAAATTGGCTGTTTCCATGACCTTGCCTGTCAACATCAGCCAGTTCTTAACTCAGAATGAAAACATGATTAGGTCTGCTTCCAGAAGTTTGTCTTGCTTGTTATGAGACCAGTATTTGATATTGGACCAAAGGCACAATGAATCATTCATCACACTTTTATAATGAAATGAAAATGAAGTTTACCTGCAAATTATTCAGTCAAACAAGAGTTCAGTGTAAGGTTCAAATGTTATCTGTGTTAATTATTTTCCAGTTCATCAAATTTGCCACATCCCCAAGGTGTTTTAAACAAAAGCTAGTTCTCCTACATACCTTATAGTCAGTGTGTGGGTCACTGATTAACAGTTCCCTGAGAATAAGCAGACCTTTAGAAATTAAAACATTTTATTTTCTCTATTTATATAAAGGCAATGCTTATAAAAATGCAGAACATAAAAAAGAAAAAAATCATCCATTATTCAATCATTCAAAGGAATCCACTGCTAATAATTTGATGTATGTCCTTCTGGTATTTTCTATGCATATTTTATTTCATAACTGGAATCATACCATATTTCATACATGGCTTCTTTTAATTATCCTTGTAAAAGAGGGGTATTTACAAACACTTTTTCAAAAATAAAATGTGTAACTAAAATGCAGGGCATTTGAAAGCTTTCATCTCTCAGTTTCTGCAACAAGGTCCTAACAAAATATTTAATGGGAAGTAAAATTCAGCGTCAAAAGTGACCTTGAATTTAGAGAACCCATTTGGAGGGTCACAGCCAGCAAAGTCAGCAGATTCCAAACCGCTCCGATTCCATGCCTTGCCAAGTGACTGAAGTGGAGAGGCAATTTGACTATTGCCTTCTGACTTTAATTAATGTTTAATACTCAGTGGCAAAGTGCACTTCCTCTTGGAAGTTCTCATTAAGCTCCTTTTGAATCAACTAACACCCTGTTTATAAAGATGTGGCTATTTTCTCTAATTACCGTAATTTTGGCTACTGCTGTAAAAATCTGTGCTCCGTGTCATATTGTCAGAGATCATTACAGATGGGTACACACTTCTCCCCTCCCTCCCCTGGAAACGATCCAGTTATCTCTGGAAATTAAATGCATTAAAAGGTTGAAAAAAGGAAAGGAAAATCCAGACATATCATGTCTCCTTTCAAGCCATTCCAGAATAAAAAGAGAATGTATTCATCAGGGTGCTGAAATGTGGTCCGCTTAAACATTAATGATATGGATGCAGAGTCTGTTACTTGTGATAAATTTCATTATTGTAAAATCCAATTCATTCTGCTGAACAAGAGTGAATTGAGATGATTTATGCTCTCAGAAGCACATTTCCTACTTCTGCTATTTCCTTGCATGTGGCGAGAGACCAGGGAGGGTATAAACCCTGGCTTCTCTCTATCCCTTCAGTCCCCCCTCCCCTGGGGTGGAATAACTTTCATCACTGGCAAGTTTGAAAGAACTGGGCATGCGTGGCATAGCTTCTTCCTCCTTCCTTCCCAGTGGGAACATGTGTTCTAGACTGTTCCTTCTATGTGGGGAAGGACTGGGGTTTTCTAGCAGTGTCTATAACTGAGTAGGTAAGTCCACCTGATTCTGTGGTATGGTATTAGGAGATCCATCTAAGGAGAACACATTCTCTAGCCCAGGCATTAGAAGGTATTGGGCACTATCTTGATCTCTTTTCCAATTTCCCTCACTCTTAACTGATTCAAAACACTTGGTGGGTGAAAATGGGTGCAATTTCCAGCTCCCTTAAAAGCAGTACCACCAAACATGATTCAAAAACCAAACCAAACCAAACCAAAGCACTACTCTCTCTTAGGCATGTTTTTAAAGGATTTTTTGTTTTGTTTTTAGTCACTGTTCTGAAATTTCTGTGTAAATTCTGCTATACTCTCTGCCATTTAGTGTTTAATGAATTCTGGATCCTTTAGTAGGACAGAGGGATGGAGAAGAGACCTAGCTGTCAATGGCCAGAATTTTCGTTGGCAGGAGTCTGTTACTCTTCATGCATTGATGTTTTCCTCTGTTGTATTAAGAATGATTTCCTCCATTTCCTGAGACAGGTGAGGCTGAGTGACTTGCCCAAGTTTACACATCTGTTAGCAGCAGAGCAGGGAATTGAACAGCTCCAAGGCCAGGGCTTTTTTTCAGGAAAGCTCTCACTAAATCTCTCCCCACACCCCTACCCCAGCATCCTATCCTTTCATTATCATGACTATTAGAAGTGGGGGAGGGAATAAGGGAACAGAAAATGGCACCCCAGTGAAGAACACAGGTTGGAAGAGGACAAGGGTTTGCTTGGGAGCCACCCTGAGCCTGAGGTCTCCTGGGTATATATTGGGCTGTGCTTTTTTTTTGTTTGTTTTGATTTAGTTCTCCCAACAGGTAAAGTCTTGTATATGTAAAACAGGAATTTATCCAAATTCCTCTTATTGCAAGAGTTTAATTTTCCCAGGTACTTTGGGAAAGACCCTGTGGAAGATTCCACATTGTTTTTTTTAAATGCCTTATCTGATTTTGCTCTCATTGGTTTTGGTCTAACCAAAACTCTTCACAGTGGCAAAACAATTCTGATGACTTTTTTCTTCCAAGTTTCTGATGGTTTGAAAATGTCATGACAAAAGTTAAAATTTGAGTATATTACTTAGGGAATTCTTGGTCTGAGAAGGTGAAGATTCCTTTATGTCACCATAATAATAAAACCTTGTATTTCAGAAAAAGATCCAAATATATATACCCTGTTCTTTTAAGTGACCTTTGTTCACTGTTGATTCACTTGTTGTAAACAGAGTAGTGCTATTTTCCTGCTGGCAGCATCAGGAAGAAATAGTTTGAGAATTTATTAAGTTGAAAACATACAACCCAGCGAGAAATCCATTCCAGGAGTTCTGAGTACTGCCCCCAAAGGTCAAGGCAAGCTTTATAGAGAAGTGTCCTAGCCCATGTCTGCCCCTTACCTAGAAGGGGCTTCATCAGTGTGTGTTAAATGAATGAAGATAGAAATCTGGATGAGCCTGAAGGGTGGGTGGGAATTAGGGAGCCTTCTCATGCCTCAAATAGAATTGTATCGGAGAAATCTATAGGTGTGTGTATATGTGTGTTTTGATGTATCCTGCCTTTGTGTTGTTCATTAAGATCTGAAATTTTAAGCCCCCAGAATTTTAGCTTCGAAGACAGAATAGCTAAAAGTATTTTTGAGGAGAGAGGGCGAGGCGAGAAAGCTGGGTGACCAAAATTTTCTGTACACTATAATAATTCATAAGTAATTATATCTGCCATCTAGCATTTATGTCATGGCAGATGTGGTATTTTTATTGGTATTTAATCATCTTTCTATTCATGAGATATTGGGGGCCTTGTGTGTGTTTTAGAGTGAAGAAATGCAATTCTGTATCATATACTATGCATTCCAAATCTACATAATTCCCTTCATAATTGTGTGTCTTTGCCTGTAGTGGTAGAAAGAACTAAAGAACTCCATATTCGCTGGAGTAGAGAAGTTTCTAATACAGGAAGAACTGTTTAGTTTGACTCTCATTACAATTAAATGGGAGCTCTAAGAATTAGTGGTGCGAGCTCACCAGGATAGAGTCAGCGGTCCTCAGTTGCCAGGCCTTGGAAATGGGAATCTGTAGCTGCTGCAATCTTTTTTCCTCAAAAAAAAAAAAATTTTTTTAAGGCCTCCAGCAGCTTTCATTTATCTTGGAAAAGCTAAATATGTACATGCTGTACTTTTATTTCCTTAAGTTTCATTTAGAACCGATGACATTTCTATGTGGATTTTTCTAAGAAAAGTAGTTTCCTATCTGCTTTGATTTGTTGATCTTGAAGTGCTCAGAGTTCCCAAAAGCACTTATTCTCTGAGTCAAGTGCTCCTGGTAATAGAACACCAATGCCCCCTACTGATAAATTTCCCAAAATCTTTCTTTAGAAAATGAGAACATAAACCCCTCACTTGGAACAGGCACCGTATTCACCAGCCTTTTCTGAAAAAGGTCATGAGCTTTGAGGGTCAGCTTGGTCTGTTCTATTAGCCTCTCATTAGTGTAATTTCCTCTATTAGTCTTTACTAAAGCGGCTAGAAGTTATTTCATGCTTGGCTGGCTTTATTAGAAAAACAATTTTAAAGGTATCAGCAGAGCTTTATACCTGACAAAATGAGCACCAGAACTAACACTGATTATGGTAATGTCATTCCTGTTCCATTATGTTTATATTTCAAGGGAAAGTCCCTTAAAATGCCTTCATATTTATCTTCCTGTTTCTTCAGTATTTATAGAATTTCTGGCATAAAGAGACTTTCAAACCTAATGCTCCAGATTTGTTTGTATCCCTTCAGATGCCATTTCCATCGAGTAGTTAGTTGCTTGGGGTCCCCTAGCAATAGAGAACGGAACACCTGGCAGAGCAACCAGTGTATCTTTGAACAATTCTGACAAAAAGTTCACGCAAAACTTTTTCTGTTCAGCTTCCAAATATTGGGTCAATTTCTACCCCGTGGCTGCTATAACAACTTCTGCTGTAACAAATACAATTCCTCTTAATTCTTCAGATATTTGAACAGAAAGATTATACCCTTCTCCTGGCATTCTTGTCTGCCCCCAGAAGAGTCATGTCAACTGACAGAGAAAAGGCAAATATTTCCATAAATGTGAGAGCAAAAGGGCAATGACAGGGCAGAATGCCAGTAGGATATAGAATTTCTATTTTCAAATAATGTACTAATTGTTAGTTCCTTTCTCATGCACACACTCTTCGTGGTTACTACAGTCTTTAAAAATGGCTATCATTGAACTTAGTAATGGAAGCAGGGGACAAATTCCATTTCTGTAATAGTGTGATTTGAATGTTCCCAAGAAGATCCAATCTCAGGGCTCTTTCATTACTGTGTGGAAATTGTTAGACCTCTCTTCTCAGCCCACATATTTTTAAGCAAACAGTGTCAGATGAGGATTTCTGTCCAAGTCGAGAAATTGGACTGAGGTTTTTTTAGTCAGCAAGTATCTCACAAGACCAACTGGATCTTGTGAGGTTTTTATCCTTCCATCGAGTTCTGCTACTTCAGGCAGATGGAAAATCAAGGCTCCTGGTGCTCTCTGTGTAACCCATTCCTCCCCTCCTTTTATCTGTAGTCTTAATTTTGCTGTCCTTGTAGCCATTAACCAAGGCTATTGCCATGTTCTGCTTAAGTGATCATAAAACAAGCAATGACCTTTAGCCAAGAATCAACAGCCACATTTGCCTTGCTGGGCTTGTTCTGCCACTAAGTCTTATAAGTTGCTCTTTACTATTATAATCTTAAGATATTGCAAGATGGTTGTGTATGTTGTACTGTTAGGAAGCAGACACTGTGATGGAATGGGAGTGCAAAACGTTCAACGTGGACTAATACCTGTGAAAGAGATCAGGGTGGTACCGGGCATGTGGAGGCATCAGTCCATGATGCAGACCAGAGGAGGCTTCTGCCAGCCCAGTGGAGCAAAGGTCATTCATTTAAGGAGCCCCTTGGTTGGACAGAAATGGCTAGGCCTTATACCACATCTTGTTTATCTACTGGTCTTGTCTAGCAGTGCCTCTCTCAGTTATCAGCCGGGGCCTGTCCTGGAAATAGCAAGATCACAGCTCAGAAGATGAAGCAGGCCTGAGGGAACTAACGGCTGGGCAGCAAATCCATTCTTAAGGGAGAGACCTGAGTGACACATTTCTGCTTTTGCCACAATGGTTTATTGTTACCAACACTCCTCAGCCAATCAACATTTATAGTTGTTTTAGGTTTCTATTGCTGTGTAACTAACCACACCATTTTATTGGTTTAAAACCCCAAATTTAATGGTAAAGAAAAATTTTGATTTTGCGCTCAGACTTAGGGATCAGGAATTCAAAAAGGGTCTGTCTGGCTGGTTCTTGCTGAGGTTTCTTACGTGGTTGCAGTTAGATGGCGGAGGTTGTGGTTTCCGTTTGGGTTGTGTGTTGAAAATGGCCCACTAATTGATGGCACTTGAAGCTGGCTGTCAGCTGGGAGTTTCACAGACACTAACAGAGCACCTACATGTGTCCTCTTTATGTGGGCTTCCACGGCATGGTGACTGGTTTGGAGTGGAAGTACCCCAGAAGAGAACATTCCAAAAACGAATGGAGCTGCAAGATCTCTTCTGACTTAAACTCTTGCTGTGTCCCTTTCTTCCCATGCTGTTGGCCAAGCAAACCACCTTTAAGGGGAGGAGAATTAGACTCCAGATCTTAAGGAGAGAAGCAGTAGAGAAGCCATTGTCATGTTTAATCTGCTATAGTTGTGTTTTATCAGAAAAGGAGTGGCTCGCTTTCAATTGCTTATTTTTACAACAGGTACTATTCATTTTCTTTTCAATTCATAGTGTCTCATAAAAATTTCCCATTTCTTCAATCATTGCTCCTTTCCCACGATGTTGAATTCCTTAACACTCTAATGTGTTTTCATTAATATCTGCCTCAATTTAAGTGCAGCATCTCATCAGGGCATAATATCCTAGATGTGGACTCATCAGCCCCTAGAAAAGCAGTATCCTCACTATCTGTAAGTTCTAGAATGGTTACTCAAGCCAGGGAGAGAACAAACTTGTTTGGGGCTGACACTGCAGTATTCATGAACCTTGAGTTCATATTTTCCACAAACAAGAATTAATGTTCACTGTGTACCAGGAACTATGCTAAATGCTGGACTCCAAAGATTAACAGAACTTAGTCACTTCCTTGTGGAGCTCAGTTTAGTGGTGAAGCTTGTCATGCAGAATGGGTAATTACCACTCTGGGTTCTGAACTATAATAGGAAAATGAGACTATGTAAATACAAAAGAGAAAGTTTCAAATGCTGCCTTGCAAAAATAAGGAAATTCATTAGGCAAAGAAGTAGAAGAAAGAAAAGAACAATTGAAATAAAAGGAAAAACATATGACTAGGCACAAAGGTATTAAAAAAACAAAGCAAGACCCATGTAGGCATGTGTGACCCATGTAGTCCATTCAGTGCTTGCTAGGGAGACGGGTGGGTGCTTGCTAGGGAGAGCTGTGGGGGGAGACGGGTGGGTGCTTGCTAGGGAGACGGGTGGGTGCTTGCTAGGGAGACGGGTGGGTGCTTGCTAGGGAGACGGGTGGGTGCTTGCTAGGGAGATGGGTGGGTGCTTGCTAGGGAGACAGGTGGGTGCTTGCTAGGGAGAGGTGTGAGGGGAGACGGGTGGGTGCTTGCTAGGGAGAGCTGTGAGGGGAGACAGGTGGGTGCTTGCTAGGGAGAGCTGTGAGGGGAGACGGGTGGGTGCTTGCTAGGGAGAGCTGCGAGAGGAGACGGGGACTCTAGGGGGGACTCAGCACACCAGGATCTCGGGTAACATGTGAGGGAGGTGGGATTTTTGTTCTCTAGAAAAAGGAAATCAATAGACTGTGTTTTAGAAAAAGTGCTTCAGCGGCAGTGTAGTATTAAGGAAATAGAATCCGTGAGACTTGGAGTCTGCCTGAATGCGGTGCAGAGAACAGAAAGAGGGAAGAATCAGGGTTACCTCTTCTTTCCAGCTTGAAGAACTGCATGAGGGTGGTGCAGTTTTCAGAGAAGGAAATACTGCAAGAAGTTTCAGAAGATGGAAGGGAGGGGGGTTATGATTCAGACTGTAAATCTTGAGTATGAGATGCCTCAGAACCATTCAGAGGAAAATGTTGAGTCTGGATTTCGAAACAAGGGTCTGGAGTTCAAGAGAGAGGTCTGGGCTAGGACTATATGTCTGTGAGTAATCCACGTATAGGTGGTAATTGAAGCCATTGGAGGTCAGTAGAAAGTAAAGTCTAGTGTATAAGGAAGCGGTTTACATAAGACATATAGATTTCCGCATATACCTGTTGAAACCCTGGGAATACGTGAGCTCTCCCAGCACAAGCAGTGAGAAAGAAGTACAGAGCTAGTGGCAGAAGGGGGCACAGGAGGAGAGTTGACGAAAGGCTTGAGATGGAATTCTGAGACTAGGAAAATAATCACAAAAGGTGGGAAGCCAAGGGGAAAAAGAAATTTAAGAATATATAAGTGACTGGGAACGTCAAGTGCTACAGAGGCATCAAACAGGCTTAGGACCGAAAAGTGTTTAATGAATTTTTCAACTAGAAGATTATTGATGATTTAAATGAGACCAATTGGAGAAGAGTGGAAAAAGCAGATAAATTAATCCCTGAGGTGCTTTGCAGAGTAGGAAAGTAAACAGATTGGGCTAAAGGGCAGCAGTAAAATCACAGGAGGGTTTTATTTTGCGGGTTTGCTTTATTTTATTTAGTTGGTTTTAAGTGTTTAAGATGTGCTGAGAAGTGGTGAAGATGGAGAAGTTCAAGAGGAAAAATAATGGAGAGTAGCATGTCCAACAAAGACATATTAGCTACCAGCTGAGAGTGGACAGGCTTTTCCCCTGTCTTGTTTCTTTAAGTTACTGCTGTTCTGTTAGATTATATTTATGCCGCCTCTCATTACTACCACCCAGCATTTGAGCAATCAGTTATTTTAGACCCAAGTGTCAGGGTTTCTATTTGTTACCTCTATGAAATTTCTTTCAGTTAAATTCAGTTGTTTATTCCAGACTGTTGAGAACTTTCTCGATTCCAATTTTGTCTTTCAATATATATGCTATCCTTTCAAAGTTCACATCATTCACAGATTTGATAAGACTGACTTCTGATACACTGGCAGAAGGCTGAGACATGCACACACTTAGATTTCTCTTAATATTACTACTGCTTCATCAATAAAACTCATTTTGAGTTCAACAAGTATTCAATATGCCTATCATCCAGTCCACAATTCTATCTGTCCACCAAATTTTCAAGGTCACCGTTTGCCAGATTCCTGGTATAGTTTAAATAGACTACAAATAACCCATTTCCCTGCTCTGCTAATCTAGTAACTGAATTATAGAGTGAAATGAGACCCATCTGAGATGACCTGCCTTGTGCTTAAGGAAGCCGTCCTGGCTCAGAGTGATCAGTGCTTCACTTCTCAGAGCAAAGACAGTGGCGCTGTAACATCCATTCTACAATCATACCCAGAATAAATGTAAAATTCAGTCACCATCGTCAGTAATGCTTTAATTCTGTAATTCTGTATTTACACGTGATGACATAGGCTCAAAACATGAGGACAGGGACAAAGAATATCAATCTGCTAAATTATCCTTGATAAAGGGAAATTTCAAATAAAGGAGACTAAATAAATGAGGTTGTATTAGGTTATTCGAAACTGTTTACCTCTGGGTCAAATACCTGTTTGACCGCAAGCTACCTACTCCTCCCTCCCACATTCGTTTCAAAATTTTAATAGCAATATGAAAGTAAGAAAAGTTTGCATGAAGATTTTTTTAATATAATTTATTTTGGTATCATTAATCTACAATTACATGTGCAATATTATAGTTATTAAACTACCCCTTCATCAGGTCCCCCCCACCAACCCCATTACACTCACTGTCAATCAGCATAGTGAAATGCTATAGAATCACTACGTGTCTTCCCTGAGTTGCACAGCCCTCCCTATGCCCCCCCAACATTACATCTGCTAATCGTAATGCCCTTTTTCCCTCTAATCCCTCCCTTCCCACCTATCTTCCCCAGTCCCTTTCCCTTTGGTAACTATTAGTCTGTTCTTGGGTTCTGTGAGTCTGCTGCTGTTTTGTTCCTTCAGTTTTTTTTTTTCTTTGTTCTTATAGTCTACATATGAGTGAAATCATTTGATACTTGTCTTTTTTGGCTTGGCTTATTTCACTGAGCATAATACCCTCTAGCTCCATCCATGTTGTTGCAAATGGTAGGATTTGTTTTCGTCTTATGGCTGAATAATATTCCATTGTGTATATGTACCACCTCTTCTTTATCCATTCATCTACTGATGGACACTTGGGTTGCTTCCATTTCCTGGCTATTGTAAATACTGCTGTGATAAACATAGGGGTGCATCTGTCTTTTTCAAATCAGGCTGCTGCATTCTTAGTGTAAATTCCTAGGAGTGGAATTCCTGGGTCAAATGGTATTTCTATTTTGAGTTTTTTGAGGAACCTCCATATTGCTTTCCACAATGGTTGAACTAATTTGCAGTCCCACCAGCAGTGTAGGAGGGTTCCCTTTTCTCCACATGCTCGCCAACATTTGTCGTTGTTTGTGTTTTGGATGTTGACCATCCTCACTGGTGTGAGGTGATATCTCAATGTGGTTTTAATCTGCATTTTTCTGATGATTAGCAATGTGGAGCATCTTTTCATGTGCCTGTTGGCCATCTGAATTTCTTCTTTAGAGAAGCATCTATTCATGTCCTCGGCCCATTTCTTAATTGGATTATTTGCTTTTTGTTTGTTGAGGTGTGTGGGTTCTTTATATATTTTGGATGTCAACCCTTTATCAGATACGTCATTTATGAATATATTCTCCCATATTGTAGGATGTCTTTTTGTTCCACTGATGGTGTCCTTTGCTGTACAGAAGTTTTCAGCTTGATATAGTCCCACTTGTTCATTTTTGCGTTTGTTTCCCTTGCCCGGGGAGATATGTTCATAAAGAAGTCGCTCATGTTTATGTCCAAGAGATTTTTGCCTATGTTTTTTTCTAAGAGTTTTATGGTTTCATGACTTACATTCAGGTCTTTGATCCACCTTGAGTTTACCTTTGTGTATGGGGTTAGACAGTAGTCCAGTTTCATTCTCTTACATGTGGGTGTCCAGTTTTTCCAACACAAGCTGCTGAAGAGGCCATCATCTTCCCATTGTATATCCAAGGCTCCTTTATCAAATATTAATTGACTGTATATGTTTGGGTTAATGTTTGGATTTTCTATTCTGTTCCACTGGTATGTGGGTCCGTTTTTGTGCCAAAACCAAATTGTCTTGATTACTGTAGCTTTGTAGTAGAACTTGAAGTCAGGGAGTGTAATTCCCCCTGTTTTATTCCTCCTTCTCAGGATTGCTTTGGCTATTCGGGGTCTTTTGTGGTTCCATATGAATTTAGGATTATTTGTTCGAGTTCATTGAAGAAAGCTGTTGGTAGTTTGATAGAGATTGCATTGAATCTGTAGATTGCTTTAGGTAGTCTAGCCATTCTGACAATATTTATTCTACCCAGCCAAGAGCATGGGATGCATTTCCATTTGTTAGTGTCCTCTTCAATTTCTCTTAGGAGTGTCTTGTAGTTTTCAGAGTACAGGTCTTTCACTTCCTTCGTTAGGTTTACTCCTAGGTATTTTATTCTTTTTGATGCAATTATGAATGGAATTGTTTTTCTGATTTCTCTTTCTGTTCATTGTTAGTGTATAGGAGAGCAATGGATTTCTGTGTGTTAATTTTGTATCCTGCAATTTTGCTGAATTCAAATATTAGTTCTATTAGTTTTGGAGTGGAGTCTTTAGGGTTTTTTATGTACAGTATCATGTCATCTGCAAATAGTGACAATTTGACTTCTTCTTTACCAATCTGGATGCCTTGTATGTCTTTGTTTTGCCTGATTGCCATGGCTAGGACCTCCAGTACTATGTTGAATAACAGGGGAGAGAGTGGGCATCCCTGTCTTTTTCCCAATCTTAGATGAAAAGCTTTCAGCTTCTCGCCATTAAGTATGATGTTAGCTGTGGGTTTGTCATATATGGCCTTTATGATGTTGAGGCACTTGCCATCTATACTCATTTTGTTGAGAGTTTTAATCATGAATGGATACTGAATTTTGTCAAATGCTTTTTCAGCATCTATGGAGGTGATCATGTGTTTTTGTTCTTCTTTTTGTTGATATGGTGGATGATGTTGATGGATTTTCGAATGTTGTACCATCCTAGCATCTCTGGGATGAATCCCACTTGAACATGGTGTATGATCCTCTTGATGTATTTTTGAATTCGGTTTGGTGATATTTTGTTGAGTATTTTTGCATCTACGTTCATCAGGGATATTGGTCTGTAATTTTCTTTTTTGGTGAGGTCTTTGCCCAGTTTTGGTATTAGAGTGATGTTGGCTTCATAGAATGAGTTTGGAAGTATTCCCTCCTCTTCTATTTTTTGGAAAACTTTAAGGAGAATCGGTGTTATTTCTTCTCTATATGTCTGGTAGAATTCAGAGCTGAATCCATCAGTTCCAGGGGTTTTGTTCTTGGGTAGTTTTTTGATTACCAATTCGATTTAGTTGCTGATGATTGGTCTGTTTAGTTTTTCTGTTTCTTCCTTGGTCAGTCTTAGAAGGTTGTATTTTTCTAAGAAGTTGTCCATTTCTTCTATGTTTTCCAACTTGTTAGCATATAGATTCTCATAATATTCTCTTATAATTCTTTGTATTTCTGTGGGATCCGTCCTGATTTTTCCTTTCTCATTTCTGATTGTGTTTATGTGTGTAGATTCTCTTTTTCTCTTAATGAGTCTGGCTAGGGGTTTATCTATTTTGTTTATTTTTTCAAAGAACCAGCTCCTGGTTTCATTGATTTTTTTTCTATTGTTTTGTTCTTTTCAATTTTATTTATTTCTTCTCTGATTTTTAACATGTCCCCCTTTCTGGTGACTTTGGGCCTCATTTGTTGTTCTTTTTCCAATTTCAGTAATTGTGCCTTTAGACTATTCATTTGGGAATGTTCTTCCTTCTTTAAATAGTCCTGGATTGCAATATACTTTCCTCGTAGAACTGCCTTTGCTGCATCCCACAGAAGTTGTGGCTTTGTGTTGTTGTTGTCATTAGTCTCCATATATTCTTTGATTTCTGTTTTGATTTGGTCATTAACCCATTGATTAATTAGAGTGTTGTTAAGTCTTCATGTATTTGTGAGCCTTTTTGATTTGTTTCTAACATTTATTTCTAGTTTTATACCTTTGTGATCTGAGAAGTTGGTTGGTAGAATTTCAATATTTTTGAATTTACTGAGGTTCTTTTGTGGCCTAGTATGTGGTCTATTCTGGAAAATGTTCCATGTGCACTTGAGAAGAATGTGTATCCTGTTGCTTTGGGGTGCAGAGTTCTGTACATGTCTGTTAGGTCCATCTGTTCTAGTGTGTTGTTCAGTGCCTCTGTGTCTTTACTTATTTTCTGTCTGGTTGATCTGTCCTCTGGAGTGAGTGGTGTGTTGAAGGCTCCTAAAATGAATCCATTGCTGTCTATTTCCTCCTTTAATTTTGTTAGTATTTGTTTCACATATGCTGGCGCTCCTGTGTTGGGTGCATATACATTTATAATGGTTATATCTTCTTGTTGGACTGACCCCTTTATCATTATGTAATGTCCTTCTTTATCTCTTACAACTTTCTTCATTTTGAAGTCTATTTTGTCCGATACAAGTACTGCAACACCTGCTTTTTTCTCTTTGTTGTTTGCATGAAATATCTTTTTCCATCCCTTTAGTTTTAGTCTGTGTATATCTTTGGGTTTGAAGTGCGTCTCTTGTAAGCAGCATATAGATGGGTCTTGCTTTTTTATCCATTCTGTTACTCTGTGTCTTTTGATTGGTGCATTCAGTCCATTGACATTTAGGGTGATTATTGATAGATATGTACTTATTGCCATTGCTGGCTTTAGATTTGTGGTTACCAAAGGTTCAAGGGTTGCTTCTTTACTACCTAACAATCTAACTTAACTTTCTTGTTAAGTTATTGTAAACACCATCTGATGTTTCTTTATTTCTCTCCCTTCTTATTCTTCCTCCTCCATTCCTTATATGCTAGGCATTTAATTCTTTGCCTTTAGTTAGTATTTGGATGGTCTGCTTACTTTGCTATGATTTTATTTTCTCTGGTGACATCTTTTTAGCCTTAGAGGTGCTTCCCTCCAGAGCAGTCCGTTTAAGATATCCTGTAGTGGTGGTTTATGAGAGGCAAACTCTCTCAACTTTCATTTGTCTGGAAATTGTTTAATCCCTCCATCACATTTAAATGATAATCATGCTGGATACAATAATCTTGGTTTGAGGCCCTTCTGTTTCATAACGTTAAATATATCATGTAATTCTCTTCTGGCCTGTAAGGTTTCTGTTGAGAATTCTGATGATAGTCTTATGGGTTTTCCTTTGTAGGTGATGTTTTTTCTCTCTCTAGCTGCCTTTAATACTCTGTCTTTATCTTTGATCTTTGCCATTTTAATTATTATGCGTCTTGGTGTTGTCTTCCTTGGGTCGCTTTTGTTGGGAGATCTGTGGGCTTCTGTGGACTGTGAGACTATTTCCTTCCCCAGCAAGGGAAATTTCTCAGCAATTATTTCTTCAAAGACACTTTCTATCCCTTTTTCTCTCTCTTTTTCCTCTGGTACTCCTATAATGCAAATATTGTTCCATTTGGATTGGTCACACAGTTCTCTTAATATTCTTTCGTTCCTAGAAATCCTTTTTTCTCTCTCTGCCTCAGCTTCTCTGTATTCCTGTTCTCTGATTTCTATTCCTTTAACAGTCTCTTGCATCTCAACCAGTCTGCTGTTAAGCCCGTCGATCGCTTGTCTGATTTCTGCATTGTCTTTCCTCACTTCCCTGACTTCCTCCCTCAGCTCTTGCACATTTCTCTGTAGATCCATCAGCATGGTTATGACTTTTATTTTGAATTCTTTTTCAGGAAACCTGTGCATTTCCATCCCTTCAGGCTCCCTCTCTGGGGTTGTCTGGTTGATTTTAGTCTGGACCATATTCCTCTGTCTTTTCATGGCTATAGAAGCAGTCGCTGGTAGTTGCCACATATGTCAGCTGGGCTCTTTAAGACTTTAAAACGAGAAAAAAAAAAGAAAAGAAAAAACAGAAAGAGAAGAGAAAACAAAAAAACAAAACAAAAAAATGCCCACCGGGAGTAGATTCTGTGGGGATGCTGTAGGTAGCACTGTTGCCCCACTATTCTGCAGCTGTGGCCACGCCACTCCACAGGGCCCTTTATATCTCTGGCCAAGGTTGGAACGAATGGGGGTTTGTTGATATCTGTGGGAAGTCGATGTGCGGCCACCCTTTCCCAGTCACCAGCTAAGGGGTCCGAAACTCCCCAGGACTCCCAGCCCGCTGGGCTGAGTGTGCCAGGGCAATCCGGCTCCTCCGCTGGGCTCCTGTCCCTTTAAGACCGCTGAAGAAAGCATGCGCTTTTCTTTTTTTTTTTTTCCTTCCCAGGACCCTGGCCTGTTCCCCACTCAGATCCTGCCCCTCTGTCTCTCCAATCTCCACTGCACCGTGCTATGTGTGTCAGTGCTCCCCGCGCAGATCACTGGGGCTGGTTATTTCGCCAGGCGTACTTCCACTCCCTCCCAGCTCTGAATCCTCTCCTCCCGCCGGTGCGCTGGGGTGGGTGAGTGCTCAGGTCCCACCGGGTCGCGGCTCCATATCTTACCGCCTCTTGGGGTGCCGAGTCCTCTTGGGTGTAGCTGCACGCTGTGCGCTTTCCTGTGTATTCTGGTCTCTCTTTTAGGAATAGTTGTATTTGCTGTATTTAGTAGATAAATATAGTGTTGGGAGGAGATTTCTGCCGCCCTGCTCATGCTGCCGTCTTCCCGGAAGTTCTCTCTGCATAAAGATTTGCATGGAATCTAGGGGAAATTGGTATTCAAAAGGCAAAAATCTTGATAAATATCTGCAGATATGGTCATACCGATTGACTCAGAAAAAGGGAGAAGAAACTGAGGCCAACTTAAAAAATGTTTTGCCCACCCAGAGATAGCTGTATCATCATGTGCATTTAAAAAAAAAAAAGTCCTTGGAAGAACCCTACTAACATTCCATACTTAGGACAGGGGTAGGCTGTGGTACATGCAGGATCAAACTATTCCACTCTTTTCATCAATGCACATCAACATAATAGCAAATAACAACAGCATATTTATAATGCTTACTATGTGCCAGAGACTATTCTAAACTCTTCATATATAATTAGTTCATTTAATTTTAATTCATTCATTTAATCAGCATCTGTTGTAGACACTATTGTCTCCATTTTATAGATGAAGAAATGGAGGAGGTAAAGAGAGTTTAAGCGACTCACTCCAGGTGTGTGAGTGGCAGAGGCAGGATTTGAACCTGAGCTCTTGGCTTCCCAAGCTTGGACCCTTGATCCCAGAACTATACCTATACCCTTTAACAGCAAAGGGAAGTAGCTGTGTTGGCGTCTATGGCCACAGTAATGACATATAATAGAGCACTTCAGAGCTCAGCGGTGTGTAACAGTGGGTGTTTATTCAGCTTCTGATGAGTCTGTGGATTGGCCATTTGGACTTACTGGGCAGTTCCTCTGGTCTTGGCTGGGCTCACTCGTAGGTTGAGAGTTGACCAGCTATTGTCTGGGGCTCACGCATCTGTGGATTGGTTGGCTGTCCCCTGGGATGACTTTGCTCTCCTCCACAAGCCTTTGGCATCCCTCAACAGACTAGCCTAGGCATGTTCTGGCCAAGGAAGAGGTGCAGGAGCAAATGGGAACACACACGTGCTTCCTATGCCTCTGTGTGTCATCACATCTGCACACATCCCATTGGCCAGAGGCAGTTACTGCTCTTCAGTGAGAGGAGCTACAAGGAGGAGGGCATGGACCCAAGGAAGGGGAACCATGTGAGCCTTACTGCCATTGACTTACCACACTAGCCATGCTGAGAGGTGCCTATAAAGCTTTGGTTCAGGGACAAGAGCTCTCCAAGCTGTTTCAGGGCTCTTCCCTGAAACTATGGACAAGAAGGAGGGAGAGTCCAGCAACATGTCATCTGGTGCCAAACTCTTCAGAGAACCAGATTCAGAAGTCTGGCCTCCAGCAAAAAGATCTCCAACAAGAGAGAGAAAAACACAGAGAAGCAATGCAAAGGCAACTCCAGCCACTTCTCTGTTCTCCCCTCTCCGTCCTCCCCTCTCAGGCTTCGGGCAACGTGGGTAATTGCACAAACCTGTCTGTCACCTGTAACGTCTGAGAAGAGGATTTTTACAGCCATCAGAAGGCAAGGAAGGGAATCTACAAGATAGCTATGAAGAAAGGTGTTTTCAGTTTTCAGTGGGGCTTGGATTTCCTGCGTGGCAGGTGACAGAGCATTCCCTGCTCTTCTTGGTTGTCTTGAGGTGTTGAGAGGCCCTGGGCTACAGGTGCTGTGGCCTGTGTGTCGGCACCCTCTGGCTGGCATCTGGATCTTGCAGCTGTGCTCCGGCTTTGGTCCACTCACGGAACAAGCATGCATGAAGCGCCGACCGCACAGCAGGCCATGGGAGCACGCTGGCTGTGCCATGCTGGCAGTCCCTGGGGACCTCTTAGTCTGGGGCACTGATTCTTCACAGGCTCCCAGGAGGAAGGATGTGTCTTCCAGACCCAAGGTGCTCATTGGAATAGCTTTAGAAATTCAAGTGGCGTGATTATTGCTATGCCATCTCCCACACCTCTCAGTCTTTGAACATGCCGAGTAGCTATAACCTTCTCTCAGATATATCCAGCTAGAAATATTTCTCCTGATACCCAGGGAATAGAATCCATATCCTCCTTCATAGACATCACTGGAGCCTGTGCCTAGGAAGGGGATCGGCTAAGTCTGGGTCAGCCCATACAGCCATACTAACAGTTTTCAGACCTACTTTTGGAGATTGGAAGGGGGTGACGATGTGAAGTATACAGTCTCAGGTGATGGGGCTCAGACCAGCACCCTGACTGCACATCCAGTTCTGACACTTCTGACATTAAAGATGTCATGAAAATGTGAAGGTACCACTGACATGATCTTTTACCTCCTGGATTCCCTATCCTCCAGTGGCCACTGAAAGAGGTCAAAAGGCAGAGGTGGCTGTCCAGAATGAAAAAGTGCCTTGGGATGAACAATTATTAACTATTTAAGAATATAACCAACTTCCTGAATCTTTTCAGCTCAACATGTCTGGCTTAAGTCAAATGCTCTAAATGTATCTTCTAAAGTAATTTTACATTTATGGAATACATTTCCATTGAGAAGGCATGGTCAGTCATAAGAACCTTAGTATAATGGCAGGCTATTATATGATGCATTGTGTCATGTTCAGAAAGTTTTTAAATGGAACAAAAATCAATCCAAGAGGATAAAAGTGAGAAAAGGAGGCTTAGATTACTTTGCAGAACCTCCAGTCAAGCATGGATATCCAGCAAGTGACCGTTTCTCATAAGAATCAGATTATGGGCTCCGAGAGCCCTTCTCCTACCATGTGTATTAGAATAATTGTTCCTCTAATTCAGATCTCTAAGTGGCTTAGAACCTATTCTTAGTTCAATTTAGAGAACATGAGAACATAAATGCTGTATCTATTCAGGGTATACTTCTCTAAATGACACTGGTCAAATGACTCTACAGTCTGAGCTTATGTGGTTGACTTTGTAGCCAGACATTACTTCCAAGGACAAGATGAAGAAATCCTCTCCCAGGCCAAGACTCAAATTGAGAAGCAGTCTTAGGAGCTGGGGGGGGAGGTGGGGGGCTGTGGTGGGAAGAAGGTATTTAATAACATCTTCCTAATGAAATACATTTGGAGACAACTTAACCTAAGATCAGAGGGGAAAAAAAAATCTTTGCTTCATTCAACACTCTGAATTTAGTAGAATCACCATGATTGCCTCAGTTTCCACACCAAAGTCCATGATATGTTAACACTATCAGATAACAGAATTCAGGCCTTACCTGGGGGAAGAGGTAACCATCTTTGTGGAAGCTACTGGCTTCCTCCAAACCTCTGATGGGCCAATGTCTGGCAACCCATGCTAGATTGCCTCTTGTGTGCCTCTCTTCTGGAGACGACACTTTGGAACCAGGGTTTTCTTGTCTCAGGTATGTGATGTACTTTGAAGGAGCACAGGAATCATTCAAGCATGTACTGAAAGCCCCAAGGTATTCTATCCTCTTTCAGAACCCACTTCCCATATCTGAAAAGGTGGTATTCCTTGTGTCATCAGGGGTGGCCTAATGCTAATCAATTGGTAATGACTGTCTGGAGTATCATGTGGGAAATGATTTGAGTTTAGCAGGAAAGAGTGTGAGAATTACTGGTGCTTTCTGTCAGAGGCATGGGTGAAGGAGCATGGCACACTTCAACATATTACTGTCATTTCTAGTCCTGTTGATGTCAAACTACTATTTTTTCTCATGTTTTCTTATTTCTTTAAAAACACAGGCAAGGGAAGCCTGGTTGGCTATGGCAGGTGAGTCTGGGTTCTCCACATTTCGACCAGTGACAATGTTGGTCCTGTATCTGTGTCATGCTGCAACAGTTTATTAGGTGCTTGTTATAAGGTGGTACAGCCATTTCTGAGCCACAAATATCCAACACAGGTGTACTTGGAGAAATGCACAACTGGCCCTTTCTGCTCTGGAGACAGAGGAGGAGATGTACCTTCTGGAATCCCAAAGAGCAAGGAAAGGTTTGAAACTTTTTTCGTCACCTGTTAGGCAATGTGCACAGCTACACTGGAGGATTTACATTTCCTCGAGATGACTGCTTTCCTTTCTCTCCGTCCTTTTCCTTGCTCCATGTAATAGTGGATAGTCAACACATATTTGTTGTGTTAAGGGTTGAATCCATGCTGCCTAGAAATGCCTAGTGTTCAACTGCCACAACTTAGGAAATATTTTTATCATAAAACACTTTTAAATGGTCACATTCCTACATTTGCACCCAAAGGCTTATTATTTTTTAATTCACAGCACAACACAGAAGAGGTCTCTCTCTCTCTTCCTACCTTCCCAATATAACCCCACTAATCTGTCCAAAGAACACCGGGGCTAATTCTGCCATGCCCTTCGTCCCTATCTACATTAACCACAATTAGAAAACAAGGACTCTAGGTTATCACTCCCCCTGTGGTCTCTTGTGCCCACACAGCTCCATGCAGCCATTATTGATCCTATCTCCCACCTTCCGCACCCCTACATGGCTGCCCTACAAACTCCAAAATGCAGAAGTCATCAGGAAAGCCCCTCATAACTTTGAACAGTTCCTTCCTCCTCTTACTATGAGCTTGCCTTCCTTAATTATGTTGCTTCCCTGGGTCCCTCCCAAGGGGCCACGTGTTATTTTCGACAGCCCTTGTGCTGCTGGACTTGGAGACAGGGTGGGCGTTGTCCTTGTTCCTCGTTTCCTCGTCTGGATTATTGTCCTACTCTCCTTAAAAATCACTCATCGGGGAAGCTCATATCATCAGCCAGTCACTCTGCCTTCTTGGTGCATTTATACGAAGTCCTGAACCACCCCTCCTAATTTTCTGGAGGTTCTAGTTCTTGGCTCACTGTTACTTTCTTTCCAAGTCTGTTCTTGTGACCACCGTCTTGGGTCTCCTTCGCTCATTTGCTGCCTCCCCTGGCCTCCTCCTTAGGTCTGCTCACTCACCAGGTGATCCCATGTACTCTGAGGGCTCCCACGATGTATCTCCCACTCACGGATCTGATTGCCTCCTTGACGTGATGTCTAAGAGGCATCGCAGAATTTATGGGGTCAGAATTACACTTCTTATTTTCCCCAGCCCTCAAGTCTGCTCCTTTTCCAGCCTCCCCCATGCGGGCAGGGACTGCATTTTGCACACTATTTCCCCAGTGCTGCCATAGAGTAGTTTATCAATAAGAGTTTAATGAATGGATTACTTTATATCTTCACAATAGTAGTTGAAAACTAAATTTAAAATACACAGTATTTTACTTTTACTCTAGGGTGAGCGAGGGAGCTAAAGAGGATTTTGTGAGCTCGCTCTGGAAATGTTACAGCATAGCAGTATATTCTGAGCACCTGGTAACTGACTTATAAACCGACCTTCTACCAACTCTGATTTCCCTGTCAAGGGTCTCTGCTCCCGTCTAATACACGTTACTGCCAAGGTCACCCTCTTCAATGACAGGTTTGATGGTACCACTTTCCTGCTCAAAACCTTTCAGTTGTTCCCTTTGGGTATATAATAAAACGTTACCTTCCTCTGCCGCCCATGCAAAGCTCTCCTCTTCTGAGGCCACACCTGCTCCTCTTCTTTCGTTGTGGGAGAGGGCCCTCAGTACACCGCAGATGCTCATCCTGACTGTGCGTCTGGTCCCTGAACACATCTGTGTCAATCAGAACTCCTTGACTGGAAATGACAAAAATGAGACTGGCTTAGCCAAGAAAGGAACATACTGGTTCATGTAACTGTAAAGATCTCTATATATAAACAAAGAAAGATGGTCAGAATATGTGGGGGAAATGCAAGCTACGGAATGGCATGTAGAGTATGATTCTCTTATATGTTTTAAAATCTACCTATGACTGTATATGTTTATATGCCTGAGGAGAAAAAAAGTCTAGGATAAACACATATCACTTGTTAATAATGACTCACCTCTTGTGAGTAAAATTCTGATGATATATTTTTCAACTTCTAGCCTTATGTATTGGAGTGTTTTATAATTTTTTGAAAGGTGCAGATTTATGCTTGGTTCATGGTATCACCCTGCTAATGCAAAGCCCTCATGCACCATCCAGTATGGAGCCACTAGCCATGTGTGACTATTTAAATTTAAATAAGTCAAGATGAAAGAAAATTTAAAGTTCTTCAGCTGCAGTAGCTACATATCAAGGGCTCTGTAGACACACGTTGCTAGTGGCTTCCATATTGAGATATGGATATAGAACATTTCCATCCTTGCAAAATGTTACTCCCACGGTGGGAAACACTGGTGAGCTAGATGAATCTAGGCCCTCACCTCATTGCTTTCACTAGGATAATTGTCTTCGCTGAGCCGCAGCCAGAGTGAGGCAGGTGGAGAGGCCTGAGCAGCCGTCATCTGACAGCCACCAGGAGTCGGTGGGCGGTTCAGGCCTGTGCTCATGTACACAGGATCTTCTAATGTGTTTGAGAGAGGCACTATCTTGCAGGCAACTTAGTGATTTTTCAAGGAAATAAGGAAAATCCCTATCCAGTGATTTTTAAAGGAAAATGAGAACATCCAAATCGTTTGCAAAGTTGAGATTTACCTGTTTTAGTTAGAAAGAAAAACAAACTTGATTTAAGAAAATGTTTTTCCTTTTCTTCTCGTTTGCCTAAGTAAGTCAGCAATCCATGTGGAGGAAGAAGAATCATGTTTCTTTCTGGCAGGGAAATTAAAATGGTATCTTAAGTACTTCTGTTCAAAATTATTTGAAAGCAAATGTAGGAAGCCCTACTTAGTTTTCTTTTTTCATTTTGAATCATAATATTTGTTCCATATGGCATGCAGGAAATTCAGTGTTTTATGTTTCTAATTTAGACTCATAAGATCATTTTCCAGTGCCTTTTTCCCCCAAATAGATCCGTAATTTAAAAGCTCATTATGAGAAAAGGATTTTTACTGTAAATAACAAGCAGGAACTCTCAATAATTTTTTCAAAGAGATAACTGTGATTTTAATATTTAAATAGCAGCCTATCATATCTCAACTATCCTTTTAAAACCATGAAACAGTAGGTCCATGAAAAATTCCTTTGTTTTTAAAGCAAACTAATAATAACATTTTTTAACATAGATCTCCTTCTCTCTTTCTTTCCAAAACACCTATTAACATCTTGCATACCAAAGATCACTGTTCAGAACATAATGGTTTATATTAACAACTTAAGTTTTAACCAGTACAGCAATAAGACATCCTAGTTTTTGAGCAGATGGCAGAGTTGCTATGAGTAAAAAAAAAAAAACTATAGAATCTCATCAATTAATTCAACTGATGTCTTTTAAGTACCTATAATGTACCTGTGTCAAGCTATGGCTACAAGTTTGAAGGATTCTTTCCCTTAGGGCCTCCCAGCTTAGTAGAGGCAGACACAGGAAAATCGGGGAGGCCACGTAATGTCATAAGGGCTGGGATCATGTGCGGTTTGTACAGGGAGCCGACACATCACACAGAGAAAGTGGTCAAGGAAGACTTAGGGAACAATTTCAAGAGCTTTAGTGTTTAGTGTCCATCTACTTCTGGGCTCTTTTTTTATGATATCCACACCTAGTGTCATGTACCAAACTATTCCTAATGATGGAAAACACATTACAACCCCAAATAAAGAAAAGTACAGGATCAGATATACCGTGGAGCCCATAGAACTTTATCCTACTACAGAAGAATCCATAATGACTAGGCAAATTTCTCTTGTTGTGCTGAAATCCTATTCTATCATATATTCTTTAGGTGAAATGGATTGGATCGTTGAAGTCCTTAACCTTTACTTGGAACATCGTACATCAGGATTTTAATGTGGATATTATTATAGCATGGATAGGCCAAAGGAAGTAAGAAGAAAGTTTTCTTTTTTTTCCAGACTAGGCACAACACTCAAAATGATTTGTTAGGACAAAGAAGCCATTCTTTCCTCTTCCCAAACCAAGTCAGTGCTCAGCTAGAAAGCGAAGTCTGTAGTGGTGATGAGTCAAATTCTGGGCTCATGCCTTCACTTGTGATACAGGTTTTGCTCGCACTGTGGTTGTGCCTGCTGATTACGTCCATATCTCTTTTACTGAAAACCTCTTTTGATTATTAATGAAGGAAATGTTAAAGATGGCAAGAAAATTACATTTTCTTTTGAAATTATAAGTGTAGCTTCTTTGACTGGCTCTTTAAAAATTGAGAAGTCCTCATACTCGCCTCACAGATTAATAAGATTTTCCTCCCCTATTCCTACTTAAAACTCCTTAGGCCTACTTATTCACTTAATAGGCCTTCTGCATGTGTCTCAACTGTGAGAAATGACGCAAGTCCGCTGACCTGCTTGAGCAGCCCCTGTGAGGCTGACTGTTCATAGAGCTTTTCTCCTTATTTATTTTTCTATGCTATGGGACAAATTGCCACAAAAATGGCCATACAGATTGTCTGTCTCACAGTTTTGTGGGTCAGGAGACTGTGTAAGAGTTAGCTGTGTCCTCTGCTCAGTGTTTTATTAGGTGGAAGTGAAAGTGTCAGCTGGGTCTGTGATCTGTCTAAGGCTCGAGGTTTTCTTCCAAGCTACCAGTTATTGGCAGAACTCAGTTCCTTGCAGGTACAGGACACTCGGTTTGGGAAGAGGAAAGAATGGCTTTCTTATTTGCCCTAACAAATCATTTTGAGTGTTGTGCCTAGTCTGAAGAGAGCTCCTTGAGTCATCCCACCATTCCTCACCATTTGGTCCCTTCCACAATTTGGCAGTTTGCTTATCTGTACTGCTTCAAATCTCTTGACTTCATTTAAGGATCTCAGCTGATTAGGTCAGGCCCTCCCAGGATAATATCCCTTTTCATTAACTCAAAAATAACTGATTAGTAACCTTAACTACATCATCATGATTTGCCATATAATTTAACGTGATCAAGGGAGTGATATCCCATTACATCCATAGGTCTTGCCCATACCCAAAGGGAAGGATCATACCATACATGAACACGTAGGGGGAGAAATCTTGGGGGCCAGCTCAGAATTCTGCCCATGACAGTAAAATTAAAAGAATGGAGAGTAAAGATTGATCTTGGTTCAACTTCTCCCAGCCTTAAAGTTACCATCCTTTGGCATGAAGGTAGACTAAACTGTGGGCTTAAATATGTTCATGAAAGGAAATCCCAGTAGTATAAGCATTTGTACCTCTGAAGCCTATTTTTGGCTGTTTATATTGGCCTGATTTATTTTTGATAATTTACTCATTTATTATACATATTTGTATAATATGCATATTATATGGTGCTTTATATATTGCATGGTGCTTTACCATCTGCAGATTTTCTCCACATTTTCTCATTTACTTCCACTTCCCATGTTATCTCATACATTAGGGTATTTCCCTCATGTGGATTAGAGGATCAGAGAAGCTAAAGTCATATGTCTAGGATTACAAAGCGAGTCAATGATAGAACAAAGACCAAAAGTTAGGCCTTCATCTCCAAATTATGGGGTTTCCCCCGTTTTTGGTCCTTCTTTATACCAGAGTATAATGGCTAAAGGTGGGACATCTTGACCAAGGGCAGTTAGCCACCCTTAGAAATGGCTTCCAGTGCCACTTCTCTTTGGTAGTCAACTGAGAAAAGGCTGAACACAGTTTCTGTCTACTTTCTGCAAACCTCAGCATCATCTTTGAGAGCTGAGCAGCCCTTGTTTCCCCATAGGGCAGTGGGCTCCTGCGTATTGATATGCTAGGTAAAACCTTAAATTGTGTGGGGTTTCTGATTGGTCAGTTGATTTTATGTAACTCCTTTTACATTAGGTTTTCCAGAAAGATTCTGCTAAACTTCTGTTATACCATATAATCAGCTCGGTGTCACTGCTGACACAACCCTTCCCTGTCTCATCATACATCTCTCACATACTCTTGATGTCACCATAACATACATCCATCCTTCCACATATCTGTCCTTCTACCCTTCTGTCCATCTATCATCTGACTGTAACAACTAATCAATTGTGTTATAACACTGCTCACTTGGTCACCTGCTCATATCTTTGAAAATCTAAGAGCTCCTTCATCTTCATGTCCTACTAACTAGTGGAGGGGGTTGGCACATAGCTGGTGTTCAGTAGTAGTTTGATGACTTCTAATGCTTCTGCTGAGAAACCTTAGATTAGCACCCAAATCAACCTAGTTTGTTTTAATAAAGGAGGTAGTAGGATTGTCAAGTTCTGGACCATCGGGATCGTTAATGCACTGATTCCATCTACCTCTCTTTCTTACTTCTAGTAAGTAAATAAAATGCACATCAAAGTCATCTAGGACTTTCTTTTCAAAGACTTCTCTTGATTCATCATCTCAGTATTCACTTTCTCACACATTAACATCTATTAAGCTCTGACCTTCCCCACCTCCAAGGCCTGAGGCCACCCTGATGAGGGCAGGGCAAGGCTGTGAGCCGCTCGGCCAGAGTTCTAGGATTTCCACTTCACTAGGCCCTGAAGTTACTGGATAGCAAAGCCTTGCTGTAGACTTTAGACTTATTCCTAAGAAGTATTTTCAAATGTCAAAATCACTTCGTCCCATTCTGCTTTCTGATACTAGGTATGCCTGCCAGTTTTGTGTCACTATACATTTAATATCCCTCACATGTGTTCATCCATGTCATCGAATTAAAAAACAATCCCTGATGGCAGAAGATCAAAGCAAGAGTTCTGTGGCCCAATTTATTTTAATTTAAACCCAATAATTATCCCTTCTTAGTGTAGTTGTAAATCTGAAAATTATCATACATGCTACATTGCTCCATATTATTCTTACCCCAAGGCCATGTAAAAAGGCATTGGAAAGAATTGACCAAATAGAAATCAAAGAACAGGAGAAAGGACCGAGCACTTCTGAAGTGCTAGGCGTTATGCTAAGCATTTTACAAACATCACCTTATTATGCTTATTGCAGATTCCAGTATAGAGGAGTGGTTCAGTGGCATCAGAGGTTCAATTCCTGGTTCCACCATTCACTAATTCTGTAAGCTTGGATAAATTTTCTCTTATTTAAATGAGGGTAACTTTTCTCCCAGGGTGGCATGGGTATCTTGAAAGATAATGCATTTCAAGTTACAAAGCTGGTTCTGTGGTCAGTCAGTTGAGAGTCATTAGTATCATTTCCTTGGACTCCGCTTCATCTGCATGTCCTTGCATGGGTACACCTTTGGATCTCCTTAGAGGGGATGAATTCTCATACATGCACTAGTCATTGTACATTTCCTGGTTTTTGCAAGAGAATGGCATTCTTAAACACAGCTTAATTGCCTGTTAATTAAAAGACACAGGTCTGCGGGGGGAAAGGAGAGTTACTAATCAACCAGAATAAAGTTTCAGTTAAGCAAGATGAATAAGCTCTAGAAATCTGTACATTGTACCTGTGGTCAAATATTTGAGAGGATAGAGCTCATCATAAGTGTTCTTACCACAATAAATTACATTTTTTTGAAAGTTTTAGAAAATACAAAAATAAAATGAATAATTAAGGATCAAATATATGGACACAGGAGGATTAATTACTTAATATTTTATTTTTAATTCCTTCATGCCTTGAGAGATAATACTGTTTGCAAATAGAAAAACCAAGAATAGTTACATGACTCTTGAAAATCCTTATTTATGGAAATAAGATCCTTAACAAGAAGCATCATTTTGTAGATGGAAAAACGAGCTAATTATTCAGCCCTGGCTAATGTGGTGATTTCATATCCTCTTATATACTTTAGTGCATGTGGTATTGTTTGCTTATTCAGAAAGACATGTTATATTCTACTCAATCTTAAAATAACAGCTAACAGTTATGAGTACCTACTAAATGGTTTCAATACTAAATCATATAGTTCTCATACTACTCCCATGAGAACCCATTTCAAAGTCATACAGTAGTAATTAATGGATTTCGGATTTGAACCTATGAATCTTAGTCACTGTAGTATAAAGACATTGCTTCTGTGTCACAACCATGCCAGATTTTATCATCTAAGCTTGATGCAGTGCCCCTTCTGTGCTGAGTTTCCTTCAGCCTTCTCTCAGTGGAATTGAATGTATGTCCAAGGGACTTAGTCAAAACCAACCTCCTAAACAGGCCCCATGCTGCCCTCTCCAAGCCCTTGCATGCCCTTCTCCTCTGTGCAATAGCTCCTCCCTTGTCAGCAACCGTTCTTTCTCAATACCCACCTTCCTTCTGCCAGCACCATCCATGCCAGCTCACCAGACACATGCAGCCATTTATGAACCCCAACTTGGAATCAGCGGGCACCCTCCCAGATCACTGTCTCTTTCCCATGTTGGTGAGCTCTCCCCACCTGGACCACACATCACTTGAGGCTAGAGAATGTGTCAGAATTCCTCACCTTCATGGCCCTTAATTCAGACTGAAGACACAGACAGCTCCACAAATAGTTTTGGTTGACCGGTTAATTTGCGTTGGTCTTCATGACTCCTGGCCAAACACCTCTTCAGGGAGGGGAACAGTCATTGTCTTAGGTGAGTGAACTCTAGTTTGGGACTCTCTGTGTTTTAGCACTGAAAGGTCCCAGATTTCAAGAAACCCCTCAGTCCTGGTAAACTGAGACGGTTGGTCACCTAGCACTAGGATCCCCTACTTTGAAATATGCCCCTTATACTCCCAACCACATACCAATCCTCTCACTCCAACCTCACATGTCTGCCCCGACCCCTTGGTGGACTTTCTGTCTTTTTCTTTCTGTCATTCACTCACTCAAGTCATACCACCCTTACCTGTTCCTCTGCTCTGCCAGCTTGTATCAGGTCATATAATTTAGTGGCCCCAGACTTTACAGACCAAAGGACTTTATAGACTTTGTCATCTCAGCCTCTTCTCTCAGCTTTGTGACCTTCCCAGGTATCACTGTGACATTCACCTTTGTCTAATTCACTAAAGGCCTGGAAAGAAACACCGTGCTATCAACTCTGAGAGGCTGGATTTCAGGTATTGCTGGCTTCTGCCTTCTGAGTCCTTGTGGAGTGATCAGAATTTAATGCGTTTTCATATATGGGGTTGTCCTTGGGAAGTGACAGCTGAGGAAGATCCCTGGTCCATGAGCTCCTCACACCTTGTTATTCCCTGCAGCCATAATTGCTTCTTTCACACTGATATCTACAACCCTCCTGCCAGCACTTGGGTCCAGCACAGCCTCACCATCTGCTCGTGTGACACCAACATTATGGCCTCCCTGCAGGCATCCTTAAGTGGAGTTGAGGAAGGCAACAGATGGCAGTGTGCCAGCTGGCACCAGTGACACAGACCTAGGCCATGATGAATCCTGGCTCAGGACAGGGAGGAAGAAGGGAGGGTGCTGATGGCTAATTGTGCACTTTCATCAGGGCTGCAAGGCAGACCTCTCTGCCCCTAGAAGCAGAACCAATGTGGTGTTTCTGTTCCTGCAGTAAATGCACACATTTCTTTTTAATATATAGTCACAAGAGAATGTTCAATAGAAGAGAAATCTAGAAATCAAGACCTGAATTGTTCTGTTTTTGCTTCTGTATGTCTCTGTCATTACTGGGGACTCTCCTAGGAGTTAGATGATTGCTTGAAAATGACAGGGAGGGGTTTCTGGCTGCTCAGGGGAGGAGCCACAGCAAGTCAACTCTTGCTGATGCGGCACTTCTGTCCCTTAGGCTGCCGAAGGTCCCGCCTACCTCCACCACCCTGAATCCCCAAGGTTCTTCTTTACCACAGCCCTGCCATTGATCAATTGATTGATTCATTCAGTTCTCTCTGAATGATGATTCCAGGATTAAATTGACCAGGCAGCTATTCAAGATTTGTTCTGTATATTTCAAATTTAGGCATATTGACCTTGGATTTTTGTTGTCATTATTGTTGATTTTGATATGTTTGACGTTGACAGTTCTTTGTTTTAAAAGTTCCTAGTTGCTTATCTATTGAGTCCTTTTACCTATATATGTATATGTTTTTGCTTTCATTTACTGCACTTTCACTTCTCCCTTTTTTAAATGGCAGTGGTAGCATACAGGCACCCAAAAAAATACAATATTCTTCCTCAATAGAGAAAGCTAAATGCCATTTCAGGTTTTGTTTTATCCAAAAAGTCCCCAAAGATCTTGCCTATTCTCCAAACAGGTATCTCCCAAAGGCTGATGAAGCTGAGAGAGAAATGTGTTTCTGGCCACTTGGGTGAGGTAGACAGAAATCCCACATCAAGTCTGTGCAGGACACAGAGACAGCCCCACAGGCAGAGTCCCTAAAACTGTTGGCATTCTAGTGTTATCTCAGCTCCAAAGCACTGAGGTCAGCTGGCAAGCTTCCTTCCCATGAGGTTAGCTCAGCTGACCAGGGAAGCACAAAAGAAATGGAAACTTCATGGCCTTGACTTTATAAACGAGCGGCCAGCAAGAACATGCATTCACCAGGGCAGCTCTGAAGCACCTCTCTCATCCTTACAGGAAACATACTTATCTAAGTCTCTTTTCTGTTGCTACAAAAAGAAATAAACAAAATGCTTGAAACAGAAATGGCTGGTGTGAGCACTGGTGATGACCCGTTGTCCTAATAAACAACTTCAGGCACAGAAAACCATGTGGGAGTGTCCAGAGATGACTGGATGGATGATCAGAAGTTGTGACAGAGGGTTCACTGGGGATGAGGGGTAGAAAATGCCAGATGACAGAATATAATCCTTTAGAGCCAGAAACAAGTCATGGATGAGGGATAGTGAATGGAAAGTATAATTTGGGGCCTACCTGGAGATAAAGAAAGCTGGGGACAGATGCGGCCAAAAGGTAACGACCTTTTTAGCAGAAAGATTGGAAGTTTGTACTTCAAGCACATTAAACTGGAGATGCTGAAGAACTCTGAACCAAAGAGGAAAGGCTCTGAAGTAGGGAAAATGGAAGGATGGAGGAGGAGTCTTAATCCAAATGACCTGCACAGAAAATGATGATTTTGGTTGTACTGAGGAGGAATCGCAGAGATAATAGCCCAGAAGCAGAGGTTATGGCAGTTTTAGACATTGGGCAGAGTGTAAGGCTCTGCTTCTATATTGTGGCTAAAAAAAAAAACGGGTATGAAAATGCCGAACTGGTGCCTCTCTGCTTGAGAGAAAATTCCTCTACCCCTCAAGCTGCAGAGAGCGGTTTAAGAATCAAACTGACATGAGACAAATTAACAGAAGAAAAGAAAACAATGTTTAATTACATAGGTACAGGGAATCCATAGGCTGGATTCCAAATATGCCCTCTATCTAAATTCTTTTTAGGCAGTAAGAGGGTTGGGGCTGGGGGTCAAAATTTCTTCCTGAGACTTTTGGGCCTCAGTTGTTTTCTGCTTAGAATAAGCTGTGTGTCAAAACAGCACATCCTGGGGGTGCGGCCAGCCCTTGGCCCCTGCACTGTATTAGAGTTGGGCTACTTTATCTCCCCCTGTAACTCTCCACACTTCTGTATAGGATGCAGTTTTGATGCCATGATCCAGGTTTCTTTTTCCCCTGGGGATCAGAAAATGTGGGTTTCTAGTCCTGGGCTTAACGTTAACTAGTGTTGCAAGCTACACTAGTCACTTGGGTTAGTCACTCCAGGGCTGAAATGAGAACCTTAGACTTCCTAAAGCCTGAAAAGATCATGGCTTTCCTCTCAGTGTTTGATGTGTACTTCCAAATAAAAATAGTTTTGTGCCATAAAAGGTATACAAACATGCAGAGAAAGGCAAATACCACATGATTCACTTATTTGTGGAATATAAAAACAAAGCAAAACAGAAGGAACAAAACAGTATTAGACTCACAGACACTGATAAGTGACTAGTGGTTACCAAGGGAGAGGGGTTGAGGTTGGTCCAGGGGACAGGGAGGGGGAAAAGGGGGCACATTAATTCACAATCACAATAGAAGTTGATCACAGGACTGTTGAAACCAGCATAAGATTGTATATTAATGATACCTTAATAAAAAAAAGTGGAGAGGGGAAAAATAAAGGTATACAAAGACGTCTTACCAGGTTGTGATTTTTTCCCATAATGATTACTCAGATACTTTTAAATAAATCAACATTAAAAAAAAAATTTTCTGCACTTTAGTTTCCCTGCTTTGCTGATTCTCAGCCTAAGCATATATTTAGCTTACTTGTTGGGTAACCTGGCAGTGGTCAGTTCTTCTGGTTGGGCCTCAGTTTTCTCACCTATGAAATGAATCTTTTAGATTGGGAGATCTCTAAGTTCTCTACCAGCTTAGTTTTCTGTAATTTCATGACCTCAAAGACCTGTTTTCTGTCTACCTGTATCACATCTTGGCAGTTTGGTGTTTCCAAATATGAATGAGAAAAAATAATGTTGGTATTTCCATATTCCCTCAAGTCCTCATACGTGTTAAAGGCTACATATAAACTTGGTGAGTATCTGGGACATTCTGAGACAAAAGTAAAGGATAATATGCCCCTTTTTATGTCTAAACCTTATAAAGGATCTGTGTCTATAAAGATGCAAAGTCTGGTGGAAAGTAATTTTACTGGTGGGAAGCATTTTGGAATAAAGGCCAAACCTTTCTGGGAAAAGATCAAAGTTATGACTGGTAGAGGACACCTGCGCTGTGTTTTCATCCCTGCCAATATTTTGGGGTATGGTTCTGAAATATTCCCTCAACTTTTTTAGGCTTTAGCTTTCTTCGTCATTCTTTTGTTCTTTCATTCGTGCATTTGTTCATTCATTCATTCATGACTTACCTGCCACTAATATTTTGTAAGAAGGTAAGTCTATCTTGAGTATTTTATGAAATTCCTCGTGAACACATCTCATATTGACATTTTGCCAATTCTTATGCCACTGCCCTTTGACCTTTCACCTCTGTCCTAATGGAAATACCTCTTGGTTCCCATGCTTCCTCTGAGAGGGTGGCCACAGAAGCCGGGTCCCTCTACAAGCCTTGCTGTGGTGGTCTGCCTCTCACATGGGAGCTGTTCATGTTTGCTGGAAGGTTTCTGTAACAGATGTCACAAGGCAGACGAGTGAGCGCACACCCACCCCGAGCCTAAAGCACGCGGAGCCAGGCACGCACACACTTGCCAATCCCAACACAAGGAGAGCTGCCGGGGTAATGGAGGGAGTGTGCTCTGAGCGGCGAGCGCTGCTCCGAAGCCCTGCTAATGTCTCTGTGTGGCCATGCTGTATTTTCAGCTTGTCATCATGGCTGGGACAGTGCTGCTTGCCTACTACTTCGAATGCACTGACACTTTTCAGGTGCATATCCAAGGATTCTTCTGTCAGGATGGAGACTTAATGAAGCCTTACCCCGGGACAGAGGAAGAAAGCTTCATCACCCCTCTGGTGCTCTATTGTGTGCTGGCGGCCACCCCAACTGCTATTGTAAGTACAAAAATGGACTGCCTTCTTCTCTGTCAGATACTAAACAGCATTTCCTGCCTGCCTTTTCTCCTCTTTCCTCTCTTCCTGGGCATTCACAGCAGCCTTACTGGGGTGTCCTGTGTTAGTCAAAACAGAGTGAGTGGAGCTCTGAACACAGTCTCATTAAAATAGGTCTTGTCTTTTATAGGTGGATTTTGCTTTTTGGTATTTGAATTTAAATACACACACACACATCTTTTTAAAGCATGTGTGAATAAATCAATACACATGATTAGCTCTCATATTAAGTACAGCTGCTATGCTATGGGAAAAATATGCTGTGGGTTGTGTGTATTCAAAAGAGGTCTTGAATGTAAATGCTGGCATTGATATAAAGACTGACCAGAGTGAAACAGAATACCCCAGGCCTGTATCTCCTGCTATTCTGATTGAACTTCCAGGGAAACCAGAGATGAGAGAAATTGCTTAACCTAAGTTTGCTGTGATTCATTCTTGGCGGCTCTGGCTCTGTTCACGCTGCATCACATTCAATTAAATTGCAACTTTACCTTCACTTATTTCATTCTTCCCTCTCATGAGGCAAAAGAAAGTGGCCAGACAGTCCTCTTGGGAGACTGTCCCAAAAGCATAAAACTCACAGATCTGTATTATCTGGTAAAGTGGTTTAACACTTAGACATTTTAATTTCCATTTGTGTTTTAAAATAAACATCTCTGTGTCTGAACATGCTATGAGGTCAGATAACTTGGGATGTAATCTCAGTTATCATTTTCCCCTTTCTCCTCCAACAGCTGCCCCTGCCCAACTCTCCCTCTTCCCACCTGCCCTCTCCTCTCCTCTTTCAGGCACTAATAAAAATACTGACTGGCATGCTGAGGAATATACTGATTGCTCAGACATTCAATTCAAATATTGTTTCCTATATAAATGTTTTGCTTGCTTTACGATGACAAACAGAGTAGAATTTTGAGGAGAAGTAATAGGGATATAATGAGTCATAGTACTTTAAGTTCATTTTGATCACTGATCCTAGGTTTACCAAGCTCCCCCTTAAATGATAAGAATTAAATGATAAGAATGCTGTAGGAATTAAGGTCAGCAGTGAAAAGCATGATGCATCAGAGTGGCTAAAAATACAGGCTTTGCAGTCTGACACATCTGGACTCACATGCTGTCTGTTTGCCTTTGGGCAAGTCATTCTATTGTTTCCCACCTGCCCTGCCCCTAAAGAATGGGGATAATGTGACTGCCTATTTCATACAGTTGTCATGAGACTTAAATAAGATGATTCATACAAATGACTCTACACAATGTCTGTCATGTAGAGAATGAGATCCTGCTGAGAACCCTGGTAACACCTGCTCTTGAGAGTGATGGGAGATGTGCCCTCTCCCAGAGGAAGGCCAATCTCTGTATCCCCCTTAACTTTATCCTTTCTCATCAGCCTGGGAAATAAGAGGAAGCATGAAAGACACCATTTCATGTACCGCAAAAGACAATACACTTTACCAGATAAAACCTAGAGGCCACATTGGGTTCTGTCTGGAATGGTTTAATGGTGGCTCTACCTGGGGACAGGGGGCTTAATCTGGAATAAGATACTGTTTCTTCCTGTCCCATAAGCTATCATTTTCTTATATATTCAGACATGAATCTCTGAGTGATCCATTAACTTACTACATGTTTGCCTCTCTTCCTCCCAGTCCTAGGAAATATCATTGCCTGGGTTCTCCTATAATTACTTCTTGCAATTACATAGATCTTTTTCAATTAAAGAAAAAGGAAAGATAAATGGATTAGTAAAAATTATGAATAAAAAATTAGTGAATCAGAAAACAATAGAATTGATAAATGAAATTAGGAGATAATTCTTTGAAAGTATAACATACAACCCCTGGATAGTCTAATATAAGAAAGGCAGAAGGAAAAAAGTTAAGAAAAGAATATAGAAAGAAAAATACATAAACTTTTGAAAGTCTACACTGTATTTTTATTTAAATTGCATATACAGTTTTGTGCTAATAAAGGCTAACATCACAATAAAATAGATAATGGTCTTTGAAAAGATAATTTACTAACAATGCCTTAAAGAGATGTAGAAAAGCTGAATAGATAAATACCAATAGAATACAACTTTAAACATGTCCAAAATTTATCCCACAAAAATAGTACTGGGGGCACATAGCTGTTGTATAAACTTGAAACTTTCAAGGAATAGAAAATCCAAAACTATATAAAATTCCCCAGAGCCTAAAAATAAATGCAGAGCTTTTCAATGCACAATACAAAGCAAGAAAAATATTTCAAACAGTTGGGAAGTCTACATACACACCCACAAAAGCACCCCACAAAAACAACTCACTTAGGAATGTTGATGCAAGCATATAGGAAGGGGTTGATAGGTTTATCTACCTAAAAATAAGCATTTCTATCAAAAGGAAAAGTATGTAAAGAATGAAAGAGTTGACAACATAGGAGACTCAAATGTAAATGTCCTTAATACTTAAAAAGGTGAGCTTCCCCAAATAAAAATGGGACAGGATAAGAATAGACAATAAAACAATAAATGGACTGTGTGCATATAAACACTTCTTAACTCCTCAGTTCTCAAAGAAAAGTAATTTTTAAAGATACAGCATTTTCCCCAAGTGAAATTGGCAAATGTGTTCAAGAAGCATAGCCCACGTTGATGAAAATGCAGATACTTTCATACGGTTCTTTTCCAAGCGTAGATCAGTATTTTCTTTCTGAACGGCAGCTTGTCAAGAGATGTGTTAAGAGTTTTATAAACTGCAGATCCAGTCGTTAATTCTAGTTCCTGAATTTATGTTATGGAAATAATCAGAGTTTTATATGAATACAAAGATTTGTATATAGAGATGTTCATCTCAGCAATAGTTTTAGCAACAAACACTTAGAACTTGCTGTAAATACACAAACTAAAGGACTGTATAAATACATTACGGGGCAGTCCTGTGTTTGAAACACCCTTAAATGGCAGTGAAACAGGCTTGTGATTTAACGTGAAGATTTTTTTTCAGGGCTAAATAACTGTATATAGCATTGCAGGTGAAATCTTTTTTTCCTTCTATGAGAGAATATGACTTCTCTTAATTTTCTGGCTCTCTTGTTTCCCTAAAAAGAAAAAGGTGATATTTACTAAGCAAAATTGGCCCCTGAGTAGTGATTTGCATCTGGACTCAGAGAGGGGCCGTGCTCTGGCTTCCAGGTGCAATGATTCTGGAAACTTGGCACGTCCACTGTGGGACCTTGGAAGCTATGCCTGTGGAGTTGCCATACCATATATTGACTCCTATGGGACAGGAGGCTTTTAAGCCATGGTGGCTACTGGCACCTGAGCTATACTGCTCTGCCAGACCACTGCAAGGACATGTGCCAAAGAGAAGTGTGCAATGCTGCCCTGATGGCAAGCTATGAGTCCTTCCAAGTGGACCAATGCCAGATATAAGCATGTGGTTGCCTGTGGGTCTGAATATTTAATAGACCCTAGGAAGATGCTCTCTATATGTCACAAGTATAATCCCAGATTTATAAATATATGTAAAAAGACTAGTAAGAAACTAAAAATCTACAGCTATTATCTCTGAGTGCTAACAGTACAGTTAATTTTTTCCCCTCTTATATATTTATTTCCAAATTCTACATGAATGTGTATTATTTTCAAATCAAAAGATATGTTTTTAAAACAAATTGAACACTCCAGTTCTTCTGGAAATAATTATGAAATGACCAGTCTTTAACAAAACTTGTGAAGGGCAATTCTAATAAACAAAAATATACATGGACAAAAAATGAAAATAGGAAAACAGAACTTTGTGAAGAATTTTCTCCTCTCTCTGGACAAAAACATGGTATATCTTTCATTCTAAGATTTTGAGCAAAAGCTCTCCTCCAGACACAAATTTGGATCCTATCTCTTCCATCAATTCCTTTTCCCCCAAATGACATTAGTTGGCATGGGAGTCAAATGTTCTGATGGGAAGCCAAGGGGATGTGGGCAGTGGGCAGTGACTGGAGTATTAAGAACCCACAGTTCTCCTGGGGCTCTCAGATGTGGAACCCTGACTCAGCCTTCCATTCCTTTGCTTCTCTGGGTGAAAAGTGTGACCGATAATGCTGGCAGGCCCCCAAGATATATGCTGAGGATACACCATCCATAATGTTGATGGTAAGAATAACATCTTTAATTTACTTATATTCTGCAGCCCTTGCCTAATTTATCCTCACAACATCCCAGTGGAATAGAAAAGAGACATCCCAAAGAATATAGAAAATGTGTGTGGTCCAGTTTTTTTACTTTTGAGTTGAAAGCATTGAGACTTTAGTTAAATGAATTGCTAAAGGTTCCAGCTAGTTCTGTATGTGATTGGACAGATAGCCACCCATTTGGTACCACTTTTGTTTTCCTCCTGAATGAGGGGCATTGCTAGAAACCAGTCTGCTGTCCGATTACAGCAGATGGGTTAATGCCAGAAAGCCATATATGCTTGGAACTTGCTGATGGTGCTTGATCTTCCCCTACCCAAGACCTGGAAATGAGTGAGCAGCATCAGGACCGAAAGCAGAACTCTCCTGATGCTCAGAGCATTTCCTGGGAGAAAAGAGCTGTGTTCGTTTCTTCTGCCCCATTCTAGGGAGGTAAGGTTTGTCCAAGAGCAGTCCTTTTTGGGTCACTGGCCACAGATCCTAAGTACCTGACTCAGCACACCCCCTGCTCCTGAGGGTGAGTCCTTCATTCTCTTCCACTGCAGCCATCCTGTCACACGTTTGATTTGTCAGGAGAAGCCAGGACCCAGTCATGGCTTTTCCTCCAGTAGTGGTATGACCTCTGGGAAGTCATATTCCCTCGATGGGTTCAATTTTTCATCTGTGAATAAAAGAAAGGGGTGGACTAAATGATCCAAGAATGTTCCACTTTTAACAGTCCACGAGAGCTAAAAAAAAAGAACATTCTGAGTAGGAAGCTCCAAATGTCTGATTCCCAACTCCCAAGCCTCCGCTTTCTTCCGGAGTTCAGTTTTACACCTCTGAGCCTGGTCAAGCATTTCATAGAACTATACAGTTTTGCTTTGTTTGCTTTTATTCCTCCTTAAACCTGTTTTCTATTTTTCCTGGAATAGAAAGAAGGCAAGATTCTTCTAGGGTGACTTATATGATACTAACTAATGGTAATTTTTAAAAACGTAGCTCACCCTGGACTTGTCTTTGGTTTTCCAGGCATTCTCAAACACATTAGCCATAGGAAAATCTAGAACCCCACACTGCTGTGTGTCTCAGTGGATGGGCATTAACAACCCCACTAACAATTGCAGGACGCCCAAGAAAGGCAGGAGGGAAAGACTCTACCCTGTATTTGACCTGTCATTTCCTATTTCTCCTTTTGTGCTTTGCTGTCAGAAAAGATCAGTGTCATGTTGAAGCAAGGCCACATGGGATAAACTGCTCAGGGGTGGGCCGACTGCTGTCCCAGATCTTTAGGAAAAGTTAGAGCTTGGGGAATTTATTGTGTCCAGACCCTTTAGCCAAAAGTGGTGTCCCACATTGCCAGGAAATCTGCAGGGTGCATTCTGACCAGTGTAAAAACCCCGGCTGACTACTGCCGCGGGCCGCCTGAATAAACTCATACACTCAGAGTCAAAGGCAGAGAACCTGTTTGGATAAGAGGATTTAACTCAGTGGGGAATCTGATTTACCCATATTTTACCTCAGCCTCAGTGCCACAAGGCATGAGAAAATGGCTATTAAGCCTTTTTCTTAGCCTCACAGCAAAGTGACAGGGGAGTATTTAGCATTGAAGCCACAGAATGTTTGACACCCAGCCCTAGAGAATTGAAACAGCCTGCAGTTTGCATGCAAGTGGGCACGCACGCATATACAAGACTCATCTCTAATTTCCTAGGAAAGGAAGAGACAAATACAATTTGATAGAAAGGCACAGTCTGGAGGAAATTGTGAATCATTTGGTGGGGGAGGTGGGGGTGGTTTCTGGGCCATGGCTTTTACAGTGAATATAAAAGCCCAAAGCCCAGTGAGGATCACAGAGTGGGCTCTCAGTAAATGCAGGTCTGTGGGGCTGGCAGACGAGGGATGCAGCTGCTCAAGCAAAGGACACATTGTAAGACCTTGAACTGCCTCAGAATCTGCCTCTTCCCAGCTCTGAACAGTTTCATCTGTTGAAACTCCTCTTGCGCTTTATAATTCACATCTTCTGCCCTTTGAACATTATCACAGAACTTGCTTTTTTGTTTTCTGTTTGTTTGTTGCTCATATACTTAGTCCTTACAATTTACGTTTTTTTCTGGGAAAGATTTACAGATACACACATTAATTGTTGTGGATTTTTTTTTAAACTTGAAAAAAAATCTGTTTTCCTTTTCTTCTGTCCAGTTGCAGATAAGTGCTCCAAATTCCTTAGAAGATTTTTTTTTTCCTGCCGTCGTCCCACAGAGAGACTTGCTTACCACCTTGAGATGCCCCTTCTAATGATTGGTGATGATTGTGTTAAGGAGCTTTGATACTTTATTTCTTGAAAAAACTTTTGTTTGCCTAAAGATATGTGATGGTCAGTTTACTTGGTGATCACAATGCATTTTACTTTTTTGTTAAGAGCAGTATTTTAGCTAACTCATTTTAAATTCTTCTCTTGTGTCCACTGTCCAGGAGAAAAAAGGTGTAAAAGACTACTATGCCTTGGAAATGTAGTGTTCCAGTTTGGTGCTACATTTTATAACAAGTGTCGATTTAAGACAGCCTTCTGGATGAATAGATGGGGCCCCTGGATTAAGGCCAGTAGGGAGGCTCCAATCCACAAAACACTTATTATCTCAGTTGCTGAACGATTTTCAAAATGCCATCATCCAACTGGCCTTGATTGTATTAAAGCCTTGAGCTTTGAAAGGCGTAGGAAGTGTCTAGAGCAGAATCCCTTCATTTACACTTAGAGGTGATAAGCAGAAGTCAAGAGCTCTTGAACCAAACAAAGCTCAGCTAGTGAGAGGCCCAGGACCTCTCTGCGGGTCCGGGCTGTCACGGGCGCTCATCAGGAGAGATGAAGGCCGAGCATGCAGACCTCGGCAGTCAGGACTGGCAGCACAGTGTGCACAGTTAAAATCTCCTGGGTCACTTTTAAACAAAACCTACTGCATAAACCATGTCTGCATTTCTTGGAAATGCGTATGACTCTAGAAGCCTCCCAGGGAGAATAATGGAAGCATCTAAAAAATCCTGAGTTTCAAAGCTACTTAGACTAATAATGGGAACTGTGCAGAGCAGCCTCTCCTCTTCCTCAGAGCGTGACCAGGAGAAAACCCAGAGGGGGTGCCCCAGCCTCTGCTGTCCTTTAGGAACCAGAGTGACAGAGATATCAGACGATGGTGATGACTGGGGTAGGCTGCGTCCACCTTCGCTTTAGGGGCAGATTACGTGGCAAGGGTAAAGTCCCGTGGGATTTTAAAGTGAATGACGGCTGAAGGAAGAAGCGTGCAAGAGGCAGGCCCCGGAGAGCTGAACCCAGAGCTGAGACTGAGAGGCCCAGTTCTGTGGTTTCAGTTTCCCTTACTCGGCCTTCTCTTGTCGGTTCCTATCACAAAGGAGAAGATGTCAGAGCATAAAAGCACTTTAAAGGTCTCCTAGTCCAACAGAAGGGAAATAGACAAATTGACAGATGAGAAACTGAGACCCAGAGAGGTCAACCAGCTGGTCCCAGATGAGACATCTTGTTAGGGGCAGAGCAGAGCTAGAGTCACCCCAGGATTCCATACTCTGGGGCTAGGGACACTGATTTTTTTTCATCAATTTCAACACACATTCCTGCCTACACAGACTAGGAAGTTAAGGTATTCTTTCATTCCTTATTCCTTAGAGATGCTTTGACATCACATGCAAAATCATGAAAAAAAGAAAAACGGGGGCTCAGAAAGTTTCAGTTACTTGACCATCAAGAAGGGAGAGAGCTGGAATTTCGGTTCCACAGTCCACATTCAAGAAACAGCAGTGACTTTGATATTACCAAGTACCAAAGCCAATGTACAGCCAGCATGTGTGTGAGCCCAAAACATACATTCCAGGAATTCTAGATGGCCTTTGTAACGACAACCACATACAACACGCAGGGGATCCCCCTTACAGTATGAAGTCATAATACATCTCCTAGTGACTATTTTTTCTACAGACTGTTTATATTTTGAAACCTAAAAACTGTCCCCTAAACATTTTGCATTTACACCACTTACTTATCACTCACCAGATTGCCTCTAAAACATCATGAAGAATGAAGTCTAAAAGAGAACACACCGAACTGATGCACACTACATTCCAGGGACATTTATTTATTTGCCATTTGGGTTTCCATATTTGAAAGGCAACCTTATCAAGATAGAACAGTTGGTCCTTTAAACTGTATTTACTAGTATCTAAATGTCTTGTGTTACTCGAGATTATAGCTGGGGGATGAGAAATGCACCAGTGGAATCCATTTGCAGTTCATTTGTTGCCAGATCTCGAGTTTGGCCTTGATCATTTCTCACTGGAGGGTAGTCTCATTTGCTATGAGTGATAAGATATCTGTTAGCCAACAATCAGAAAGGCCATAATAGGCAGGGCAGCTAGGGCCGAACACATGGAGAATCATGCATGCCCCAGCTGCTCTCTGAACAGAGTGGGCTTCTGAATAGAGGCAGAGTGTGTGTGGCAAGGATACAGATGGAGGATCCCAGCTATTGCCAAAACCAGTCATAAATCTGCCACAATGTGCAAAATGGCGTCCAAGTGGGCAGGAGGGCTGGCAGAGAAGAAGAAAGACCCCTTCCCTTATCAAACAGAATCCTCCCCCTCTCGCTCTCCACACAGAACTGGGCCTTGTATTCTGAGACTATAGAACCCAGTGGATGCAGAAATAGTGCCCTGTGTGTGGTCAGTGTAATGCAGGAAAGTGAACATCTGTGAAGCCCACTCGCTGTGATCGGAGAGCAGGGTTATTCCTTTAATGGCCACCACAGTCTTAACACCAGGAATATCTTCCTACCTTTTAGTTATAAAACGACCCCCTTCCTCCCTCTCTTCCTTCCTTTCTTCCTTATGTAAACATTGATTATCATTTCATACATTCCAGGCATTATGTGAGTAAATATATGTATGTTAGTGTATATCCTTGCTCTGATTTTTTGCCTCCTATGCTTATACTTCAGTGAGGATTTTAATATTGGCCAATAGTAATAATTTTTGTACTGCTTACCACCTTTGGTGTGGGAGGCTTTTACCCACAGGTTTATTTGAGCCCCATACCCGTTTGCATGACAAGTGCTGTTTGGTGTGGTATGCATGCCTTGGACTGATGTTGTTTAGACTTTTGTGCACATGTGTGTTTTTAACAAGAATGGGTTGTATGTACATATTCTCATGCATTTCTTTCATTTTATGTAAGAAACATTTTCTTGTTTGTGTTTCATGCATTTTTCTCTCTGAGTGATAGAAAGCATCACTGAATGGAGAACTAGAATTTGCACATCTCTTTTCTATAGTGTAAGAATGTTTAGGCCTTCTCAAATGGCTGAGGCAAGAAAGGCTTATTTATTTTCTCATTTATTCTCACATGTTTGTCACCGTCCATCCTAATTTCCCTGATTTACTTTTTAGTCATATGTCATTTCATGACATTTCATGAAGTATTTATTAGTTTGTGTTCCCTCTCACTAGGCATCTGTTCACAGCTGATCTCCAACTCTGGAACAATTCCTGGCAGAGTGGACGCTCCCTCTCTCAAACTGCTGAATGCAAAATGAGTATATGGGTGGATTTAGTTTATAAGAGATCGTTCCCTTTGTATTATTTAGTCCTTTGTTTTTATTTATTCTTAAGCAATACACCCAGAATTGAGTGCTTCCTGACCTGTATTGGGAATTTCCTGCTGTGTTCATCTTCTTTCTGTAAGTAGGTCCTCTAGAGATTCAGTCTTCAATTCATTCAGCAAATATTGGTTGAGCCTACTGTATACCCATCCCTGTTCAGGCGCCATGTAAGGAATGGCAGGAGTCCTTCCCATAAGGACATCATAGTCAAATGAAGAGGGACATACAAATGAAATGGTAATTTCAACTAACTGGGTAGACATCAGGGTAGAGATCTACATAATGTGTGTGGGAGCAATGACAAAACAGGGTCTCTCTTCCTGAGGGTAACTGGCAAAGGCTTGGGAAGGCTAGAGGCTTTTTCACTGGGCCTGGAAGGGTAAATAATAGAAACCATTTTTCCTTCCTTATATCCCACCTCACTAAACCTGTATTCCAAAAGACCCCCATTAATCTGATATGCTTAATTTACTCAACATTGAATAACTACTATGTTCTGTATAGTGGGCTAAGCCCTGGGGTGTCACTGAGAATAAAGCAGGCAGGATGTCACATAATGAAGAATGACAGTGATAATATGTAACCATTTGTGATCAGAAATGTGAAGGAGAAACACAAGGGAAGAGATTCATGTGCAATGAGAACGCCTAAGCTAGTCTGTGGGATGAGAGAAAGCTCCCACAAGGAAATCTTTCATGTAACCCAGCATGCATGCATTTATCCCCATCAGTTCACTAAGATAAAGAACAGTGATGCAGTTTCATCATGTACAGGAGGACAAACAAAGCCCTTGGCACCTTATTTTGTCAGAGATAGGTCTTATGAGCAAAGAGGGAGGGCTGAGTTCTTGAAGGCATTCAAATATTGGGTACATGGCAGACACAAACCCATTGTTAATTCCAAAGGATGTCAGGCACAAAGCACTTCTAATTCTGCACAGCCACACCTAGACAGCCCCTGCTAAGGGGATCCATGCTGGCCCTGGCCCACTGGTTACTTGTCTGACCCTGAACTCTGTCTATTCTGCTGACCCCTCGCACCCCTTTCTGACTTGCCAATAGTTCTACTTCCACTGCATCATTCTATCTTGAACTGAATACCATGCATTTTTCAGTGTTTAAAGTATATTGCATTTAACTTGTTTTGTTTTCTATGTTCTCAATATAAAACACAAATTCAACAAATATTTTTATTGAGTCACTACTGAGTAAAAGTGTAGTGGTTAAGAGGAGGGACTCTGGAGCCAGGTTTTCCCAGTTTCAGAACTGGGGTTTGTGACTTAATGGCTCTGATGACCTTGGACATTACCCCCTCTATGCCTCAGGTGTCTTATCTATACACTCAGGATAACAGCATTACTTGTTTTCTGCATTCTAGAGCTGTTTCAGACGGTATCTGGTTGTGGGTGGCCAAGTCCCTGAGGCCTTCAGTGTCCTCACTCATAAAAAAAAAACAAAGAGGAAAACATCTATAAATGATTCCAGTTTTATAATTCTGTAGTTAAGTTTCTATCACCTACGTGCTATGTTGCCATCTTTACCCATCTAATCAGATATTCTGTAATGATAGGAGGAACATGAGGCATGAGGATTCTTAAACTTGTTAAAGTTTATCCAAAACCACGAGCATATGCCTAGCAAAGAAGAACGTCTGTAAGATCACATTCTTCAGTGAAAATGTTGAACTGAGAATTAGGAAAATGAAAATGGCATATGATGTGGTGGGAAGTGTTGTCTTTGGAACCCAGTCATCCTGGGTACCAATTTCAGTGCCTCCACATGCCAGTTGTTGCTCTGGAGGGCAAGTTACTTCATTTTGTTGAACTTCCATTCTTCACCAGTAAAGCAAGGGTAGTAATATGCACCCTAGGGATCTTGTGAGCATGAAAATACTACAGTAAAGTGCCTGGCACCCAGTTTTCAATAGATGATGGTACTTATTAACTATGTATTCTTCACTGATTATTCTCAGTCTTCAATTATGGTGTATCAGAGTTGGTGACAACTTGCCTTGGGCCAATTTCTTATTTTAAATGGGAATATACTGTGCTGGGTGCTGTAAGCATAATGAAGTAATATAAGCTCTCTATCATCAGAGAGCTTACAGACTGCACAAAGGCATTATAATTTAAATGGTAATTTATATGTGTTAGTTCAAGATAACAAGAGAGGTCCCTGTCATAAAAAATGGACCGCCAACCAATTCAGAGTAGGAGAAGTATAGTTCAGGCAAACATTTTCAAATGAGGATTTATCATGTAAATAATATACATCTACATAATGAAGTACTAATTTATTGTGATGTGTGCTTATAATGCCGTGTTGGGCTCAGTGGCTATCCCAGTGATTTCTCATCATTGCAACTCACACATTCAGCTAAAAAAAAATTTAGTCCAGCATCAATGAGCCTTCTCATAGATTCTATTAAAATTTATTATTTCAACTAATGTTTTTAAATGGCCTCAGAATTTAATGTCATAGCCTGAACTCAATCTGAAATTATCAATTATTGCTTTCTCTACTTCTTCTGAAGAGTTAAACACACGCTACAGTTTAACTCTCCATCTCTCCAATTTGATATCTTTTAAAAGGATTGTGGAGCCTCAAAAAATTTTTTTAAGCCACTGGTCTCTTTTATCAGATAGCTCTCCGACTTGACATTTCTTAAACATTCCTTCTCCAGATTTTTATTGGTGAGATATCCATGTATTTCATAAAGTCAACCAGAGAATCTCTGATTGCCCAGGAGAAAACAATTCTGACTGGAGAATGCTGTTACCTGAACCCCTTGCTCCGAAGGATCGTGAGATTCACTGGTGAGTATGAGATCATCAGGGCTGAGCCCACGGTCACAGGTGAAACCTACCAAACTTATAAAGATGGACTCATTTGATAAAATAAACTAAGCTTTGGAAGCATCAATTTAAGCAAATGTTTCTTTAGGGCTTTTCCAGGAAGAACAGAAATCGAGCCTGATCCTAGTACCAGCTCAAGTGTTTGATCCTTGAAGTGAAGCAGTACTTACTGAATTTTCCTATGAATGATTTCCACTTTAGTTTTTTGCCCTACACAATATTTTTCTGAGGTTTTCTCTGGATATATGTTTTAATATATGGGTAACATCAATAAAATGAATTTAGAAATAAATATCTAGACACACATTTCCCATCCATCCAGATTTTGTTCTGCAGGGAATTTAACAAATAATGGGAAATCTAATCCGTCAGGTTCTTGAAAATAATGCCTTTCCAAAGCTAGAAAACCAATTTTTTTTTTAGTGTTTGTGACAAGGAATAATTAAGGCATGTTCTACATCCCTTCTTCTAAAATTTATAAAAACTCCTCAGGGGATATTGATAATGGTTATAGATATGGGAATGAATGGGTATATGGATATAAGTAGGAATATAGATCTTGCAGAGTTCCTACGAAGTGAATACTCAATAAATATTACTATGTTCTAATCAGATCCTATAAATACCTATGCCCAGATCTTAAGGGGTGTGAGTAAAAAACTCCCAAATTGTGAACATTAAAACAAGCCATGATACCATTTAGAACACATGGAATTGACAACTGAGAACGTGAACGCAAGAACACAACGTGCTCCCAGCTCTTTTGGTTTTCCTTAATCCTTTTTCTTATCCTGATGTAGAAAAGGGTTGAATTTTCTCAAGTCATAAGCAAATGACCACATCAAAATCAAATATGCAATAACATTGGATTGGAGTGGAAATGAGGGAAATAGAGTGGGAAGTCTAAGATCTAATTTAAAAGAAGCAACCCTTTATATTAAAATAGTGTTCAGCATTTACTGAAGGTATTTGCAAGATGATCTTGTGGAAGTCTGCTGTTGGCTCCTTGAGTACACCTTGATCAATGTGATGTCACCACTAGGTCACTTGTTCCAAACAGTGGTACCTTTCAAAGATGTCCAGAGTCTGGTTATTTCCCACCAGAGTGTCCAGATAACAAATTATTAAGGATCAAAGAGAAGAAAATATTACACAGGACACTGGACTAGACACTTTATATACATTATTTCATTTAATTCACCCAGTACCCTGTAAAGTAGGTTACAGTCCTATTCTAATTGTACAGATGGAGAATCTGATATAAAATGGCATTAAGTAACTTTTCACAAGGTGTGTGCTGCTTCCTGCATATGTAATTAAAACAACTTAATTCAAAGCATAGTGTTACTAGATTACAATTAAAGGGGAAATATTTTTAAAAGTCACTATTATTTTTCCTTGGCAGAGATAAGTTATACCAATTTGTGTTCTCCTCAGCTGGAGCAGAGTCCAAAGGATATAAATTGTAATTCATCTGTAACTTCTTTACTTCATTTACATAGGCCCACCTGTATGCATTTCAGGGCAAGGATCCTCATTGAGGGGTGTCAGAAGACCCCCACCATCAAGGAATGAATCCTGCATATTGCCTATTACGGTATCTGAAATCCCTGCTTGAGTCACTGCATTGAGCTGAGGTGTGGTTCAGGAAGACCACTATTAAAGTAGAAACTTTTCAGCCTAGAGGAGCATCAAATTCCCATTTTCATGATCAATGACACATTAGTCCATCTGGATCTATCATAAGCTAACAGCAGGATCCTGGGAACATAAGCCAGGGATATTCAAATGAGATCAGTTAGAGTTCAGCAGCATGAGATGCTGCTCATAGGGAGGGAGACGGCCAGTGGGTAATACACAAATCTTAGAGACCTCCAGAAACAGCATCTAAAGGGAAGGGTGATTGCTGGGTAAAGAAGCACTTGTTTTGTACTTCCCTTCTTTGGTTTTTTGGCCCCAGGATGCCCAGTAGCTTAAATCAAAAACCTGGAAGTCACCCTAAGCCATCTGGGAACTTGTTAGAAACATAAAGTCTTAGGCCTCATCCCATACCTACTGAATCAGGGAATGTGGGGACAGAGCCCCTCATCACCTGTGTTTTATGGCAAGTTGTCCCGATGATGCTGATGCATGCTACAGTTTGAGAGCCATAGCTTAGGCCATTAGAATGTCTTGCCCCTTTACATAGTGTCTCTACATCTTCTCTTGCAATTTGGCTCCCTTTACCCCAGTCCCGCATGAATATCATCCATTGACCATTCTGTAGATCTTTCTGGAGCAAAAATAAGATTAAGTCATTTTCCTGCCTAAAACCTTTCAGTAAATTCTAAGTGTCTTTAACAGTGTGATGCCTTGCTTCTGTTCCAGTTCCTGGCTGCTCCTTCTGCACAGAATATCGCATCACCATGAAAGCTGACCAATTCCACTCATCCTTCAGAAGGCTTCTTACACATTACCTCTTTACCAATCCAGACAGCTGGCTTCCTCCTCTTCCAGGTTCCTGCTGAGCCATTCACCTATATCTTGTATAGGCACTTAGCATATTACTGTAATAACTTAAATCTGTTTCTCCTATTAATTTGTGATCCCTTGGACAGTCAGGACTGTCTGTATCTTTTTCACATTATAGCAACAGCATATTGCAAAATGCCTGGCACATAGTAAGTTTCCAGTCATTTTTTTTGATGAGTAAAGACGAAAGATAAACTCTGTTATCACAAATTTGCCTAAAATTGTTACCATAAATGATGATCCTTAATTATTCATTTGCCTCCTGGTTAACTAACTTTGTTACCAGTCTTCAGCTTAGTTCTAGGAAATTAAGTAGCTAAATAAGGCAATTTCTAAGAGAAAGTCAGAAGTCTATTCTGATTTTTAAGTAGGAGAGTTGGACATGGGAAGAAGAGTCTATTTATCTTGAGAAGGGTTACTTAGTTTTTCTGGGTATCTGTGAGTTTGTTTTTTCATACGAGGTAAAAAACATACTACCTAAAATAAAGATCTTTTAAATGAAGATGTTTTCTTGGAAAAATTTAAGGTAAAGAGAGTAATCAAAATGTATTACAAACATTACTATAAAGAGCTTAACAGTCTCTTTTCTAGCCCAGTAGCCACCAAAATGCATACTATGTAGTTGGCATTAGAAAATAACATTTCAGCTAACCTAGTTAAGCTGAAATGGCATGACTTTTCCCTTACAGTTTATGTAATTATTCTAGAATCATTGCAGAATATTTCCCAACAAATACAATCAGCTTCACATTGCAAAAATGACCCATGAATTAGCAAAATATGTTAAACAAAATAATGCTTTATGCCATCAAGGATGAGAAAAAACTTAGGATTCTAACACATTCCTGGTGAGGCTAAGTTGTATCCTTTTTCTGTATAGCAATTTGACAGTGTATTTCAATAGCTTTAAAATAACTTGTCTTTTTTAATCCAAAACTCCACTTCAAATAATCTGTGCTAAGGAAATGATCAGAGGTGAAGATTAATTTTTATGGACTAAAATTATTTTATCGTAATATAAATTAGAAAAATCTAATAATATAATTTTTAAAAATAATGCTGCCACTGTAAGTTACAATCTCAGCAAATGATATACTTAAGAATTTTTAATGAAAATGGAAATATTCATGATAGAATGTTATGTGAAAAAGTTAAGACACCACAAATCTGTATTTTGAAATAACAAAGATAAATTATATTCATGTGTATGTGTGTGTTTCCGTAAGTATTTGTATGTGTGTGCATGTGTGTATCACAGAGAAAAGAGATTGAAGGGAAATCCACTAAAAGTTAACTGATGAGAAAATGCAAGAATAGTGAAGTCACAGGGAAACCATCCCAAGTAAGCCATCTCCACAAGTAGACAAATACTGTGTTGACCTTGACAGACAGGACTGAATTCCTCTAATTCACAAATCCAACAACAAATTATTTTCCCAGGGTTCTCTTTATGAGAAGGATGCAGGGCCTCCCAGGCTGTGGGTGTTCACCCTCCTAGCTAAACTCCTCTATCCATTTCTAAAAGATTATATAATTTCTGTAGCTGTGTTTACATGATGTGGGAAGGGAGGAAAGGAATTGGCTGAACTACAAATTTGACCAACGTTTTATGAAAAAACAAAGTCAAATTGGTAATGCGTATTTAGACTTCTCTTTCCTCATTTTTTCCCTCTACATACCTTTCCCTTCATTTACCGTTTCCTTTGGTATTGCATTACATTGAACAACCATAACACACAGATTTCAGTTTTCAAAAGAGATGAATCCCCGGATTCTTTCTTCAGCAGCCAAGACAAAATAAGCCACATTTTCCCCAAAATTCATGAAGTTAAGTTCAGTTGAATTGTTTTCACTTACAAACACACTTGAGAAAATATATTCCTGTAAATATCAGTTATTAAGTGGTAACTTTTTAATACTGAAAAGTAATGCAGAAAAAAGCATTCGAATTTGATGAGAGCCCTCAGTTTGTTTGCCATATAGAAAAGGAAAACTAATTCCTCTTCCCAAATAACTACTTTCTTTTGAATTAAGAAAAAACTGATCTGAATATGCCAAGATTAGACTGCTAGCATCAAAAATTGTCATCCAAAAGCTATTTATTATGGGCTTTTCATTTGAGATCACATAGTTGCTCCATTATTACTTCTAATAAAAATTTGATTAAATACTGAGCAAGTCTTATGCCATTTAGGTCAGGCCTAAGGATTAGGTAGTACTGGACAGAAAGAAAGTACCATGGTAAACAGCTAATTCATGTAGCACTAATTAATTGCCATAAATGAAGTGTGATCTAAATGGAGCATGAATATTTTTAATGCAGTTTCAAAGGTCACAGTGTTTTATGGTTATAAGAATTGATACCCTGACACGAGCTTAATGTCAGCTTTTTCAAAAACTAGAAAATCCTTCTCAATTTTGAAAGTCATCTAAATGTACTTTTTCTGAAAAGAGACTGGTTCAACCAGTCCATTTCTGTTTGCATTCCATATTTATAATTATAAACTGGGGAACTGCTCATATTCAACCTTCAATGAATAATTTGTTGGGCATCTACCATACACTAGGCACTGGTTAGGGTGTTGAGGACATATTAGTGAACAAATTTGTTTGCCCTCATTGAGTTTATAGTCTAGTGGGGGATGCCAGGCATTAAGCAAATAACTAAATCATAGAGTTCGTTAGGTAAGTGCTTTGGAGAAAAATAATTTAGAAAGAGGAAATAGGGCATTTGTGCAGACAAGATAATATAATTTTAAGAGAGGAAAAGGCTGTCCTACAATGAGAATTGTCTAGAGTTGGAGGTGACTGCATAGCAGGACAGCGACCTATCCCTGGAAATAGCTGCCAAGTGACCTAGGCCAGTTCCCTGTGCTGGCAGAGGAAGCTGAGCCTGGCTGGGTATTCTAAAAACAGTTTGAAATGTCCAGGCACCCAGATTTAGTTCTGAGACAGGAGATTGGACCCGAAAAGAAAAATGGCAAAAGCAAGGCAGGGCGTGGGCCTAAAGCAGACAGGGGCAGCCCCAGAACTCGGCAGTGGGAACTAGAGTTGCAGCTCACGTATATAAGATCCAGGCTGGCTCTTAGGGGAAAAAAATGGAGCCTCAGTTTCTGAATCCCAGGAGCAGCCAGGCCACCAGACTTTGAGATTAAGATGGCTGATACTTCCTCCTAGAGATCAGGATTGGCTCTGTGGGTGGGAATCAAGGCTGCAGGGAGGGGAGGCATGCTGGAGCTGGGAACCTCCGGTGACCTAAAAGCCATAGCCAGGACCCACACCCTCTGCTTTTGGTTGCTCTGCTCAGTGCAGAGAACAGATCTGATCCCCTTCAAATGTCCCTCAGAGAACCAGAACAGTAGAGACCTGAGGAAAGCTCCTGGCCCAGAGCTCTTAGGTTCCTCTCATTGTCAGGAGGGAAGTTTTTCTTTAGTCATATGACATTCTGGTGATCCTTTTCCAAGGGCCCGCCCGGCACCCGGTTTAGAGGCCAAGCTCAAATAAAAAGACTACTGAGCAGATTGGCCACTGCAAGTTCAGTGAAATCTGCTCTAAAGCAGAGTTTCTCAACCTCAGCACTACTGACATTTTGGGCCAGATGGTTGTTTTCTGTAGAGGGGTAGAGGACTGTCCTGTGCCTTGTCGTATGTAGCATCCCTGGCCTCCACCCACCAGGTGCCAGTAGTGCCCTCTACCCCTCTAGTGACAATCAGAAAGGTATCCAAACATTGCAAAAGGTACCCTGGGGGCAGGATTACCCTGAGTTGAGACCTCAACTGCTGTAAAGGTTTAAAAAAACAAATAACCTTCAAAGATTTTTTTGAAGAAAGTTATATGAATATTTCTGCTATGCAAGATACTACATACACAACATAATTAGGCACAAGGGGCCAAAATACTGAGTATTGAAAATGACTCCCAACAATTGATAAAGGGCAGTTTCAGAGTTTTCTGTAATGAAAAATAAAATTCACAATATATACAAATATCAAATATTATGTTGTACACCTGAAACTAATATGTCCATTATAGCTCAATTAAAAAAAGTGTGTGTTTTGGAAACAAATTATTACATTAGAACATAATAAAGGTAATTGGGAAATGCATCCAACAGAGGGCAGCAGCGCCAGATGGGTGTCAGTGCGTCATGAGCAGACCTGACAGTTGCCCCTGGGAGCTTGATGCTGGTCTGGTGGTAGGAATGGGGATGGAGTCAGATCACCAGCTTCAGCTTTAGAAACTTGTAAACACAGATCTGGAGGAATTTGAGAGCTGTTATTTGGAAGCCCTCCAGGCTTTGATATATCTATTTTTAGATTCCTTGTAAGGTAAAGAAGTTAAAACCTTCATTCTCCACTTAGTTTGTATCAAAGGTGTACAGTTGACCCTAGAACAACACTTGTTTGAACTATGCAGGTCCACTTATATACAGATTTTCTTCAGTAGATATATTGGAAAATTTTTTGGATTTGTGACAATTTGAAAATTTTTCTCTAGCTTTATGGTAATAATACAGTATATAATACATATAACATACAGATAACAATAGTTTATGCTATCAGTAAGGCTTCCGGTCAATGGTAGGCTATTAGTAGTTAAGTTTGGGGGGATTCAAATGTGATAGGATTTTTGGCTGCAGAGAGGGCAGCACCCCTGACCCCCATGTTTTTAAAAAGGGTCTCTGTACTTGCAGGCATCCACATCCTCATTTGACTGTAAAACTGTCATTGCTTTTGGCAAACCTGTAGGGTCTTTGTGTCTGTCAGTCAGCATTTGGCTGCATACTGCGTAGGGGAACTGAGAAGGCGATTCTGAAAGGCTAGCAGGAGTGAGAGAGGAGTCAGACATCCAGAGAGAAAGCGCTGAGGAGCTTGTGCTGAGAAAGGAGAAGCAGGGAAGGCAGTCCTGTTAAGATAAAACCACATCATCAAGAAATGATGTAACTTTATGCTTTGGGGAAGTACAAATATATTTGTTCTTTCATTTGTAGAAATATTTGGTGGCTTTCTAGTTGATTACCCATCATCTCTATTAAGTAATTATCCTCCCTCTTATCATGATGAGTAATTATAATAATGACATGTATAGGGTAGTTTTAAAACCAGCAGCTCATCATATTGTGAAAGGTGTTTTATTAATATGAAGGATAAATAATGCATGGAGTTGAGTATTGTTTGAGGTTGTTAGAATTTCAGGGGTCTTGTCTCTTTCCTCTGTTTTAAAAATAGTTTAATTGTCAAATTATTTAAAATAGGACATCTACTTCCCTCGGTTATAAAAATAATAGTAACATCTATACAGAACTCAGAATTTACAAAATGTTTTTACAACTATTTCTATGATTTGCTTAAAACCCTGTGATACAGTGAGGTTCAGATTTGTTGAAATAAAATTATTTTTAGGTTTAAAACCATACCTGGAAGACCAGTAGCGTGCTATTAGCCTTTGGCGTTTTCGTGACATCTGTAGGAGAAAGAGACCAAGAATCTTGTTCTGAGAACCCCTGAAATTAGTTATCCAAGGAATTGGTATATATGTAGTTCTGTCAGATACTTCTTTTTGAAGATAATACTTCACGTATGTAGATCCATTTGCCCTGATGGTGTTTGTATCATACTAGAAAATAAGTCAGATCATTGCCGAAGTGATGAGAAAAGTGCCTCATTCAGGGATGACATCTCGTAGGCATTCTATCATGCCTGTTGGAAAATTGCTGGCTAAAAAGTCGGAAAATTCTTGTTCTGTTGTGACAAGTACAGTACATTTCACCAGGGGCATCCTCTGAAGTCTTGTCTCTTCTCAGTGCCTGTGTTTGTGTGTGTGTTCATGTGCATACATGCATGCCAAAGCATACCGAATCCAAATGCTTTTCCATGGTCTGAAGCCTATCCATATTCTTTGTAAGTACATGAAAATATGAGCTTTGAAGGTTATGATGAAGAGTATGGATTTAGAGCCAAACTATTTAGTTTCTAATCCCAATTCTTCTATGTACTAACTGTGATCTTGGTCAAGTTAACTGACCTCTCTCGGCTTCAATTTCTTCATCTGTGGAGTGTGGAGATAATATGCAGTCTGCCTCATAGGGTTGTAGTAAAGCCTAAGTAAACTCATATTTCAAAGCATTCAGAACAATACCTAGTACACACTGAGCACAGTGTATTGGCTGTCACTATTATTTTTCTTATTGCTATTGTCACTACCTAGTATCCGTAATAGTCTTATTCAAACATCTCATCAGCTCAGTACATCTTTTCAAGGAAATGGGATGAACATAGTAATTGCGGATAAATATCTTCATTAGGAAACTTTCAGTTTGAATAAAGCATGTTAAAGGGAAAACATTTCAACATCTTTTCCTAAAGAAATGATTGTTTCCTGAAGGAATGGTCTTCACAGCTGAATCGAGAACACATTTCTAATCGCTGAATGACTTTCTCCAGTGAGATTTTCCACTAGGGATCTTGATGTGGCAAAAGAAAAAGCAAAGAGGAATTCTATGCATTTCTTTGTAGCTTGTATTCCATTTGCAATGGTGATTTGATGAAAGATGTAATCTAGAATTAAGAGTTGGTGATTGAATGAATCAGAATGTACTTTGAGGAAACTGAACATAAGAATTCCGCAGCTATTCCCCTTCCACTGTCAGAAATGGCCCTGGTAACCCACACCACTTGCTTGTACCTGTTTGTGTGGGATACAGTTTTCATCAATTTTCCCACTGAAATAAAGGCCAGAAATTGATTTGAGGGCAAGTTCCCTTGTTTCTTGAATATCATAGTAGCAAAGCTACCGCAAAACATTCACAGAGCTGGTTAACTTTTGAAAACAAAATGTTCAAGCATTCTCAGTATCACATGATATAGCAGCTCTTTAATTCTCCTTCATTGCATTGTTTTGCTATGTATAAACAAAACGGCAGTCCTGTTTTAGAAATGATTGATAAGAGGTTGGCAGCACATGCTGAGGAAGGACTGAGATTCCCTTTCCTCTCAGAGACTACTGTTTCCCACCTAACCCACAGAACTTGTCTTTACATCTTTTTCAATACCCTTTTCTTTGTTAAAGCTCTTTGTTAGTTTATTCACATGAAAATATGTAGGAGCCAGGATTTCATATGGCCACGTGTTAATACTTAAACTGATACCATCGCAATTTTTTCAAAATTGGAAATGGAGACATTTCTCTCAATGATGTGCATGTCTAAGTAAATGTGTATTCAAGCTCCTCATGACTCCCACATTCCTGTGCTTCCCAAGTGTCTTTGGAAAGAAGTCTTTCCTGTGTATATAGCATGTGTCTGCATTTTACAATTTAACGTTCTTTTTTCATTCTTTCTGTATTGAAAATGGAGAATGATTTCTAAATTATGATTTACAAGTTTCCCAGCTCAAGAGACACTTATAAAGGCCCAGGTTTCAGTTATTTTCTTTATTTGCAAGTGCCTAGCACTGTGCTGAGTTTTATGAAGTTTATTAAAAAAGAGACACGGTCCCTACAACTTAAATGCTGATGGTCTGAGGTGAACCCTGGGTTCAGTAGAATTAGGTATGTCAGGCACCAACATGAGTTAGAAAATTTGGGTAAGTTCCTATGCTCTTTTATCCTCTTCTGTTAATTTTCTCTGCAGCTTCTTCAGCAATTCATTCACTGATTCCACAAATATCTATTAAAAATTTACTATGTGCAAGGTTTGATACTGGGTGCTTAGAATACAATGTTAAGGAAAAACATATGTTCTCTGCCCTTTCAGAGCTTGTATGGTCTACAGTTCTAATGAGAGAGATGCACATTATTGAGTAATCATACAAATGTAAAATTCTTACTGGGACAAGGGACATGAAAAAGAAGTATAATAGTACCCTGTTAGTCTAAATAAGAATATTTTTCCAAGACCCCATGTGACATGTGATTGTTTCTTTCTCCCTGTTCATTGTTTAGTGGAGCAAGACCTATGCACACTCCGTGTTCATCAGCAGATAGAGGTTTGACCTGCTCTTGGCCTGCTTTTCAGAGCTACAGCTTGAGAGCAGGTTGTTGTGCACAACACTGAGTCCCATCCCAGGTTAGCAGGCTTTCAACTAGAGATCCTCGGGTCTAATGAACTAGCATCTCCTTGTAACCCCACTGCTACAGGGATGGCGTGAGCACAAAGCTACAGCACCCAGCATGCACCACTCCCAGAGCACGCAGGTCTGTTCCTCTCAAAAGCAAGATGGCAATGCCTGTACCCCCGCCACTTCCTACCTATTGTTGTCTGGGAGTGTGTCTCTAATATGTTTAGAGGAATGAAGGAGGAGAGGAGACAGTTCCAGGCAAATTCAAAGAGTAGAATTCATTCAATGGAGTGACCGCAGCCCTATTTTCTGAACAGTCTAAATCCTGGATCTCTGAATCAGTGGCCAGAGAGAATAAGAGAGAAGAGAGAAAGGAAATCTCTCCCTAGGATTCCTCCCATGATCTGTCTTCTGTGGAGAAACTTAAGTTTTTCATGAAATAAAACTCATGTGTGTGCGTGCATGCACGCATGCGTGTATGTAGGATAGAGAAATCAAACCCACTCCATATCACTTATTGATAATGGAAACCCCTTACTGATTGTCTTTTTTTCACTGTCATCACATATTTTAGTGGATAATTGAGGGGTGTTCTAGCAGAGCCTGTCAGCAAGGTGCCATTTTAAACAGGAAAATTACACATTTATAATTTAACATAAAACAGTTGGCCTTCTGAGGCTCCACCTAAGGTCACAGGCTCTTTGTGGCTGAAATGAATTCAGTCCTTCCCTCGCTCACCCCACCAGTGTCTGCTAATTATCACTCTACTATCTGGGTGTAAGATGCCTAGTGAAGGTCTCCTGTGTGAAAAGCAACAGAGTCATTTGTTCTCAGCTGTTTGGTTATGTATTTTGATCAGTTCTTTGGGAGGCCTAAGGTATCCTGTGCTGTTATCTTTTGCCAGTGCACCAGTGATCTGTGGCTTCCACACTCCTCGTAATGCACATTTCTGATTATATCACTGCTTCTCCTGTGGTCTTGGTTGAGTAAAAGGGTAGAACCCTGCACTGATTCCATAGCAGGGACCAGGACAAAGAGTTTCACTCCTTATCTCAAATTGCTAGTACTCAAAGATTCTGACTTGTCCAAAGATGTCCTGAGATCAGATGGATCTAGGTAAAACCTTGAGGGGAAAAAATAAGGACTTTTTAACACCTTTGTCTTCACCTTTCTTCATTCTTTGACTCTCCTGATGGGCGTCAGGTTCTTTTAGGCCACAGAGAAGAGACATGCTCAGGTTGCCTTAACTGTTCTGTGTCATCCTGATGGGGACAGCAGACGTCATCAGCTACTGCCAATCTTTGCCCTAACTCCAGGCCTCTCCCAGCCTCCTGGTCCTCTCAGCTTTCTTACTCCTGAGGAATGTTGAGAATTCACAACTGCTTACCCTGTGTGATACTGGAAAGGATGGGTCTTGTGAGGTGGCCCTGGGGCTCAGCCAGTTGGACCCTTCCTCCACCACTGGTGATGCAGGTGCCCTGTGGCTCTGAGACCATGCTGGCTATGCAACCTCTAAAAGACATGCAGGGCTCCTGAGCTACACCCTGAGAGGGGTGGGACACACTGCAATGGGATTTCCAAGAATTGTTCTGGAGACTTCTACTGCCCTGCCCCAAGTGTTTCACAACTGGTGTGAGGCAGAGAGTATTGGAGTACCCCTTCTGTCCTTCAGCCAAACTAGACAGGGTTCTGTCTCCTCCTTGTGGGACATTCTCAGCCATATCCTCCTCTGTTTTAGGGTTGATTTTAGAAATCCAGTGATCTCGTCCTCCAGACCATGGCTCTCCATGTTCCCACCCAAACCTTTGAGGATTTCTGGACAATGCAATGACAATAAACAACAGCCAGTGTCTCAAGATGTAGCTCTGAGAAATCCAAAGCACTTTACTTTTGGACTTTTGTATCTGCTGTAAATCTATCAGAAGTGTGATTAGTTCCCCTGAAGCAAGGAACACCATTGGAGCAGAGCCAGGATAAATAAAACCCGCCTGGGAGGGTTACGGGAATGAAAAAGATGTGTGCTAAAATTTCAAAAACATTTCAAAGAATTTTAGACACTAAGGTAGGATAGCCATTTTGAAAGTGAGTCCTTTGAATCATACATCACAATACAGGAGCCCATAAATGCTGTTCCATCTGACCCTGAGGACAAAAGGAGCTATTTTTAGTCTCTGAGGCTTATAAAATACACACAGGGCGCTTATGGTTAAATAACAAAGGAATGTCTGGAGTTCCTTACAAAAACCTTGCATGATCTGTAAATCAGCCCCAGGTTCCGACACCCTGGTGGCATGGCCTGTGCCAAGCCGCTGGGTTCCCCATCCCACCAAAGTCCTTCTGAAGCTAGATCAAATGCACCAGAATGGAATGTTAGGAAAGAGGATGCTCGTTAAGTGTCAGGAGAAGCAGACATATCCAGAAGAGGCAGAGAAGAGCGGGAAGCAACTTTCTGCAACGATATCACAGGATAGCAAAGAGGAGAGCAGCATGTCACACAGTTGCTGTGACCATGGAGCTGGCACTTCAGACACCACTCCAAGGAGCCTAAAAATCCTGTATCAGAAAGAAAAATCTGCCCTCATCAGAAGCACTTCTGACAAATAAAATGCCAGAGGAAAATGCTGTCACGATTCCCTTTTCAAATCATAAATTACCCTAGTTTCCTGGAAAAGCATGCCTAGACAGGCTTATTGCCCCTTGACAAAGCCAGAGACCTGCTCCATGAGAATGTTGCTCAAAGATGTAAAAAAATTTCTAGCCACTCAGACTTCCAGAACCTGGGGGTGAAAACTGCCGTGAATAATCAATGAATGCCTACTCTCAGAGGTCAGACCTCTGGGAGTGAGCCCCCTGAAGCTATTAAAAGAGCCGGTTCTCACTGTGATAAAGCACATCCTGGCAAAGCCACAAAAAAAGAGAATTGTAGCAATCAATACAGATCAAAATGAAAACTGGATGAAGGTTTCAGCCAAACCTGTCTTCACTTCTGCTGTTACAGATGAACTTGGGAGTGCTGAGATCAGTGCAACTTGCAGATTGAATATGGGAGTCAGAATTGGGTAGAAATTTAATTGAAATTTACAAGGGGTAACGCTGCCTCTCACACTTGTCACCTTCTCCCATAATTGAGCTGCATTTGAAAAGTTATCTATATCCCTTCAAGTGACTTATGTGTACTTTGGCTCTTGATATGTTTAACAGACCACGGTCCACAGATAATCTACAGATGTACTATAGGCTTTAAAAGAATTCATATTGAAGTCTCCCCTAGGAATTCTGCTTATCCACCTTCAAGCTTATTGTGGCTAATCCTGTGGAATTTACCAGAGAACAGATAAAATCCAGGAAATGTAGTCTATCCTCCTGATTGTCAGCCAAAGAGCAAAGTCTGGGGTAGGAGGAATAATCCCTGGGAACTGTGGCTGTTAGTTTACATGATAAAAGGGAATCTGCAGGGGTGATTCAGTTAAGGTTCTTAAAATGAGATTATCCTGGATTATCCAGGTGGACCGGTATAATCAAAGGGCCCTTATGCAGGGAGGCAGAGGAATCGAGTCAGAGAAGGAAATGTGACAATGGAGGTAGAAGTGGTAATGACACGATTTCTGGAAGGGGGTTATAAGACAAGGAATGAAGACAGTTTCTAGAAGCTGGAAAAGGCAAGAAATGAATGCTACCCTTGAGCTTCCAGAAGGAATGCAGCCCTGCCAACACTTGGATTATATAGCCCAGTGAAGACTATTTGGGACTTCTGACCTCTGAAACAGTAAGGGAATAAATTAGTGTTGTTTTAAACTACTCCCTCTGTGGTAATTTTTTACAGCATCAGTAGGAAACTAATACAGTCAACAACTTTGGTCTTTAACTCTTCTTTTCACTTTCCAACATCAAATGAAATATCCAGTTCAGGCAAGGTTTCTGGAATGATTTGTTTCTTTTAGGGACATGATATTACAGATAGCTTCTCCTAGGAGTATCTGCATCTCCAAACATGACCAGGGAGGATGTATTTTCTATAGAAAGAAGGAGAACTGAAGGCCAGGCACTGTAGCAGGTCTTTTGCCCTTATCTTACCTCATCTTCCCAGCTCCTTTCTGAGGTGTCACTGCCCTCAGCCGTTCTGTGACGGGGCTACCGATGTTCAGAGAAGGTAAAAACTTACACTGTGAATGAGTCACCAAAGGTGAGACTGGAGCCCAGGGCTGTATACTCCAAAATTCAAGTTCTTTCCATTAGAACATGCTGCTTCGAATTTACTCACACAAAACAATAAAATGCTAACAGCAGAATGTCTTCATCATTTTGGAAGCCATAGCGATCTAGAAAGATAAAGGGAGTGAGGGGACGTTTGACACTTGACTCTGGGGCAGACCTCTTTGGCAGGGATTGTGGACCCTCAGTGCTGTGTTTCCTCTCAGGGACAAAACCAGTTGACAGTGTATGTCACCATTCCTAATTATTTCAAATCTCCTTATAGGGGTATTTGCATTTGGACTTTTTGCTACTGACATTTTTGTAAACGCCGGGCAAGTGGTCACAGGTCACCTAACACCGTACTTCCTGACAGTATGCAAACCAAACTACACCAGTACAGACTGCCGAGTACACCACCAGTTCATAAACAATGGGAACATTTGTACCGGAGACCTAGATGTGATAGAAAAGGCTCGGAGATCCTTTCCCTCCAAACACGCCGCTCTGAGCATTTACTCTGCCTTATATGCCACGGTGAGTATGTGAGTCTTGCTGTCTCTCCGAAGTTCACTTTTGGCTGGCATGCATCACCACCCTCTGCTCCTCATTCTTTCATCACTGTCACAGTGATTTTAAAAGTCATGTTACATGTTTCTTCTATATTATATCGTGCTATTGCGCTTATCCCCCAACATCCCAGTGTAATATCCTGACCTGCCAGAGGCTATTAATTTGAGAAAGAATGTTGATTATCACATAGTCAAATCCTCCCATTTTACTGATGCAGAAACAGAGGCCCAGAGAATAGCTGAGAACATAGTAAGTTAGAGCTGGGACCCAGGCCCCTGGCACAGTGTCTGAGATTCTCTGACTGCCCACACAGCACTCTTTGCCAAAGTTCTGGTGGTTCCAGAACAGCATGCATTTCTCGCACCTGCCTACAAATTTGCAGGCATGAGCCTTATGTGAATGGCTGCCCTGGCAGTGCAGCCGAGCCCGGATAGAGACACAGCTTTCATTTGCTCCTCCTGACGCACTTCTCCATCCCTTTGCTGGACAGATGCGTGATTGTACAAGATCCCCGACACCCAAAACTTCACTTCTCACTGCTCCCCAAATCAGATAGGCTTTGTCTCATTGGCATATAATGTTCTCTTGAAATTTTTTCTCTCCTCACAGAGAAAACCTGTCCCACATCTTAAAATACAGGAAGAAATGATGATGTCCCTTTTTTTCCTACTCTTTAACTGCAACCATTTGGAAATTTCACCTTTCTCTGGCCTATGATTCCTAAGAACCCTGAGCACTTCAACTTATTTTATATTCAGGATATGACTAGTCAGGTGATCCCCAAAGAAAGGTGAAGGAAAGAAAAGGCAGAAGAAAGACCATTTTCAAACTGTCCCTTCCTCCCAGAGATTTTGCATGTGCCCAGCTCCAGACCCCAGGGTAGCAGGTTCCTACCCCCTCCCATGAGAATAAGCTGTACTCTCCTGAGAGCCACTTCTGAGGACATCACCCCATGCAGGGTGGGGAAAAAAGGTGACTGACTACAGGTCCGGTCTGTTTAACAGAGTTTAAAATAAGTTGCTGAATATTCTCTTTAAAATAGTGGTTCCTTTGTGTCCCATGTACAGGATCACACCTGTAGGATCGATTTGTCAACCACCAATTATCCAGAGTAAATCTTCCTAGTTATTCCTTTTAGATCTACTCTTTAATAAATACATGACAAAAATGATTTCAGCGGCCGTCCCATTAAAGAAACATGAATGTCAGTAGTGTGAAAGCTCCAGCTTACAAAACAGATCAGTTGTAGCCCAGTGAGGCTTCTTTGCTTTACAAGAAAAAAAAAATCTATGCCATGTATTTTGTAAAGAAAGAAAGTCCTCTCAGGCATTCAGCATATTTTCCAGTTTTCAAAATATTGATTTATCCTCAGTTATCTAAAACTGAAGTTATGTGAAGCAATGTGCTCTTGTTTTTCCTGTATTTTCATCAGACTCAAGTCATTGCTATGTAAAATTAATTTTGATAACAGCAGTATAAATCTGTTTCTCATAATAAATCACTGCCTCATCAAATAAGATAGAAATCTTCGGAAGCAAGAAGTATCGTCAGCTCACTCACAATAGATGCTGCCGTAGACATCAAGGATTCAGATATAATCCAACTCAAATCATGCCCCCCAGACTAGAATCAGATAAACCCTGGTACAAGATTCCAGTTGTACATTTTCTGAGCCCCTTATATATGTAAGTGCTTTCAGAAATTATTCAAGAAGGTTCTAAGTAATAGTTAATACTTTAAAGAATAATAACCATAAACCTATGTTCTTAATAGTTTGTAATCTTATAGGAAAGATTTATTAACGTTTATAATTAAATAACAATATAGAAGCATATAAAAACGAAACTTACTTCACATGTAAACTAGATACATTTTAACATTTCCTACACAGCCTCGGAATGGTGTGATGATATGCCCTAATTTATGTAACTCTGATCTAGCCACAGGTTTGTGCTCGGGCCATACAAACACACCGTGGACTATAATTTAAGTATTAGCATGCTATTTCTCGGGGTTGCAAACTCATTTATCCCATTTGTTAAGAAATGATGGAATGGATCAATGATGCTCTCTAGTGGTTTCTTGTAACTATTACCAAAAGTGATTTACCAGTGTTTACTTACTTGAAAGAGGCACTTCTTCCTAACTCCAGACCACCGTGGATAACATTTGATAACTGAACCTATGAAATTTGAGAGTTTTTACCCAGATCTTCACAATGAAATAATAACAGCCTACATCTCAAATGCCTTCCCAGTCTTTCAGATGTTGTGGCACACAGGAAAATGTAATGTTTTAAAACACTGGACTAAATGAATGGATAAAGGGGGCCACAGCTGTCACAAGGAATGTGGGAATCCATTTCCCAGCACACCTGGAAACCTGTTTGTGTGACACACTCATTTGGAAGTTCTAAATCAGTCAAATAATCAGTCAATGCTTTTGTATTCATTGCTTGAAAAAGTGTGAAGAATCAGCTAGAACTGGGGGTTGGCACAAAAAGTAAGATATATGGCTGCTCACCTACTTGGTCTTCTCCATAAAATTCATTCTCATTGAAGGTTTATTTGGTACCTGAGATTTTTATATGGGTTTTCTAATACCCCAAATGACTCTTTAATTTGTTGCATAAAGACTGCACGTTCTGAATCTGATCCTTATGCATTCCTCATGTTACTCCAGTCTGCTCACATGCCCACTAGAATACAAGCACCATGGTTGATGCACATCTATTCATTATTCTTGGTGCACAAGTTTCCTACCTAAATTCCTTACTAAGTAGCTTAGTGGAATTGTTCAACTAATTGGTGTGATTGCTTTGGTGCCTGCCCACTACACATGCTGGGTGTATATGTGCATGCATGCGTACGCCCCGTACAGGGAGGCTGCCTGGTCACTCTCCAGTCTCTGTCCTGTTCCAGATGTACATCACAAGCACAATCAAGACGAAGAGCAGTCGACTGGCCAAGCCGGTGTTGTGTCTTGGGACCCTCTGCACGGCCTTCCTGACAGGCCTCAACCGGGTCTCTGAGTATCGTAACCACTGCTCTGATGTGATCGCAGGCTTCATCCTGGGCACGGCTGTAGCGCTATTCCTGGTAGGTCAGCTTCCCTCTCTCTCCCTTTCTTCCTCTTGTGCCCTTGGAAGGGCTGCCCAGGATCATGGCGAGTCAGGTTTTCCAGACTTAAAAGCCAAGTCCATGTTCCTCTGGCCCTAAACTTGTGAGTTGCAATTATGATCCATCCTAGGCTACAAGAATGATTTCTAAAGCACCTTCCAGAAGTACGATTACATATTCCCTCTGGGGATCAGGGAGAGGAATGGCTGGGGAAGACGGCTGGCTCCACTCCTTCAATACTGGGGTGGGGCTGGGACTGGGGCCTGCAGACTGGTAACTCATGTACCTTCAAGTCAGTGCTCTTTAAATGCCTGTTCAGAATGTATTGGGAGCATTAAAGGAATTGCTTAAGGGAAAAAACAAAGAATTAAGAGCACTGGTGGAAGCAGACAGCTCCTTCTCCAGCATCCCAGGAAACTCAGCTCTGGCTCAGACTTGAATATCCCACTCAGAAATATGAAACCCTCAGCTAAGCGCACCTCAATTATCTGAACACACCTTTCAGGAATCTTATTTCCACTTCAAGTGGCTTCTCAACCACATATGATCATCTTCCTGGAGAAAAGTTTTGGTTAATACAGTTTTCTTCATATCTTTATATTACTGATTTTTTTTTTTAGTTCCTCAAATAGATAGGGGTCTGGCCACCTGCTCAACTAGGAAATATCTTAATCTGAGTTGGATTGGAAGAGAAGAGGTTAATTTTTATTGTTTTTCTGTCTTTTAAATTTTTTGTAAATGGACAGAAAGTTTCCAACTTGATCAATTTTGACATACAGGTAATTATATTCTTCTCTCCCATCCTTCCCTTCCCATGATTCCTAAGCAACCATTGATCTTCTTTCCATCACTCTGTGTTAGTTTGCCTTTTCTAAGATCTCATATAAATGGAATGGGGTAGGGCATATTCTTTTTTTTTCTGCTATCTTTCAACCCAACATAATTATTTTGTGATTCATCCATTGTAGCATGTGTCAATAATTCATCCCTTTTTTCATGCTGTGTAGTATTCCACTGCAGGGGCATACCACAGGGGTGCAGTTTTTAAATTATCTTCAAGGATTTAACATATGACCAGAGGGATTTGCAGTAAATCACTAGGCCTGGAGATTCACATGACATGTTGTGCATGAAATAAATACCCTAACGATATTCAGCAAGCTCTCCCTAGGAGACAGAAGACATCACAGTCCAGATGTCCCACTTCTCATTCTGCCCTTTCTGGTTCAAAGCACCCATTAGACTGCTACTGCACATAAATGTATTTTGTAGTCTTATGACCTAATTCCTCCTTGTCCTATCCCTCCTCTCTGCCTTCTCCAACATACAAAATACACATATGCCTCTCCCAAATTCTAACTGAGTTTCCCAACTTCCTTACCTGCCAAGATACACACAGCAAATGCTCACATTTACTCAGAACACTGATTGGGAAGTTTTACTTCAAAGTTATTTTTAGGTCCAGGATTTCTTTCTGTTGTGAAAGATGAAGACCTTAAATGCAAATTCTCTGAAGAATTTGCTGCAGGAAGAGTGGTGGAGGTGATCCTGAGAAGTTGTTATTTTCTAGGGGCTATTTCTGTAAGATTGCTTTTTAAAAAGGGAAAGAATACAGGTGAACTCAAGAGAAGACAAGGTTTTCAAAGAGAGATCAATAGTACATAAATGAAGGCTTGGGCTCCAAAGAAAGGCCAGTAATTTTTTTTTATTAAAGTATCATTAATATACAATCTTATGATGGTTTCAAATACACAACACAGTGGTTCACCATCCACCCATATTACCAAGTCCTCACCCTCTCCAGTGTGGTCACCGTCCATCAACATAATCAGATGTTACAGAATCTAAAATAGACTTTATCTCTTAGAGTAGTTTTAGGTTCATAGAAAAATTGAGTGGAAGAGACGAGATTTCTCATATGCCTCCTGCCCTCTCACACTCATAGCCTCCCCCATTATTCACACACTGCACCACAGTGGTATGTTTGTTAGAATCAATGTACCTACAGTGATACATCATTATCATCCAAAGTCCATGGTTTACCTTAGGGTTCACTCTTGGCGTTGTGCATTCTATGGGTTTGGACAAATGTGTAATGACATGTGTCCACGATGATAGTACACAGAAGAGCTTCACTGTCCTGAAATCCTCTGTGCTCTTCCTGTTCATCCCTGCCCCCTCCCCACAACCTCTGGCAACCACTGAGCTTTTGACTGTCTCCATAGTTCTGCTTAGGAAGGCCAGTCTTCCTGTCCATCCATCCTGATCTCCATCCCCAGATGGAGAGAAAGAGCCATGCGGACTGACTGACTGTCCCAGGCAAACTCATGGGGTCTTTGTGGGATGAACTTGTGAAACCTTTCCTATTTGCTAAGGCCACATTTACAAATTCTGCTTTAACACTAAACTTGTTTTCTTTCAGCAACGTGCAGCCTCGTTTCTTACCACACAGTTACTATTAGGTCTCTTATTGCCTTCCCATTTGGAGGCAAATGTCAAAATGTGTTTTTCACAAATGATCTTAATGTAAAACCTTGACTTGCTACTGGATTGTTCTGGCAGGAGACAGACTGCACTGTGTCCCATTGTATCTGCATGTGCACATGTACACATCTCCCATGCACACACACCAGGCTGGGAGACGGGAGGGGAAGGATGTCACAGAAGAGACTGGATGCATTCTAAAGCAGAGACTTGGGTAAGAGCCAGAGAGAAAAAGAGAGAAGGGTCTGAGAAGATAGAAACATACTTGCAATGTATGTTCTTTGTTGTTTTGTGTTTCCTATGAAGATGAAAGGGGAATAGGGACAGGGAAATTCTTAGTTGAGCAACTACTACGTGCCCTGTACTTCATGTACACAAAGCATGTGCTTCTAGAACAACGCTAATGATATTCTCTCCTCATTTTATAGATGAGGAAAGGGAAGCTCAGAGGTCAGTGACTGGTCCAACTGCCACCCAGCCAATAAGCCATGAATCTGACCTGTGTCACTGCAACTCCAGAGCTCCTATACCTTCCACTTCTCCCATTTCCTGAAGGGAGAAGGTTTAAGCAAGATAGAGAGTGAGACAGGGAATCCAGATAGAGAATACTTATGTGAGTGTTCTGCAGATTTTGAAGAGTGACAGGAGAGATTCAAAGGCACTGGGTTTAGGAACAAGATGCAGAACATTTGAAGAGAGTATGAAAAGAGACAGATAAGCTTTAGTGGGCAGAAGAGGCAGAGAAGATGATGAAAACAGAGTCAATTATGAAGAAGCCTCAGTAGGAAATAAAGAAAAATGGGTAGAAAGTTAGAGGGAAAATTTTTAATGGAAATAATCAGAGAAAAATACCACTAATGAGTTATTTAATCTCAAGCAAATAGTAGTCACGTAATTTAAGGATGATCATCTTAGGCAGGGGTTAAAGACTAGCTAACATTGAATGAGTATTTGCTATATGTGTGGCACTTGTTAAGAGGCAAAATATTGTAGTGGTGTGATTTAGGGGCTATGGAATTTCAGTCTCTGTGTGACCTTGGGCAAGTTGTCTAAGTTCTCTGTGCCTCCTTATCTAAGTTGAAGATAATAGTAGTATCTCCCTTGTAAGATTATTGAGTTATGTTAAATGAAATGTGTAAATGTTCCTCAATAATGTTAACTGTTACTATGAGGTGGTTTACATTCATTATGTCTTTTAATTGTTACAAATCTTTGAGGTAGGTATGATTATTCCCATTTTATGGGGAAGAAACAGGCTCAGTGGGGGGTGGATTATCACTGGCCATCTGGAGTTGTTTCCTCAGCACCTGGAATGGGCTCAACAGATACCCTGGACCATGCCCCAGGTCTTTCCATGGTCCCTACCCACTGGCTTCAAGGAAGAAAGTCACTGTGGCAATGAGACCCCAGGGGGATGGCCAGGTGCTGACGGCTGCATCTGACCCGCATCTTTTCTCCCCCCATCCTGCAGGGAATGTGTGTGGTCCATAATTTTAAAGGAACTCGAGGATCTCCTTCCAAAGCCAAACCTGAGGATCCCCGTGGAGTACCTCTAATGGCTTTCCCAAGGATAGAAAGTCCTCTGGAAACCTTAAGTGCACAGGTACAGTAAAGTGATTTTAGCAAACCAAACCCACAGGCTCAAGACCTGTTATCTTTGGAGTCAACTAACCCATTCCTCTGCTAGAAGCAGGATGCCCCAGAATCTGCCTAGCACCAAAAACAGTCTGACGTAAAGGTTGTCAAGGTTTTCACAGCTTCCCTAATTAGTCCTGCATTCGTTCTGGGGCTCAGCAATCATGAATTCTCAGGAAGTTCTTGGTAATGTCTGACTTAAATGTCAACTGCTCCAGGATCCCTTAAACTCCACGGTAATACCACATTTATGAAATTTGGACCAGTCCTTTGGGAGGCCAACTTCATTTGGTAACTAGGACAGTATTTGGGAAGAAAAAGGTTTTGTTACATCCAGTGATGGATGTCAGTTGGAAGCACATTAAAAGGGTTGGATGACCACAATAAAAAATTCAATTCAACAGTACTTCCTAACCACTGATTTACCTAGATCTTGCTTTACTCCAGAGATACAGAAAATAATTAGCAACACAATTCTTGTCCTCAGAGAAATCAGAGATAATCAGGAAAGATAGATATAAATGAATAATCATTCTGATGCAGAGGTCCACAAAGCTCTTTGTAAATACAAATGAACAAAAAAATATATATTCTGTCTGAAAAGTCAGGGAAAGCCATGTAAAAGACTTGCCAACTGAAAAGAGCCTCAAAAGATAGTATCAAGCACTTACTTTCGCCTGGGATAGTTGCTAGGTACTTTACAATAATATTATTTGAACAAACCTTATTGAATTGATAGTGTAATTCCCAATTCATACGTAAAAATAGGAATATGAAGATAACAATTAAATTACTTGCCCAAGGCCACAAAGCTAGCAAGTAGGAGAGCCGGGGGTGAGTGGTTCTTGAAGCAGAGGGATAACTAATAATAAAACACGGTTTTTGTTATCATGCCACTTTTTCTGGTAAATGAGTCCTACTAAAATGTTTATTTGCTGTAATGGTCTGTTGATCTTGGAATCTCCTGTGTATTTGTCATTTCTTCACTGACCTATTTTTAGAGAGAGTGCAAGAGAAAAGCAAATCACCTCCCACTGGAATTATCGTGTGCTTCATATCAGTATGGCATAAAATAGTATTTTTCACTATTTGAAGATTATTACCAGCATCTCCCTGAGATCAACTCTCCTATTCTTTTCACATTTAATGAAGTCTTTCCAATTTTATTAATGAACCAGCAGGGGAAGAAAGCAATAAAGCTATTTCAACTTGGGAAAAATATTTAGGGCTCTCCATTAAATCCAGTGCCAAGTATTTGTTTGTTTTCCCTTAAATGTACCACGGTGAAAAGTTTGACTTGGTCTAGTTACAAATAATGTCCTGAAAAATATGTATTACTGGTTTGTTTAGATACAGCCTGTTAATACAAGTTGAGTGATAAGTTAGCTAAATCATGATACCTTTGTAATGAATTGGTGAAATAGACTCTCCCTAGTTTTTCTTCCCTAATTAGGTTCCTGTATCTGGTAAGGTCAGAGGTGTTCCCTCTGTTTTTTTGGATGGAGCAAATGAGGACAAAGGTGAATTAGAAAGCAAATTGAAATATTTGCCGAGTTCCACAAACATGTCCCTCTCCGTGTCCTCGTAAATGGTGTCCACTTTGCCTTGAACATCTTGGTCCAGAACAGTCCATTTACACCTCACCCTGCCCGCACTGCTCAAGCATCACCCCTGCCTGAAGCCTTCTCCAGACTTCTTTCTTCTCCCTCAGAACCATTCATTGTTAACCAGGCTAAGACATCCAAGCCATATTTTGAGAGATTCCACTTTACACTGAAAAATGGAGTGCCAAACAGGGTTTCAAAAATTGCTATTCACAAGATAGATAAAAGAGTCTTTAAAAATATATATGAATTTATTTATGTTCACTACAGGTAGTAGTTGCACTTCTTTCAAATCTGTCCATAATATCTTTATTTACATTTATATTACCTTCTGGATACAATTGAATCCCAGGCTTGGGCCAAAGGATCTTCAGGGCCTCTCATGTGACTTCCCTTCACAATTCATGCTAAGAGGGTCTCCTCACATCTGCCGACCCCAGGGGCTTGGAGATCTTTGAGGGTCTGAACCCCATCAACCATGTTGTTTACTCTCCATGTTTTCTGGCATTCGCTCCATGTGATAAATGCCTGATGGATGGACAGATGCCAGGCAGAACAAACCTGAACTAGACACCTTAGTTGAAACCAAAAATGTAAAATCAAGCGGTAGTCACTTATCTGAACCACATGGAAAAGAGACCTTTATGAGAATCAGTGAACAGTATGTGTGCAGGCTAGTCCAGGTGAAGCTGCAGGAAGCTGACTGGACAGTGTTACCTCTCAAGCGATGCCTCCCACACCAAATGTGGAGGATGCGAAAAGCAAGCCGCTGCCTTGAGTATCAAATGTTTTCATATGAATAGGTAGGAGGATAAACCCTTTATTTGTTGGTCAACCAGAGAAAATTAGCATCTATTGCGAGCCACCACATTCCTCACAATAGTCCTGCAATGGGCATTGTTATTCTGTTTCATAGATGAAGTAAGTAAGGCACAAGGAGCTTAACATGCCCAAGATGACTCAGTCAAAACTAAAACACAGGCCCATCTAATCTAAAGGCCCTGCTTGTTCCACTACACTACGGAGCCTGACATTTCATTCAAGGAAAATTCCCTTTTGAAATCTGCAACTCTCAACACTAAATATGGAAAGATGCAGTGGGGGATGTGTTTGAACTGAGCTACAATTTGTCCAATATAAATACGCCTTGTGTTTACCCCGTGCGGAAGAGCTCCCTGTGCGACTCTTAACAGCTGTGGTTTCTACTAGAAGCTGCTCCTTTGTAAAATTTCTGGGGTAGAACCATCTTCCTGGGAAGAGGACCTCTTGGGATCTGAGAGAAGATCCAACATCTCTTCAGAGCCCATATTCACACATGTGAAATCCATCCCCCTGTTCACACACCTCAAGGGGAAGACTGGATGGGGAGGATAGCCAGTCACTCTCTTTTCCTTCCTCTGAGACACGCCTTCCCCTCTGCCACATGGAGCCCCCAGAGTATAGGGCTCTTTCTTCGTCTCTAAAACATCAACTCAAAGTTGACTATTTGCCTTCTGTGATTCCCTTTAGTGCCGTTGATTGAGATGAGGTGCATTTCATAAAATCTTCCAAGGGCTAAAGAAAAAGCAAAATAAGTAATTATGGACTCTAAACAAATCAAAACTGGTCATTATTTTGTGATCCTAGAGAGTTCCTATGACCCCACAGAGACTCCCTTCTAGTATCCCATGGAGTCACTGACTAAAGAGACCAGCTTCAAGCTCTCCACATTCTGCCCCCCAACGCCCACAGTCATCTGAGCAATTGTCCTTTTCGAACACAGTTTATATTAACAGAGTATTTAGGAGTGAAACAGTTGTGTTAACTGTCACTCAGGATGTGGTACAAAGGCCCCCTGTGGCTCCAGGTGGGAGGAAGGAAGACCTTTGTTAACAAAGAAGAATGAAATCCATGCTGAGACCCAGGTGGCTGGGACCTTACTCCAAGAAGCTTTAATTCAGCAATTATAGGGTGAAAATATTGCATTTAAGAAAATATTCCCAGAAGATTCTAATGGTCCACTTGATTCAAAACAATTGATATTATAAACTTCATATTATAAATAGGAAAAAGGCTTAGAGAGGTAAGGAAACCTTCCCATAGTCACTCATTTCCTTATCTTAATCTGTTGTATTACTTTATCACTTACTCTTAAATGGAATCTTTTTATAATAAACATTATGAATGATCAGAGTATTGACCAAAAAATTTTTTCATAAAGAAAGCATATTATAAAAGTAAAAACATAAAAGGAAGAAAATCCAAACATTAACCCAAACATATACAGTCAATTAATATTTGATAAAGGAGCCTTGGATATACAATGGGGAAATGACAGCCTCTTCAGCAGCTGGTGTTGGAAAAACTGGACACTCACATGTAAGAGAATGAAACTGGACTACAGTCTAACCCCATACACAAAAGTAAACTCAAAATGGATCAAAGACCTGAATGTAAGTCATGAAACCATTAAACTCTTAGAAAAAAACATAGGCAAAAATCTCTTGGACATAAACATGAACGACTTCTTCATGAACATATCTCCCCGGGCAAGGGAAACAAAAGCAAAAATGAGCAAGTGGGACTATATCAAGCTGGAAAACTTCTGTACAGCAAAGGACACCATCAGTAGAACAAAAAGACATCCTACAGTATGGGAGAATATATTCATAAATGACGTATCCGATAAGGGGTTGACATCCAAAATATATAAAGAACTCACGCACCTCAACAAACAAAAAGCAAATAATCCAATTAAGAAATGGGCAGAGGACATGAATAGACACTTCTCCAAAGAAGAAATTCAGATGGCCAACAGGCACATGAAAAGATGCTCCACATCGCTAATCATCAGAGAAATGCAGATTAAAACCACAATGAGATATCACCTCACACCAGTGAGGATGGCCAACATCCAAAACACAAACAACAACAAATGTTGGCTAGGATGTGGAGAAAAGGGAACCCTCCTACACTGCTGGTGGGAATGTAAATTAGTTCAACCATTGTGGAAAACAGTATGGAGGTTCCTCAAGAAACTCAAAATAGAAATACCATTTGATCCAGGAATCCCACTCCTAGGAATTTCCCTAAGAATGCAGCAGCCCAATTTGAAAAAGACAGATGCATCCCTATGTTTATCGCAGCACTATTTACAAGAGCCAAGAAATGGAAGCAACCTAAGTGTCCATCAGTAGATGAATGGATAAAGAAGAGGTGGTACATATACACAATGGAATATTATTCAGCCATAAGAAGAAAACAAATCCTACCATTTGCAACAACATGGATGGAGCTAGAGGGTATTATGCTCAGTGAAATAAGCCAAGTCGAAAAAGACAAGTATCAAATGATTTCACTCATATGTGGAGTATAAGAACAAAGAAAAAAACTGAAGGAACAAAACAGCAGCAGACTCACAGAACCCAAGAACGGGGCTAATAGTTACCAAAGGGAAAGGGACTGGGGAAGATGGGTGGGAAGGGAGGGATAAGAGGGAAAAAGGGGCATTACGATTAGCAGATGTAATGTTGGGGGAGCATGGGGAGGGATGTACAACTTAGAGAAGACAAGTAGTGATTCTATAGCATCTCACTATGCTGATGGACAGTGACTGTAATGGGGTTGGTGGGGGGGACCTGATGAAGGGGTAGTTTAATAACCATAATATTGCACATGTAATTGTAGATTAATGATACCAAAATAAATTTAAAAAAATAAAAATAAAAGGAAATGTTATTTTTCACATTATGGCCAGAAATGCATCAAACTTGTTTTCACAAATATGGCAGATAGAAGTCCCTTGAAAGATACAGAATACTCAATTTCTAAAATTCATAAGTGAGCTCTCAAAAATACAATGTAAATCTCTAGTGCCCTAAAATCAAACAGGAATCAGGAAATGCATAATAATCAATTAGATTTAAGCCACAGTTTCTTAAGGTACTTTCCAATTCCCATGGCATGGGAGTTTTAAATTCAAATGAAAGAGAAAGCCTTGGGCCTGCAAAAGGTGAGGGTTGTATGTATGTTATATTAACAAGCCATATAAACAAACACTGGTAGAATTAGAAGGAAAAATGGACAAAGCTACGGTCATAGTAGGAGATTTCAACACTTTTCTCTCAGTCATTAATAAGCAAACAAAATATAGTGAAGATATAGGTGATGAATGAGGTTGATCGAAAGTGCATTATATATAAAATCCTCCTCAAAACACATGGAACATTGTAAAAATAGACCATGTACGGGATTATAAAGCAAGTCTCAAGAAATTTTAAAGGATTTATATCACCCAGACTACGTTCTCTAGGGGGAAAAAAAAAGCGATACCTAAAAAACTCTATACATTTCAAAATATTAAGCTCACTTCTGTATAACTCATGACTCAAAAAATAAATCATATGGAAAATTTCAGGAATTAGACCTGTTGTTCAACATTAAAAACATTGGGATGCAGCTAATGTTAGAGATCCTAAAACATTTGTATTAGAATATAGTTAAGTATAATATAACACAGAATTATGTAGAGAACAAGTTTAGATCAAGAAATGATCTTTGATTGAAAAATCAGGGAAGAATGAATAGAAGAGGGCCTTGGAAAAGCATATAAGGGAGAAGGAAGAGCCTCCGCAAACTCAAAAAAAAACAAGAGAACAAGGGCATATTCAGGGGAGAGTGAGTGTGTCTATCATCCAGTTCTAAGATTTTATCTGCTTATGTTTGCAGAATCACTCTGCCTCCATGACCGAAGTTACCTGAGACCGCCGATGTGTCACAACTGTTTTTTTAATCACCCTCCAATTCGATACTTCAAGACACACAGTTACTTGATGTCAAACTGTGAATACAAGTATTATGTTTATCTAGTTAGAGGCTAATGTTTTGTACATTTTTTGTATGAGAAAGTAGTGTAGCTTGCCCTGATTTTCTTTTGTCAGCTTTAATATATTTATGCCAGAATTTTAAACCAACAACATTTTCTTCTTGTTCAAGTGTGCATTGGAGAACCACATTTATTCAATGGTTGATGTTGTTTTGTGATATTTGTACACAAACCTTCTTTTCTTAGTTTTATAGACACAGAAATAAAATTACAATTCACTTTAACCTTTTATTACCACAGTTGCTGCCTCCTGCAGAATTTTTGAATGTTAATGAAAGTTAACTTTTGAGTTGAAGGGAGGACAGTGTTGGTTAATGGTAAATCTCAAAATCAATGGTGCAAAGAAATACTTCCAAAAAGAACTTTGTGTTCTGATCTCTTGACGTGTTATTGCATTCCAGGTTAAAGTAATGAAGACATCTAGTTACAGAAGTAATTGGCAGAGAATCCTGGATTGGAGGGCTCTTGGGATTATTATGATTCTTTCTTAGATAATGGCCTGTCCCATCTAAGGAACTCAAAATCTTTCTGGAATCGTGTCCTTGGGCTGGCACGTGACACTACAGCCCTCTTTCCAAAAAGCAGCCAGTGCTAGCCTACCCTGTCAACTCAACAGTTTTGTATATCATATTGTATGGACTTTATATGAAAATGAATATTTTACAGTTTTCACAGTATTATTTTACAGAAAGGGTATCAGAGCATCTACAACCTAGAGCCCCAGAGCTACAGCTTGACTTTGCAGCTTTTAATTGTTCTAGAATGTTAACTGCATCTCATTTTTCTAGCATGGAAATGACTAATGTGTAACTCCTTTGAGAGAAGGAGCTCCCTCGTCTGTACCTATCAGAATGTTTTCTTGACACTTCCACATTGGCTCTTCTTAGCTTTTTTTTTTTGTACATATTTTTTTCTAAAGAGAAGAAAAAAAATTATCAGAAAATGTATTTTGACTCATGTCCTTTGTTTTAAGCTTCATCCACTGGGCAAAGGTACTTGAAGAGTCACCATGCAGTGACCTCAATAAAAATGTATACTTGGCAGTTCCATGCCTGCTGAGATAAGTGCTAATAGAGGCATAACTGATAGGTCCTTTCGTGATGCATGTGTATGTGAGCAAAATGAAATAATTCTAGAAATTAAGACATTCAGAAGCACATTGTGGATACCTAGCAAGCTGCCTTTGTCTTCAGCCTCCCATAGACACTTCTGAATTGTCAAAAAGAAGTCAGATAGTTGTTTCGAGGGACAAAAGTTACCCCTGCTAAAACTTTCCCTAATCCCCCAGCTCATTCTGGCCTAAATTTATTTACATTTACATACACTCTCTCTCCCACACCTTCTGAGTGGTGGTCAGCGAGTGCTGGGTAGGAGGGCGAGGAAAGAAAGAGCAAACAGCATACCCATCCCACATGTTTTGCCCTGTGCTTTCACACCCACAATCTGGTGGTTCCCCAACAATGAGCCCAGGGAAGCTATCGTAGGGCTATGCTTGTCAGCACCAATATTAGAATCCAAGTCTTCCTGCCTCCAAATTCCACTCTTTCCACTACAGGAAGATGCTTTTGAACCACATCCACATCTTTTCAAAGGTTTTTCTTAGGCAGCTGAGGGGTGATGAAAGTGAAAACAGCACACGGTGAGAAGGATGCATTCTGCTGATGCAGAGTAATCTGAACCCTCCCATCTTGTAAAAGCCACCTAACTATAATGTTGCCCAATTTCAGAATGGTTCATTTTATATGTATTTTAGGATTTTTTGTAACAGCGATGAGAGCTCAGTTTTATTTCATGTTCATGGTAAGACCTTCTGACATGCTGGCAGGCTATACTTTTCTTGTCACAGTGAGAAACTCTTTGGTTATTTCCAAGAAGGCAAATCAAGCTGACAAAGGGAGTGTTATTTGGAAGGACCTTTTAGAAGTGTCCCAAGATCTCTGGCCATAGACCCAGTTTCCAGGCCCTGGGCTTGGGCATATTGATTCATGACCAAGTCATGCCCCTCAGGACACCCCACTGGGGCACTTGGAATTAAGAGGCATCTCTGGGTTCACCAGCCCTGGGATTGCTGAGCCAATCTGCATCTTTCCATTATGCCATGGCAACCTCGGTCAGCGTTACCCTTTTTAACCCCAAATCACTTCACAGCCTCACACTGATCTTTAAGCCTGCCATTTGAGATTCATTTCTGGGAGGGCTAGGGGTGCCTCATATGGGCCTCCTAACAACAAGTGCCTCTTTCTAAATAAGACAAGTGGTCCCCATAGCCATTGAGAGAATGAATTCTTCAATGAGCTGTCTTCCTCTTTCGAAGGAAAGCCCAGAGAAGCCCGAGAAGTCTGATTACTGTGAGAGGCAAGTGGGAAGAAACGAAAGAAAGACTAACGGTGACCCAAGCAGCCTCATGACACTATTAACCCCTGAGGATGTCTAGGACGTCTTCCATTTCCGTGATTCTGCACCCAGAACAGGGCCTCACCCAAAGAAAATGAAGTTTGTCAAGCAGATGATTTCCAGACTTCCGATCTGGCTGAAGGAGACTATGACTCATTTGAAAATAAGGAGAATTTGAATGGGGCCCTGAAGGTAGCTGAAAGATAAATATATTTAGACAGGAATAATAAGGGTGAGGAAAGCACACTCAGCAGTTATGAAGTTGGATTTTTCTAACCCAGTAACAGGACAAGACTAAATGGTGGAGCTGAGAGCTGAGAGCCCAGTAAAATTTGCAAGGAAGACCATGAAGAAGGTATGTTTCATTCTGCCAAAATCATAGCCCTAAAAAGTAATATCTGGACAATGATGGGATAACTGGGTTTCCTAATTCCAGTAAGAGGACCCTGATTTATATTGTTTTTTAAATGCAATGACATTATCCTGCACAGAATTTGGGTGTGTTCGTTGAAGCCACAGGTGAAAAGAGGAATGACACAGGATGATCTATCAATCTGTCTGTAAAATGAAAACAGGATACTATACAACATGGTGACTACAGTTATCAATACTGTACTATATATCTGAAATTTGCTAAGGGAGTAGATATTAAATATTCTCATCACAAAAGAAAAAACTGAGGTGATGGATGTGTTAACTAACTTTTCTGTGGTAACCATTTCACAGTACATACATACATCAAATCATCAGGTTGTACACCTTAAGTTTATACAATGATATTTGTCAATTAAAACTCAGTAAAGCTGAAGAAAAAAATGAGAACAGGCTTTAAGGAAACAAATCTGATTAGAGGTCATGGGAATTAAAAATAATGATCATCAAAGTAATACCCAAGAGATGAGCTAACTAACCATTTGGACAGAGCCAAGGCACAAATTAGCAAGTTGAGCAATTAAACTGTGAAGTTCTTTAAGAATGCATGGGAGAAAGTACAAAAAAAAGTATGAGAAAAATTTAACATTCACAGAGGATACACCCAGAAGCTCCAAAGTCCTCCTAGTAGGAGTTCCAGAGGAGAGAACAGAAATAATGAAAAGGATGAAGAGCTCAGTTGATTAATTGAAGCAAATGTCCTAAGGCTGAAAATAGCTATGGCTTTAGTTTGATATGGCCCATATATAGTGCCAAGTAAGATAAATTAAGATAGCAATAATAGACCTACCTTTAGTCATATCTTGATGATATGCCAGAACACTAAGGACAAAGAGAAAATTGTAAAAAGCTTTCAGGGAAGGAGAAAAAAAAAATCCCATAAAGTAATAAGCGTCTGATTTCTCGTTGGCAGCAATGGATGCCAAAATAAAAAGACCAAAGTCTGTTCACATCATATTTTAGATACATAAAAATTACAATTGAAAAGTGAGCGAATATTCACATGAATGTGAATCTTTTAAAATAATTACTTGGGTTTGTACTTTGGAAGAATGGCCAAATAGAAGATAAAATGAAAAATCAAAAAAAGACAGGTTGTAAGAAAGAGGAGCAAAGGAACTAGTGAAGCATAGTTACATTAAGTAACTACTGATTGAAAAAAATCAGTAATCTGAAATGAATGGGGGTGTCATGGAGAAAAATATGTGTGTATGCTAAAGTTTTTGTCTTTTGGGGCAGAAAGGTAGATATATTGATTATATCTTTTATTTTTTACTTCTATTATGAAAAATTGCAAACACACATAAGAGAAAATATAACAAACCTCACTGTATCTATCATCTACATGTAATAATTGTTCACACTTTGCCATATTCCTGTAGCATTTTAAAACAATTCCCAGATACTGCAACCCTTTACCTTTATGTCAATATGCATCTCTAAAAGTGACTTTTTTGCATAACCACACCATTAGACACCTTACAACATAATAATTTCTTAGCGTCATTTAATATCCAGTCCATGTTCAAATTTCTCTAATTGTCCCAAAAATGTCTTTTTACACTTTGTTCAAACCAGGCCCACACATAGCATTTGGTTGATAAGTCTCTTAAGTCTCTTTTCGTTATTGTTTTAACCATTGGTTTTGCTGTTTAGTCTGAAAAATCTTAACAAATTTACCTAAACTATGTTAAGAAAATCCTCCATTGTACATGTAAATCACAGGGTAGCAAAGAGGTCTCCATCTCATTTCTAGAAAGGCCTTTCAGTAAATAGCTCTGTTTTCTTGCTTGCTTTTTTTGTTATTCTTTATTGGAATAAAGTTGATATACAATATTATATTAGTTTCAATGTATAATATAATGGCTCAATAATTATATATATCACTAGATGCTTGCTACGTAAGGATACTTCTCCTGTTACCACACTAAGATACTACAGTATTATTGGTTATATTCTCTATGTTGTACTTCCAGTCCTATGACTAACTTATTTTACAATTTGCAGCTTGTACCTTTTTATCCCCTGCACCTATTTCACCCATCCCCCAGCCCCCTCCCTATGGTAACCGACAGTCTGTTGTCCATAATTATGGGTGTATTTCTTTTTTGTTTGTTTTGTTTTTTTAGGCTCCACATGGAAGTAAGATCATATGTATGGTATTTGTCCTCTCTGCCTGGCTTGTTTCACTTGGCATGATACACTCTAAGTCCATCCATGTTGTCACAAATGGCAAGGTTTCCTTCTTTTTCTTTGGCTCAGTAATATTCCATTGTGTTTATGAATTACATCTTCTTTATCCATTCATCTATTGATGGACACTTTGGTTGCTTCCATATCTTTGTTATTGTAAATAATGCTGCAGTGAACATAGGAGTGCATATATCTTCTCAAATTAGTGATTTTGTTTTCTGTGGATAAATTTCCAGAAGTGGAATTGCTGAGTCGTATGGTATTTCTATTTTTAGTTTTTTGAGGAACCTCCATATTGTTCTCCACAGTGGGTGTACCAATTTACATGCCCTCTACCTACCACCCTCCTGCCTGCAAGTAGGAGGGTTCCCTTTTCGCCACATCCTTGCCAACACTTATTTCTTGTCTTTTGGGCAGTAGCCATGCTGACTGGTGTGAGGTGATATCTCTTTGTTGTTTTGATTTGCATTTCCCTGATGACTAGTGCTGTGGAGTATATTTTCATGTGCCTGTTGGCCATCTGTATGTCTTCTTTTGAAAAAAGTTTATTCAGGCCCTCTGCCCATTTTTTATGTGTTCTAGAAAATGTGCATGAAATTCTGAGAAAACGTAAATGGCCAGGTTGGATTCAAAAGAAATTTTAAAATTTTAAAACTGGAATTAGTCAGTGTGAGAAATTTATCTACTAAAATGAGATGAATAAGCAAAATTTGTCCATAATATATGCAATTCACCTTAAAGATTAAAAGAGGAAATCATTATGAAAATAATAACTAACCGTTATAGTAATTGCTACATGCCAAGTATTGCTCTAATTGTTTTAAATATATTAACTAATTCAATTTCAATAAATGCTGCAATGACACGTGACTATATTCAATCGCATTCCTGATTAAAATTGTAAAGAAGAAATATATTTTAGGAATAAAAAACTATTCTAAAAAAAATCCGTAGATTTCTACTGGAAATCTACAGCAAGCATTACATTTGATGGGGTATTAAAACTTTTCATATCAAATGTCAGAAACTCAACTTAAAATATTTTAAGCAGAAAACACATTTCCACAAGTAAACTTCCAGAAAGTTCATCTAGATTGGCAATTCCTGGATCCAAGATATCCCTAATAGGGGTACAAAAGATTACTCAATTTGCAAGGGTATCACAGTTTTGAAATAGCGATGCATATAAACTAAGTAAGATTCGATTTACAAAAAATGCAAAGCACATACAAATGTGTCAGAAATACTCAAGATGACCTGTGCTCTGGTCCCTTGATTTTATCCAATTTCCTTCCAGTTGATCCAGATGATTGTGAACCTAACCACTCTCCTGCCTTATTGCCGCTTCTGTGTCTCCCGCCCCCTCACCTGCCTCAGCCCTGCTCAAAGCTTGCTCCTGGACTGAATGAGGTGTTGCCTGAAGAATTTCTGGATCTCCTCCCAGGAGTGCTCCTGCGCTGCCGAGTGAGCAGGAGGGTCCCCCCCCCAGAGAATGGGCCAGGGAGTGTTGTTTCGGGAAGCGTAGCACAGGGGCCCATAGGGCGGCTCTATGAGGTGGCCTGCCCCAGGATATGCCAGCACCCTTCCATTGTTTCTCCCGTGGCTCCACAGCCGGTGCAGGGCCTGCTCAGCATATTCTCTGCTTTTGATGCATTCATCATTCTCTCCTACTATGAAGAGGATCGAACCCTGGGCCTTTTCAATAGGAAGTAAGCTCTGCTGATTCTGCTCATCCCGGGGGTCCCCAGTGTGGTGAAGGACTCGCACAAGCCCCAAGACGTCAATCTGTATGCGCTCGAGAAATGAGCAGATGGGCCTTATAACCATATCCTTGTACTTGAGTGGAAATTCAAAGATGGCATTGCTCCCATTGATACAGATGGTGGCTACCACCTGCTTTAAGAAGCAGGCCATGGCCAGCCCGATCTCCGCACCTTTGCTCACGCCAATCACTCCAATTCCTGGCCTTTGGATCTGAAGCACAAAAATAAAGGGAACCCGTTAGAGGCCAACCCGTTAGAGGCCATACTCTGAGAAGGAGCTGTCTTACAGGCAGGTAAGCTAGTCTGACAGAAAGAGTCACCAAATACAGCATGGGAGTCCTGGCACTCGGGTTTACAAGCCTCTGTGACTGAGAACATTACCTACTTACCCTCTCTAAGCTTTATTGTCTTATCAGGGTGTTAATATTACCTACCTTGAAGGGCTATTATGAGGAGCAAGTGAAGGAAATAAAATCTCTTCATCAAAGGCAGAGTTTCACAAAAGCAAAAAGGGTCTAATGCACCAGCGTTCAACATCAAAGAGGTAGAGGCAGGTAAGCTTTCTGAAGAATCAAATTCTTCTCACCAGCCAGGAAAAGAGGTTTCTGGGGTTCTTTAAAAATTTTTGTAAGTATAATTCATATTTAAGTAGCACTTTACAGCTACAAAGGTTTTGAACATCCATTCAATCCAAGAGCTAGTCCCAAAGCATTGGGGTATAAAGATGAAATACTTGGATTTTACATACAAACAATTGGATTTCAGCACCCAGTCCAATAGGAAAGGCAGTGGGTCACAGGAAGAAGTCATTAATTCTGTGGTAGGCTGAGGGAACAGAGGGGTGGGATGAAGTCTGAGAGATGAATGAGGATAGAAAAGGCATTCTGAACAGACACAGCAAATACAGTGACCTGACATGTTTATTTTGCTCCCAGTTGTGTCCCCAGCATCTTTCTGTCATCAGAATCACATGAGAAAAACCTTTTTAAAATTGCAATTTTCTGAGATTATTCGAGTTTCTACTTCAATGGGTCTGAGTGTGCCCAATCTGATACTATAAAATATCCCCAGGAAAATCCAGTGTGCATCCACATTTGGGAACCATCCATGCGAGGAACGGATGGGCGTTAGGGACAGGAAATGTATTCATACACTCTTGCGGTGTCCAAAGTAAGTGATCTACAACAGTGGTGGGGAGGCTGAAAAGGGGGTGGTGAGAAGAGAGTGAGGATTAGAACCTAAGGCACTCTGGGATTGGTGGAGGATGCAGGGAAAAGGAGGAGGAAGAAACCAGATGGGCAAAGGTGATAAGGTGGGTTTATAAGAGTTTGCTCTGTGCCAGGCCCTCGGCTAAGCGCTTCGCACAGATTGTCTCAGGGAGTCCTTGCAATAAAAAAACTGAGATTCAGGAAGGTTAAAAGTCTTGCTCAAGGTGACAACAGTCTCAAGGGGCAGAGGTGTGACCCTGAACCACTTCTGATGAATCTATATCCAAATTGAATTGTGACAATTTCTCCTCCATGTCACAGATAGTTAAATTTGAAATGAAAAAAAAATAACTCGAAGACATTTTATCTGGAACTTACTCCCTTCTAGGCAATCCTTTAAAAAGAGCCAAATATGCTCAGACAGATTGCACATAGATTTGAAGATGATGATGATAACGATCGTGACACTGAAGGTGAGATATTGATGATGCTCCGAGAGGAGCCAGAGCCTGTGTCTCCTTGAGAAGCGTCAGGCTCTCCAGGGAGAGGATGATACAAATCTCAGAGTCAGGATAACTTAATGGTTTGGAGAAAGACATCACCAGAAGGGCTGTGTCGCTTACTGGACATGTAGTTTGGGCACGTTACTTAATCCAAGAATGCCTTCCTTTCCAAAAAAGGAGAATGATAACCAACAGTACTTCACAAGGTAATTTGAGCATGAAATGAGATAGTGTGTATAAAATATTTAGCATAGAATAAAACAAACAGGCTTAATAAATGTTAGCTGGTATGACTGCTTTATCATGTCAGGTTGACCCATAAGAAATAGCTGGTGTTTGAACATTTCTGAACTAGGAAATGATAAATTAATATCATTTAACTAGATGGAATGGGAATGTCAGCCCTGACACCTGACCATGTGATATGTAATCCCATGTTTCTTTTTTTTAGCCATTAACACAAATATCAGTTCTTTGAGACTTCTTCAAGAGAACTAAATCATAATTCATCTGATATTTAATTTCCAGAAAAAGCTGGGTTATGAGATGCACTAATCCAGTTCTTCTCAAACTTGAATGCGCATATGAACCACCTGGTTAAAATGCAGATTCTGACTCAGGGTGAGGTCTGAGAATCCACCCTCACACAGCTGCCAGGTGATTCCACGGCCTGGTGCATGGCCCACACTCTCCATAGTACAATGATGCTTCACAATGTTCCTTTCCCTAGCCTGGCTCCTGGCAGTGGACGCTTTGTTTAGCCTCCGTTCTCTCCCTAGACCTGAAACTAACTAAAGAGCTCATTGAGCTTCTTAACTGGTAATTCTGCTGTGATCTCACGGCTTGGCTCTAATGCTGAGCTTCTGCATTGTTGTGAGTCTCAGGACTCTTCCGTGTGCCTGCCTCTAGCATTGCCCCCTGCAGATAATTACTGAACTTGAAAACATGTCAAGCCAGAGAATTCATGATTTGAAGACAATGGGCTGATAAAAGATTGAAGAGCTACTGATGAATAAGTCACAAGCACTTCAAATGTAAGGAGTCTTGGCTTTTTTTCCATTGGAAATAATCATAATATATCATCATGTATTGTCTTTGTGCCAGTAAGCACCAAGCAGATTCCTAATCAACCCAACAATCTTAAAAGGTAGATATTATCATCTCTATTTTAACTGTAAGCTGTTATGCCCATGTCTGAACAGATGGGTAAAATGGGCAAAGCAGACATTTGTGATTTTTTTTTCTGCTGTAATGTTGCAAGGTAAAATGAAGAGTATTTTAAATACCTTAGGATGAGCAAGTAGCAAGTTGGCAGCTTCCTCAAAATATTCCAGGTCCACCTCCATTGGACATTTGGGCAGATCTGCATAGGCGAAATAGGCTAATGCCAGGACAGCAAAGCCACGGGCTGCCAAAAGACTGGCCCGAAATTCAACCAGACCCCCAATGCCCCCAAATAAATCAATGATTCCTGGGAAAGGGCCTTCCCCTAAAAGCAACAAAAAGAAAAGAGAATGGGGTCAGCAAGCGCGAAAAGAGCGTCAAGTGGACAGCGGTGAAAGAACAGCTGAGCAAAGCAAACCCCCCACCCACACACACAAATGGCATGCTGGTTTTCAAGTATTGTGGGAAGTACTAGATGCCCAATAATTTGATGCCCTTTTGGGGGGGATTTATTTTGGTAACATTGTTTTCTCTGGCACCAAAGCTTAGTCATACCTGGAGGGAAAAAAAGGGCTCCTCGCACGCGACCTTCTTGGATCTGCAGCCGCTGCATCCCGGGGATGGAGAACCATCGCTGCACCTTCTGGCTGGCCCTGGGCTGGCTCATGGCTGACTCGTCTAAACTAACTGAGTCATAGAGGTCCAGAGTGACCCAAAAGGGGCTGTTCATCACATCCTGCTTTAACAGCCTCCTGAAAGACTTCTCAGGCTTCAGAGACCAGAAGAGGCCCATTGGGTGGACGCCCTTGTAGTCACCTCCAAATGCAGGGCTCTGCTGCAGGTCCAGCTCCCCGGCCTCGTTAGCCCTATAGTAGGCTTTGGACCGGAACAGATTCCCTTTCTCATCCTTTAGCGATGCCTTGAGTGTCACCACCTGCAGGGGGGGCAGGCCTGCCGCTCGGATATGAACCGGCTCATCTGCAAGGGCACTTGCGGGGACGGCTGTCAGCTGGTACATTGGCAACTGGTGAAGGGCCCTGGAGGGGTGTTTCCAGCAGTGGGAGAGGAGATTGTGAGTTGGGGACTTAAATGAGAAGGTCTACGAAGGTCCAGATCAGGCTTCTGTCAGGTCTGGCCAAGTTAGACTTGTGGAGACTTAGTGTAAAATACACAGGACATTTGGAGGTGGGAGAAGAAAACATGCAGTCCTTGTATTCTTATTTTCCACACAAGGAGACAGATCAAGTTACATGCTCAGAGAATCATAAACATTTAGTAGGAGAACTAGAAATTCAAGCTAGGCCTGACACCATAACTTCCTGTTTTATCTGTGTTAACACTGCAGTAAATCCTACTTTTGGGATTCTGAGTAAACTGAGCTTTAATTCCTCAGCTGAGATACTATCTATGAGACCTGTTTCACAGGGTGTTAGAATCCAAAGGGGAAATGTGTGATAAAAGGCTTCTTAGAGGAAGGATCGGTGCTGCTTTTCAACCCCCACCTCCACCTGGAGGTAGTAACATAAAGAAGAAATACATTATGATGTTGGTTTGGATTTGTGTTTTCAGTCTCTAATACCTCCCTGCCATTGTACGACCCGACTCCAGCTCCCTTCAGAGTTCCCATTACTTGTTCTATTTAAGGGAAAATAAAACATCACGATCTTGTCTCTGCTTTTATGCCTTTCCAATGGAGTGAGAAATGTCAAAATGTGGTAGTAAAGAGACTATAATATGCATTTGAGAAGCTATTTTGTACACTGCTCCATTATGAGCAAAATTTGGGATATTTCCACCTTCCTCTCTTCCTTTCTTTTCTCTCCTTCCTTCCCTCCTTTCTTCCATAATCTTGCTTCACAAAGGATTTGAACAGATACAGAGTAAAATAAAAATAAAGTAGAATCTAGGAAAATATGAACTAAAATCAGAGGTACTCGTCAAAGAAAACCTGCAGCATGAAAAGTAGAGCATTTTGTGGGCTCTAAGTGTGGCACTGAATGAATGGTAGCCAAAGGGAGAGAGGCCACCTGCTTTCGTGATTCTTACAGAAAAAGTGACCAGTTCCTCAGATAAAAAGAACAAGAGAGGCCTTTCCAATATTTAGCTCTAAAAGAAATTTCTCTTATAAGACATGGACATTAGTATGCACCATTTTTTTTCAACAACACCGTCACACAAATTGTAGTAATAGTGTTCCTCAAAGAGCTTGATTCTCCAAAGGATCCTTAATTTCCTTTTATGGAGGGATGCAAAATAAAGGCTTTGGGGTTTAAATTTGTGAACAGAAAAACTTTTGGAGAAAATAAACCAGCTCTGGTGGAATAGGGGCAGAAAAGGGGGCTCTTAATGCCCAGTTCTTTGCTGTAGAAAGGGGGTCATGGCAAGTAGGAGAGGGTCAAGGGCAAAATGCCTTTTTGTGCATATTTTTTTAAAGTGATTATCTGCAAAGGACACACTTCCAACCTGATCCCCTGTCAACACCCAGCATTAGTGAATATTTACGTAAACCTAAACTCATGGTCGATGAGATAATTTGAATAAAAAGAATGGTTGTGACCGTTTCTCCTCAATACTGAGAGTTCTTGACAGAACAAGTTGGCATCAATTCAAACCTCATGGATCCCTCATTCACGTTAGAGAGATGGGACATAAAATATAAAAAGGAACATCCTACATCCCATGCGACACTTGGGTGCTCTATAGGGAATTTTCGATCTGACCCTTCCTGCAAGCCTCGGTATCTGCAGTCCCCCAAAATGAGATTGTTAAGAAGACACAACTGATTCCCCCCATTACTCAATTCTTTCCCACTCTGTTTGCTGCTAGGCGCTAAAGCCTTTTCTTTTCAAGGCCTTTTCACGGTCATTATTCCACTTGACCCTTGCAACAACCCTGTGGAAATGAAAAATTATTACTATCTTAACCTTACAAATTAGGAAATTGAGCTCAGCAAATTAAGTGACTTACCCAACTTTGCTTATCCTTTGTCATTAACAGTGAAGCAAGAATTTTAACCCGCGTCATCTGACTCTCCCTATAACCTTGACTTATTTTCCCCAAATGAGAGTAGAAATATGAAAAGTCATTCTTTTCCTAGCCTCTCCCTCATTTCTTTATCTGCGCTACTTTCTCCACTTTAACTTCATCTTTTCCTTCCCCTGACTGAAGATTTTAAGTAAAGTACAAACTGGGGAATGGTTTGGCAGGACTGATAATGGAATAGTAGGGTTAAATTTCAGTCCACAAACCCACACGTGCACAAAATGTAATGTTTTTCTAGTTTTCTAGACTCAGAGTAATTTCTGTTTTGAGTCCTTGTTCCTCTAGGTGGTGGAGATGTTAATCACAGATTTGAGAGCACCATGCTTTTTCCTGGAGCCCAGCTAAGTTTCCTGTGAAGTCTACAGTGCTGTGAAAGGCTTGCAGGCGGGAGACCCCTACTTACAATGTGTGTCACAGGTTTCACATTCAGATGTCTACAGGGATCAGGCAGGTAATATAAGTCTGTAGATAAAGTCCAGAGACAATTGAAATATACAGCTCTAAGGAGCTAAAGACTACCTGCTCAATCTAAAAGCATTCAAATGTACTTTACTAGAAAAATACAAACCCATAGACACCAAACAACAACAAGCAAAAACAAAACGAAACCCCTCAAGGTCAAACAGCACACCCATCTGCGACTTCTGTAATTCACATCGTCCATTAGGCTTTTTGAAACTCAAATGTCAGGAAAAGATTTCTGGTTTTTCTCTTTCTGTTGTGCTATCCTTTCCTGAAGCAGTGAGTACTAACTGGCCTCCCTTAGGTGAGAAAAGGACAGTAAGGTAAAATGGAAATGCAAAAATGTAGGTGTGGGAGGTGAGGACACGTCCACTAATATTGCCAGGAGCCTATGGAAATTAAGCCTACCCCCAGGATCCGAAGCTCTCAAACTTTGTCCTTATCACCTCTCACCATGCCTAATCTTTATCATGTTTTCCTGCTTTCCCTGTATCGTGTTTCTATTGTCTTATTCTCAATTGGATCCCAACTAATCCACACATACTGTGGTAGGGACTAACATCTTTGTTAGTTGAGAAAGCATTGCCTGTCAGAGCTGGACCTTCACAGATTTTCCCAACAAGTTGTAAGAAGGCTTAACGCTTTCCTGTCCACCACTGCATTGTCCTCATCCTCAACAAAGACCCGAGAGTGTTCAGGGACACCCAGCTAAAGGGGACTCTCTGTCCTCTCAGCTCTCCATGATGCCACACAGAGCAATTTACGTATTACTGAAGCTTGTATTAGAGTCATGCCTGCTGAGTTTTCTCTCTCCTGTTAATCTCTAAAGTTCTTGAGTGCAGGATCCCATCTCATTTTCCTTTGTCACTTTCATACTCATGGAGCCCTTCACATTTCCAGGAGTCCAAGATATGATTGACTGTGCTGTGCTCTCCATTCCCATAGTCTCTCCTCCTTTAACCCAATTCTGTCTCCCTTTTTGCAGTCTTTTTTGCTCCCCAGTCTAATCTCTACAATGTTATCACACGTATCTTTACAAAATGCAAAAATATTGGAATTGCTGTCCTGCTTTATACTCCCGATGGCTGCCACAGCCATTTGTGAGGAAAGTGGAAATCCTTTGACCTAGCATTTAAGACCTTTTGCAGGGAAATGGCTCCACCATGCACCCTGAAGACCTTCCATGTGTCCACAGGCAAAGCTTGAACCCCTATGACCTAAATCTGGGTGGAATGCCTTGTGATGCCCCAGGAACTTGGCAAGACAGGCAGTCTTCAGAGCAGGCTTCACAAGATTGAATCCTCATTGTCTCTCCCTATATTGTGGGAGGCTGCCATGAGGCAGTGTCCCCATCCACCTTCCTAGTTCCAGAGAGGTGTAGGACATTCAGTCTTACCCCTATCCCCCTTTAGGGCAGAGTTGCAGGCTCTGTCAGCACTTTGCTGCAGTCTAGAGTTGGTGTCTCAGCAACAGGGTATCTTAAACTGTGTTGATGCCCTTTTATTTCAATGCGATCCTGTTGGTGTGTGAGACAATGACCCAAAGAGCTGGCACCTTTGGCTTCTCTTGCCTTCACTATCTATGTAAGTAATAAATTGTATGAACCTAAAGAGGGCTCATTCTTTCCTTACCAGCTGAATCTGTTGTTCTTGGACTTGGACTTCCCTTTTGTTTGACACTTCATAATCTAATCCAATCAAGGCCTTTTACAACTAACCCCAATCTATTTACTAGACTGTTAATCATGCCTCAAGAGCAGGAATTATACCTTGGTCAGCACTCTATTCCTCAGTTCCCAGAAGAGCGCCTGGCACCCGGTGATTGCTCAATAAGTGTTTGAGAAATTCAATGAAAGAATACATGAGAAATGAAAAAGCAAAAAAAATAAGTAAAATTTCTCAGAGTATATGAAGAAGAAAGAACAGAAGCCCAAATGAATTTTTATAAGCTACTTATGAACATGGGAGACTCTGCAAAATCCAATGGGATAAAATGTATCAATTCTTTGCCACAGAGGGCAGGGCTCTGCACATTGTCAATGAAACCAAGGATACAAAGCAGCCAGAGGACAAGAAATGAGAACTCAGCTGCCTCACACAGAACCAGTCCTGCAGTAGTGAGAGATGGAGCCCTCTGCAGTATGGAAGCAACCTGATAGGAGCTGAAAGCTGAAAGCCACATTGGTGAGCAGGTTCTAGACTTGCAGATTCCTAGTGTGCAGGGGATCAAGCCTGCACCTCTGGAAGGCCCCCGGCTTGTTAGAAGAAAGGCAGTCCAGAAATGGTAGGACCCCACACAGCAGGAGGCAGGGAACAAAGAGTAAAGAGAGCAAAAGATCATCCAAAGAATTCCTAATCAGGAAATTAAAATTCCATTCCCTTTAGATACCTGTGGGGTAAATCGCAGAACTTCCAGGATCTCCCACCTGGCCTTAGTCACTTATGCATCAATGGGTGTTCACCACTGTAACCTCCCACAGCCTCCTGGGCATGGGGTGAAGAAATGGACATTCTCTCCTCCCCTCCATTCCTGGTAGGTAATTGGTCTGGCATCTGCCAGTCACCAAGGACCCACCCAAGGAGTTCCTCCTGGAAGGAGCAGTGGGAAAGTGAGTGTCCACCGTGGCTGCAGAGATTTAGAGCACCAAGCAGGCTTGGCTAGAGGGGACCATGGGGAAAGGCAGAGCAGCAGCCAGAGGAGACAAACAGGGCTGGGCCTAACCAGTTAGTTCAAGAAAGATGTGAGCAATAAAAATGGTTTCTCCCAACCTACCCTTTCCCTTGACTTATTTCGGTTTCACCGATTTCATAGGGGATTCACTCCTGGTCGGAACACCCTTCCCTCCAGAGCTACACTACCTGTTGTTTTTCTTTCTTCATAAAGAGCCCTCCCTCCTGCTCCTCCACAATAACTCCCAGAGAAAACTTTCTTGAGTCAAGAAACAATCTCTTTAGAAGTTCACACTAGCAGGACCCTGACTTTTGCAGCCAAGTGTGCATTTTGCCTCCAAAACAGTCTCTAAACAAGGTTAGGTGGATGCATCTGACACAAATCTGCATTCTCAGCAATAAATCACCCAGATGGCAATTGCTGGTCCTTCAGGGACCTGTGCTACCCACGAAAATTAAAGGAACACACACAGCAAAATGAAAGCAGCCTCCTTCCTGGATACCCAGCTGCTGAAATCAGGAAGCAGACCTTTTCTACCAGGCCAGGACAGCCTTGCCTCCCCCAACACTCACCCTGAGTTCAGCTGCAGGAAGCAGTCTGGAGCAGGATAGCTTGCCGAGCCAACTAGAAGCACTGGGCACTTGCCCCCTGCCCACTAATGTTTATCATTCAAAACTCTGCAGCCTACCATTCAAAATAGAGATTGTCTCCACAGAAACTGTCAGCTGCTCTTTCTTTTTTTTTAAGTCCCCAGGGACAGGGCTCTTGCAGAGTTGGGCTCCACAGGTTCCCAGGGAGTCTCATATTTCATCACATGGTTCTGGTTTCTAAGCCTTTTCCCCTGACTCCTCCTCTCCACTTCTGGTTCTAGTTTCCTTTGCTTCAATTCCTTCTTTATCACCATCTCTAAGTCAGTGATCTCTTAGGCAGCTGCCTTTTTGGTCATTTCTAAGTAAGTGAGAAGCAACACTCTAAGGAGTGGTGTGGGCTTAAGACTCATCTGAGGACCCTGCTCGGTAAAGATTCCAGTGCCCTGTATAAGGTTCTGGGGTCTGCATTTTTAACGGGATTCTAAATAACCCAGTTTGCAAACCTCTCATCTAAGGGGCAGCAGAAGCCCTCCCAGAGCAAAAATGCCTCCTTAGGACCAGAACCTCTGACATCTGCCCCATTGTTAATCCCATCAGTTGATGTCCATTGTCAAAATGCACAAATGATCCAATTTGCAGATTGAAGATTTTGATTTCAGGTTGAGAATTTGTTGAGGGGTGGGGAGGGAATGTCTTCTAATGTTTGCACCTTATAGCCAGTGAAAAGCAGTTTGGAGACCACTGGTCTCTGGAATCAGAGAGGCCTAGATTAGAACCCTGGTTCCCTTACTATCTATTAGTGGGACTGACCCCAGGCAAATTACTTAACTTTCTTTGTGCTTTAGCTTTCTAGTTTGTGAAATTTCTAGTATGATAAAATGTACTAAAAGTGAAATATAAGCCTTGAGGAGAAGGGGCTGATCTTAGAAGTCGTGGGCAGATTAGAATGTCTGAGAGAAGAGGATGTTTTGGCATCCAGCTCTTAGCAGGTAAGAGGTCCCCTGGCAGGATAGCAAGGCTCCCAGATTAGTAACTTGTTCCCAGGATCAGATCCTGGGATGAGAGGTGGGGTACGGGAGAAATGCAACAGAAATAGGCTTTTTTTTTTTTTTTTTTTACCAAAACTCTAAGCACAGGAAAGGGCAAGTCATGATGCTTTAGTACCCAGGTAATAAAGTGAAAATCAGGTTGAACTAAACTGGCACAGAGCCAGGCCTTCTCCACTCTGCTGCTCAGAACAGAAGGCATCAGAGAACCAGCGCTCATGGTCCCTCAGGCGATGTAGCAAATGAGGAGTGGGACATTGACTGGGGCACTGGGCAGTAAGTTGCCAACCACGTGTAAAGGAGTCTTAGCAGTTGTCAACAGCAGGTGTGAACCATGCAATAAAAGACTGAGACCCTCTGAGGCAGGAGGAATTCTACCTCGAGTGTCAAGGCAGAAGCATCAACTCATCCCTGGCTTGCTCTGCAAATTTCCAACCCCCACAATCACATGAGCCAATTCCTTAAAATAAATCAGTCATTCTCTCTGTCTTAGTATGTGGGCAGGCTAAAGGAAGATAAGAATTATTTTAACAAAGTCTGTTTGTTTAGAATTCCCTAAATCTCAACTTCTTATCCTTGATGATAAGACTGTGACTCCATTTGCTATAGGGAGGACATCTTCCATCTGGGAGTTTTATCTCCTGCTTTCAGGAAGAAAAAAGGTAGAGTCAGGGGGCCCTTGCATCTTCTGTTTTTTTAAGTGCTAATAATTTTTTTGTGAAAGAGGCATATTTTGGGGTTGCATATTCTGGTTTCCTTCAAAGGAGAGGGAAGAAAAGCAGGAAAAATAAGTGGCTATGGAATGAAGACTATTCTAATGGGTCAAAGTCACCAGGTGTATTTAAGGTATTTCGTTGAGTGTCCACATAGTTGCAATACAGCTGCTGGGATACTGTTCCCCCATTTCAATAACAGACCCCACAGTGTTCCTAATCATCATTAGGACCTAAAAAAATGTCTCCACAATAAAAGTAAATATGGAAATTGAAGTATTTCAAGCTCTTCCTAAGACAAGAACAGTGTTAGTGCATGGACCAGAATTTATTTAAAATTTCCAAAGAATAGAGCTTAATAGGCACTGGGAGAAAATCTCAAAGCAGTGTAAACAGAGAATATAGGGCCAAGTTCCTGGGGTCTGATGCCAGCACTGTTATTAATTCATTGTACAAATTTCTCTGAGCCTCTATCACTCAGCTATAAAATGAGAAGGCTGATGTCGACTTTATAAGTAAAACATCCAGTTGTTTTACCAGCAAAATAGCAAAATGGGTTTATTTGGGAATAGTAGAGGAATTGCAATTCAGAACAGGCAAGCTATGGCAAACTATAGGCACAGTCTGAAGATCAAAGGAGAGGAACATTAGAGGGAATAGGATGAAATCGGGAGGGGCTGCTTTGAACAAAAGTACACTGGAAACTCAGGGTGCTGAGTTTCTCATTGGCTGAATTGTGTATTTTCTTACTGGTATTTTGGTGTTTTCTTATTTCTTATTGGTTGAGCTTGTTACTGGGCAAGGAGATATTCTTCCCTCCAGCTGAAGTAATAATAATGTAGGTTTCTTCCTTTGGGGAACTCAAGGTGTGACTCTTCCTGTTAGTGTCTGCAACTGACCAGGAGTGGTAAGGCATGAGAGCTCCCCCTTCTGTCCTCTTAACCCCATTTTAAATGAGGTTTCCTTTGCAGGCATACCTTGCTTTACTGCACTTTACTCTATTGAGCCTTGCAGCTATTGCATTTTTTTACAAGTTGAAGGTCTGTGGCAACCCTGTGTCGAGCAAGTCTGTTGGTGCCATTTTTCCAAAAGTATTTGCTTGCTTTGGGTCTCTGTGTCACATTTTGGTAATTCTCACAATATTTCATTTTTATTTATTTTCATTTCATTATTCATTAATTTATTTCATTATTATTATATTTCAATAATATTTTCATTATTATATTTGTTACAGTGACCTGTGGTCAGTGATTATGACTCACTGAAAGCTCAGCTGATAGTTAGCATTTAAGGTATGTACAGTTTTTTTTACACATAAAGCTGTTACACACTTAACAGACCATAATACAGTGTAAACATAATTTTTTTAAGCACTGAGAAACAAAAAATTCATTTGATTCACTTTATTATGGTATTTGCTTTATTGAGAGATCCAGGGTATCCCAGAGATATACCTGTATTGAGTTTCCCACTGATATAGACCAGTATTCCAAAAAATTTCAGTCATTAAGTAGTACCCTCCTGAGTTTAGCCATATCTGTGTACTCGCTGACCTATTATTTGTAAGGCAAGGATAATCTTTATTAATATCTCCCAATGTCTTTGTGCTCTCAGTAATTGTTTTATTCTTCCTCTAAAGCTTTATTACATTAAGGATAGGCCCTAGGATTTGTCCTAGGGAAGAAGGCAACTCTGCCTAGAAAGAAGGTCTAGGCTTTGATGAAAGGTGGGAATGGATTATGAGAAACTGGAAGCCCTAGAGAAAGCTTTTATCCTGCTACTTGTTTGGAGTTCTGGAAAGCAGAGTGAATGAGACATTGTATGTTTAAGCAGAGATTGTTGCAGATAGCACACACAAGACCCTCTTTGCTCTCCTGTTGTGAAAAGGTTCTGGAAGCTCCTCTTTCCTCACAGTGATGGGCATGGAAGGCAGCTCTGAGTTGAAGGCCAGCAAGTCTCTCCTGGGAACATTATGGCAATGTGAGCTGACTCTCTTGCAGAGGATGTGGGGTATACATCAGGATCCTGATAAGAGACACCCTGACATTTGCAAGGACAACAAAAGCCAAGTAGGGCAAACCCTAGGGTTTGAGTGGGTTTGCCACCAGCCTTGACCATGGTGAAGGACAAACTGAATTACACCAGATGTAGATATTTCATCAATGTACACAAGAGGTCAATGCCTGGAGACCAGATGAGTTACACTTCCACCAGGTTAGATAAGCTGGCCAAGAGTAGTTATTTGATCTGAAGTTCCTGCCAATCTCTATAGTAATGATTCTGAAAAAACACTTGAAAAAAAAATACAAAGCCTTCCTGGTTTAAAAGAAAAATCCACAAAAATATAAATCAAAGGATATATATCAAGTCAAACACCAACATCATAAATCACAGATAGAGGCATTCTTTCTAAAGTCCAAAGCAAGAAACAATAAATTATACCCATTGTGATAACTATTTCAGAGCATACTGCATATATAACTAATGCACATCGAATATAACATAGATAACTTATATAGGATAGAGCATAGGAGGTATTAGCCATTGCAATTACATGATTATTATAGCCAAAGGAGTGGGGTATTCTGATTGGCCAGGCCTGGGAATGTGAAAACTTTTCTGAGGGAGAGGGGAGGAAGGCCAATAGTCCCACCCACACTAAATGGACTGATTTTACTCTAAACAGAGGGAGTATCAGAAAGCAGATAAAAGAGTTTAGGCAGATACAACTGTAGCATCCTCTAATTACTTCTATTACTCTAATTCCTCATTGGCTCTCCGTCAACCCTACACAATTCTCCAAATATTTTTCTATTGGTTCATCTTTATCTTGATTATGTACCAATCACTTCCCACTGCCATCCATTGCAATTCAGTGACTCAGGAATATCTGGGCTGTGACTTTACCTTTACGTAAAATACCTCAGATTGACCTTGGACCAGGTAATTTGGGTTGTCTACACCCAGGCTCATCAAACTATGCTCTGCAAGCCAAGTCCAGCCTATAGCTTGTTTTTCTGATGTCCATGGGCCAAGAATGGCCCTCACATTTGTAAATGTTTGGAGAAAACTAAAAAGAAAATTACTATTTTAGGACGTGTAAAAATTACATGAAATGCAAATTTCAGTGTCTATAAATAAAGTTTAAGTGGAACACAGCCACAATTATTCATTACATCCTATCTGTGGCTGCTTTTGTGCTGCAATGGCAGAGTTGAATAATAGTGACAGAGACTCTATGGCCCACAAAGCTAAAACTATTTGCTATCTGGTACTTTACAGAATGATTGCCAGCCCCTAGTCTACAGGCACACAATCCACACCGTTATAGCTACTTTCCTAAATTTAAATTCTGTGAACCTCAAATTTGTCCTCTTTCAAATGCTATATGTTTAGACACAAAAATTATTTTATTTCATTAACACTTGTATTTTTTATTATAGATGGAGTCAATCTTGTTACCTCCATATTAGCTTCCATATTGCCTTAAAATATTATATATTTTTTTACCCAGCTCTAGTTTTTCATTAACAATGAAGTACCCATGAGCCATGAGCATATTTTCAAATATGAAAAATCTAAGCATATTTGAGTTTTAAGAAGTCAGTAAATGTCAATGCCTGATTCTATCCATGTCTTTTTCACAAACCAGGGGATTCTGTGGTTCATTTTTGGTAATTTATTCCCGAGAGAATTGCCATAATTGTAAATCGGAATATTTCAGTGCAAGTAGAGCTCTAAGTTTATTTCTAAAAACATAAAACCCTCAGTGTATTATATTGGATTAGGCGGAGACCGTTTTTCCCTTTCCAAAGTCAAGAAATGACCATTCTTAGTTCTGCCTTCTCTTGCTATACCTCCTTCTTACAATAAGAGATCAAAGACATTGTTCCATGAAAATCAAAGCAATAAATATAAATGAACCACAACGAAATGCAATAACCTGGATGAATCTCACAAACATAATATTGATTATTGATAATATGATAATATGATAATATGACTGTTAGATGCCAGTCATAAATGAATACACGTCAATGACTTTTACAAATTTATAAGTGCTAATTGAAACTATAGGGCATACTTGTAGAGTAAATCTTTAAACCGAAGGAGGGAATTTCCAGAAGAGTCAGGATTGTGGTGAAAAACTGTCAAGGTAGTGTTAGGCAGAAGTAAAGTATGGAGAGGAGAAAAGAGAGGACTGTATCAAGTTTGCAAGCTTGGCAGAGTTCTTTTTGGCTTCTGAGATAGAAGAAAGCTTGAACATAAGGGACCTCTGACCAGTGGCCCATCTATTACAGTTTGAGAGTCTCAGGATCAAACTGGAATCAGTGGGAGAGAATGCAGCCCAATGGTGTGGCGCATCTAGGAAGAAAGGAAATTTAAGTCTTCCTGTCCTGGATGTCTCCGGGAGCAGGACAGAAGACTATAATCCTGAGGAATGTGTCCCAGGGTCTGTCCCAGAGGTCTTGGCACAGCCGGCTGCCCAGGACCCAATGCATCCGCCTCAGACGTCTCCGAGTGGGATATGGAGGACTAGAGTCTCATGGCTTCCCAGTGAAGGGTACAAGGGGCTTACCACAGGTCATCCTATGAGATGCAGCAGGTCAACGAAGGCTGACAGTGAGGTCTTATGGGAGCCGGAAGGAGGCTCAGCCAAGTCAGACAAATAGCTAGAAAGCTGAAGGTGAGGCGAAAGGCATGCTAATCCCAGAATGCTGTCTTCTATTATGAGCATCTCAGAAGTTTAGAAATTCTCTTCCAGTTCTGTCTCTCTGGCCAGAAGAGTGTGCCATGGAGAGACAGCAAAGGAGAAAAAGGGGAGTCGTGGGTGACAGAACCTTGGTCTGGGATGAAAAGGGAGGTAAGGATTGAAGGATGAAAAGACCTTGAGTAGACTTGTAATAAGCAGGTGTGGGAGCAGTGAACAAGGTGCAAGGGCAGAGGAAATGGGAGAATGGGATTCTAGGGTAGAGATTGTCAAGGAAACTTTGCCTCTATACTTGCTAAATCTCAATTAATTAATGTTTTGGTAGTAATGACAGGTGCCAGGGTAAAGGTGGAAGAAGGGAAGAGCAGCAGCTCCCAACTGAGCTTTTAGGGTCAGCAAAAGGCATAAAGGGAGTGCTCTGGCCAGGCAAGCCTCCCAGAGATCTGAGAGCCTCCTCAGGGGACAATAGAAGGCAATGTCCTTGGGGAGACTACCAAACTAGTTAGGAAAAGATCATCTCCTGTTGCCTGGACTGAGGCAGGCAGCTGTGAGGGAAAAAAACTGCTTTGCTGTGAAAGAGGTTTTAGCCCTAAGCTGTGTTGCTCTTGCAGGCTAGCTGCTAGGCCTGAGAGGTGGGTTTTCAATGGGAGGTCAGAGTTAAGTCAGACTTGCCGGTCCCATCAGAGTAAAAGTCTCTATTTCCCTCTAAATGGAAAATAGAGTAGACATGACAACAGAAAATAACTCGGTGCAAAAGGGACAAAGGGCCATAGAATCAAGGTGAGTGGGAAGGCTCTTAGCTCCTGCAGGGAGCCATTGGAGAACAAGAGAGTAAAGGGGAGCAATCTCCTTGCAGCTCTGGGTAACATTCCCTTGGACCCAATCATGACCTGCCTCCTAAGGGAGGGGTTCCCCACAAGGCGAGCACAAGCAGGTGCTGCCTCTCGTTGGGTCTGAGGGATCTGAGGCCTCTGGGGGTTGCCCCAGTTAGCTGACCAGCAGATAGCACAAAAAGCTTGGAGGAAGGGGAGAAAAGAAATGTAGCGAGGAGGAGAAATCTGAGAACACAGAAAAGGAAGTCTCTGCATGGACATATTAAACCCTGCTTGAGGATTTGCCACAGGGTTGGAAGTGGGTTCTTTTACTGTGTGCCTCTGTTTTGTGGACATTGTCTTACAGTCGGCGGGGTGCCTAATGCAATCTTCCCCGGTCCACGATCAATTTATCCTGTCATGGGAGTCCTCCGGCGAGCAGCCTGCAGCCTTTACTGCTTGACCCGTGCCCAGCATGTGGCTGTTTTTGGTTCATGAGAGACAGAGAAGGAAAGCAAGGGTTCCCAGAGAAAAGGTAGGGAGTGAATGCCTCCAACCAGGGGGCAAGGCACATGCGGCTTACCTGGGGTGGAAATCCATCTGAGTCACACAGCGCCAAATATGTTAGGGGGTGTTGTTTATTTTCCAAGGTTCTCATCCCCGCTGCAACAAAGAATTGAAGGACAGAGACACAGTAGTGAAGCAGAGTAAGAGTTTTATTTAAAGTTGCTTATTTAAAGAGAGATAAAACTCTGGGTGGAAAAATCCTGGGGCAAAATATCTTTGAAACCAAAATCAGTCAAAGTGAGAAATAAGGTTTAAGAAACCCCTTTTTGGCTTACAAGCAGTCATCCTGCATCTCTATTGACCCAGCTGCTGCAGAAGAGCCACCTCCACCCAACCTCTCTGGTCCAGAAAATCCCTCACTCTCCTATTTAATTACCTATTGATATGGAGATGAATGACATCTCTCCACCACTTGGAAACACCTATTGATATGCAGATGCACTAAAGCCAGGCGAGAGATTCTGGAAATATTACAATTTTACCCCCAGCCCATCTGTCCCAAAATCTCACCTCACAATCTACTCATTCTCCATCTTACACAATGGCCCCTGTGTTTTTGTTTTTTTTTGTTTTTTTTTTTAGATCAGAATTTCTTTTTATTCCTTGTTGGTTTAAAATGGCTAATCAGAATAAAAAATAAAAGGGCCTCTGTCTAGAGGCTGGGGTCTCCCCTATTTAGAGGTTAAAACCCAGGTATCCCCTCTACCCAGCACCATACAGTGAGGTGGGCCAAGGGGTAACCCTCAAGGGACAACTGGAGGGGCCTAGGTCTGCCACTCCCATCTCTCCATCCTGTTTTTGGCATGTGATGAAAATATTGCTTTTTGGATTCTTCTCTCCCGGCCTTGGATTTAAAAATAATGTTAACTGTGAGTTGGGGGAAGGCTTTGAAGGACCTGAAGAAGCCAACCTTAATCCTTCACCCCCAAGAAAGGGAGTGTAAGGGACTGTAACCAAACTAATAACATAAAATCATGACAATTCTCAAGCCAGAGGATTCAACTAGGTTCAAAGTCCTATGCAGATTAAGTCCATACCTGGCCCATTCCAGAGGCAGTCAGTACCTGAACAGGTAGGGAATTCAGAGCAATCATCACGTGGCAGCTGCAGCCAGGGGGTGGGTCCAGGCCACAAGGACTATTGAAGAAAATAACCTTAAGGGTAATAAGATACATGTTTTAATGAACCAGCATAGGCCAATCTTGTCCATCAGGTAGGATGTATGCAAGACAGTGGTCCTGTGATAGGACAGCGGCCAGAATGGGATCTCATCCTGGGCTAGTATACCAGACTTTCACCCCACCTCCCTGTGGGAGTTACAGATGGGTCAATATATAGGGCTATGGGAGGTACATGCACTGGCCATAAAGATAAAACAAAACTTCTCCATAAGATGCTCTTACCTCCCGGACATATTGTATACACTACTGTGATCTTTGGGGGCCACTCTCCTGTTACTCCAGGAATACACACGTGGCCAGCTTCCAGGCCTTTTCCCCAAGGTGCCAGAAGGGCCAGCCATTGCTGGTCCATGTGTCAAAATGTCCAGGGCCATGTCCATTCAATATTGTCTCCAGGGTTTAATGCAGCTGGGGCTGGCAGCAGGATGTTGCTCTGCTGGCCAAATCCTGGCTTCAGTAACTCGTCTTTGGTTTGCACATACAGTTGTATAGGAGAGGCAGCAAGGTGCGTTAGCATATCCACAGGGCTCAAGGCTCCTTTTCAGGGTTCCTCATTCAAACGCCATAGCACCCACCACCCATAAGCAAACTGACCATCCCTGTAGACTGTTGGTGTCTGACTTCAGGCCAGATTTCAACAAATGGTTATCCCTCTCTATCATGCCTGCCTTGGTAGGGTTAAATTGTACATGAGACTTCCACTTTATTCCTAATTGCTGCACCCATTCTTGTAACGCATGTCCAATAAAGTGGGTGCCTTGATCTCTCTCAATCACCTGAGGCTGGCCATAGACTGTAAAGAGATGCTCTAGGCCCCTCTTGGTGGTTTGCTGATCTGAATTATGTGCAGGAAAAGCAACCAACAGGCCAGTAGCCATGTCCACACAAGTCATGGCATACCGATATCCTTCTGATCTGGGCAGAGGCCTAATATAGTCTATCTGCCACCTGACAAGGGGTATAGGCCTCTTTACTGTTGTTCCATGTTGCTGCAGGACTCTGTGTAAGTGCCTCTTAGAGCACAGAAGGCACTCCCTCTGGACTCTGCTGACTTCTTCAAAGGTCAACGGCATGCCTCACCCACAGGCTACAAGCCCACATTGTCTTTTTTTTTTATAAGTTTATTTTGATATCATTAAATTACAATTAAATGAGTAATATTATGGTGATTACACTACCCCCTTCATCAGGTCCCCCCCCCCAACCCCCTTACAGTCACTGTCCATCAGCGTAGTGAGATGCTATAGAGTCACTACTTGTCCTCTCGGGTTGTACAGCCCTACCCGTGCCCCGCCAACATAACATCTGCTAATCGTAATGTCCCTTCTTCCCCCTTGCCCCTCCCTTCCAAACCATCCTCCCCAGTCCCTTTCCCTTTGGTAACTATTAGTCCGTTCTTGGGTTCTGTGAGTCTGCTGCTGTTTTGTTCCTTCAGTATTTTTTCGTAGTTCTTATACTCCACATATGAGTGAAATCATTTGGTACTTGTCTTTTTCGGCTTGGCTTATTTCACTGAGCATAATACCCTCTAGCTCCATCCATGTTGTTGCAAATGGTAGGATTTGTTTTTCTTCTTATGGCTGAATAATATTCCATTGTGTATATGTACCACATCTTCTCTATCCATTCATCTACTGATGGACACTTAGGTTGCTTCCATTTCTTGGCTATTGTAATAGTGCTGCGATAAACATAGGGGTGCATCTGTCTTTTTCAAACTGGGCTGCTGCATTCTTAGGGTAAATTCCTAGGAGTGGAATTCCTGGGTCAAATGGTATTTCTATTTTGAGTTTTTTGAGGAACCTCCATACTGCTTTCCACAATGGTTGTACTAATTTGCAGTCCCACCAGCAGTGTAGGAGGGTTCCTTTTTCTCCACATCCTCGCCAACATTTGTTGTTGTTTGTGCTTTGGATGTTGGCCATCCTCACTGGTGTGAGGTGGTATGTCATTGTGGTTTTAATCTGCATTTCTCTGATGATTAGCGGTGTGGAGCATCTTTTCATGTGCCTGTTGGCCATCTGAATTTCTTCTTTGGAGAAGTGTCTATTCATGTCCTCTGCCCATTTCTTAATTGGATTATTTGCTTTTTGTTTGTTGAAGTGCGTGAGTTCTTTATATATTTTGGATGTCAACCCTTTATCAGATATATTATTTATGAATATATTCTCCCATACTGTAGGATGTCTTTTTGTTCTACTGATGGTGTCCTTTGCTGTACAGAAGCTTTTCAGCTTCATATAGTCCCGCTTGTTCATTTTTGCGTTTGTTTCCCTTGCTCGGGGAGATATATTCATGAAGAAGTCGCTCATGTTTATGCCTAAGAGCTTTTTGCCTATATTTTTTTCTAAGAGTTTTATAGTTTCATGACTTACATTCAGGTCTTTGATCCACCTTGAGTTTAGCTTTGTGTATGGGG